>CM053623.1:200400405-200418529 GCA_028646595.1 Phalanger gymnotis
GGATGATAGAAGGGAGGGCAGATGAGGATGAAGGCAATCAAAAACAAACACTTTCGAAAAGGGACAGGGTCAAGGGAGAAAATTCAATAAAGGGGGATAGGTTGGGAAGAAGCAAAATATAGTTAGTCTTTCACAACATGAGTATTGTGGAAGGGTTATACATAATGATATGCATGTGGCCCATGTTGAATTGCTTGACTTCTTAGGGAGGGTGCGTGGGAAGGGAAGAGGGGAGAGAATTTGGAACTCAAAGTTTTAAAAAATAGATGTTCAAAAACAAAAACAAAAAAGTTTTTGCATGCAACTAGAAAATAAGATACACAGGCAATGGGGCATAGAAATTTATCTTGCCCTACAAGAAAGGAAAGGAAAAGGGGATGGGAGGGGAGTGGGGTGACAGAAGAGAGGGCTAACTGGGGAACAGGGAAACCAGAATATGCGCCATCTTGGAATGGAGGGGTAGAAACGGGGAGAAAATTTGTAATTCAAACTCCTGTGAAAATCAATGCTTAAAACTAAATATATTAAATAAAAAAAATAAACAATGGGGCCAAAAAAAAGATATAACATAGTTGTAAGAATACTACAAGTGTGAATCACTGTAAGTCAAAGACAACATTAAAAGAACTGTCTTCAATTTCTGACCCTGAAATTCACTAGGTAACATTAGGCAACTTACATCCTATCTCTGAGCTTCAACCATCTCATAAAGAAATTGGGGAGGATATTTGTATTACCTACACCTGAGAGAATCTGTTGGGAAAGTTCTTTGTAAATCATAAAGGACTACAAAAATCTGGCTCTAATATCATTATTATTCACAGTGACTATGCCTGACAATCATTTCCCATCTTAAATCTTTGTATTTTTGTTTTTGTCCTGACATGTATTAAGTAACCTTGCCCTTGTACTTGATTTTATTTCTGTTTTTCAAAGATCTATTTTCTAATTTGATTAGGTCACTTTGAATTCTATCCCTCTCCTTCAAGATTTTAGCAACCCTACCCATTTTGGTATCATCAATAAACTTAATGAGCTTTCTTTCAATTTCATCATTCAGGTCATTTAGTCATTGATTTGTCTTCTTTCTCATTTCCCTTTGTGTCTCTGTAGCAAAAAAAGGCTACCCCAATCTATCTTTCTTATTTCTTCTTGTCTAGAGACATTATTTTCATCTTTGATTGTACTTCCTTCTCTTCCATAGTATTTTTTCACAATCTTGGTCTTCCTTTAGTTCTTTTCCCCAGCATTACAGAATTTTAGAGTAGGAAGGGGCCTTTGAGAAAATGTAGCAAAACATCCTCATATCCTCATATGAGCGTACACACATCATACAAACACACACACATATATAAAATACATACACACACCAATTTCATTTTAAATATTCATGAGCACTTCGGACCTATCCTATGGAACATCACTCATCAAGATTCCCAACACATACTAAGTCATCAATTACTACCTTTATAGTCAACTGTATATCCGTATGAAGATGAGATTTAAATCAATGATATTTGACTCTTTTTTTTCTCTGTGGCTCCAGTGGACAGTGGAAAATTATCAGCAATGACTTCTACCTGTGAAAAATTATTGTGAGGGATGTGCATAATCTACATATTATACACAGGTAGATATTATAATGTATGACATCATATATGTATACATATTGTAACATGTTATGTGTGTATTGTATATATGTGTATATTTATGTGTATATGTATATATTGACACACACATACATACATACATATATACGTATGTATATGTGTGCGTATATATATATATATATGCAACATATGTGTGTATGCTGAGTAAAGGAAGTAGGTTGGTATCATAAAGAAAAATTGAGGCCAAAAATCTGATGGCTATAGTAGCACATGGGTACCTCTCAAACAATAAAGTAACCAGACAAAGCATTCACTATATTGGGTAAATCTTCTATAGACAATTTATAGGGAAAACATAGACAACATATTAGAGAATAAGATGTGGATGGATTGCAATCTGCATTAATAAACAGAGTCTCCCCACCAATAAAATCATGGCTTCATCAAAGAAAAAGAGTATTCCTGGGATAAACTCTGATGATACGTTAGACAATCAAGAATCTATTAGAGGTGTGGCCCAGAAAACATTTTAAAATTCAATGTAACTTCTATTGAGAAAAGAAGAAAATAATGACAAAGGAAAATGAGAATACAGAGACTGATGTGATGAGAGGTCAAGAGGATTGCATAACTGTTTATGAACCATGAAGGGGAGATCAGTGAATGATTCTGACACTTGACATAAGTCAAAATGTAAGGGTGACTAGTAAAGCAAAAGTTAAGAATACTTGGCTAATAGTTACTACTCTTTTTGGATTGACCTATTAAATTATTGCTATAAAGAACTCTTCATGAGAAAAATCTTAATCTGGACACCTTGAAGTTATAGTATATATGTATATGTGTGTATGTGTATATCTATGTGTATGTATATGTAGGTGTATTTTATATACTTTTATTTATGAGAGAGAAACAGAGAGGAAAACAGAGAGACACAGACAGACAGAGAATTGTATAATAATATAACTGAATCCATTTTAATTCTTTTTGGAGAATAAGCTTTGCTAGACTGAGAAGGGGCTCATGACACACAAAAAAGATTAAGAACCTGCTTTAGAGAGTTTTATAAGGCTTTCAGAGGTTAAGTGACTTTCTCAGGTCACAGAGACATTATGTGTCATAGCCAGGACTTGAGCTAAGTAATCTCTAACATTCTTTTCCTTTTGACATCATCATCATCATCATCATCATCATCATCATCATCATCAGAGGTAAGTGCTACGGCTATCCCCATTTTACAGAAGAGAAAATTGAGGCAAACTGAGGTTAAATGACTTTCCCAGAGTCATACAGTTAGTGAGCCAAATCTGAATTCAGGTTTTCCTGACTCCAGGCTTAAAGCTCTATCCACTGTACTATCTAGTGTTCCGAAACCCAAACAAACGAATATTCCAAGGTCTAGCACTCTTCGGTCTCCACAGTGATCTCAAAATGCCCTTGAGAAGCACCCCCCACACACACACACATACACTCTTTTATAAATACTATATTAGGTCACATTTTCCAAGGCTATAAATCAAAATATCATATGAATGGATCCTATTGTGCCTCTCATACATGGAGAATTGGACACTTCCCATGAAGTCTTTTCCATGGAAGTAGAATTCTTTGGCTTGACATGATCCATGTATGAAAGAAGGGCTATGGGTCTCAAAGCGATAATATATTTTCCCCTTCATCCTGGAGGGAAAATATGGCAAGAAATATGGAATGGGTAAACCTTGAAATTCAATGGTCAAAGTTGAAATGAAAGTCGGAGCTCCTTGGAGTGGTTTATTTTCCATTTTAATTGTGGCTGGGGATGTAAGAAAAGAAAGTGGCAAAAAATCAGGTAACAGTATAGAGGCAACTAACTACCACAAAGTATGAGGAAAGTTGATGGGAAACACTAAGCCTTATGGGACTTTTCTTTCTGGGAGTCCTGATACCATTAAGTAGAGAAGCCTTTTTCATTACATTCTGCTCCCTTCTCATTACCAGACATGGAAAACATTTATTCCAAAGTTTTGCTTTGTTTCTTTCCTGGTAAATTAATTTCTAACTCCTGATTTAACTTTGATATAGACTTACCCTTAAATAAGTCATCAATCATTTGTTTTGAGGTATGAGTGGGTTTCATTATTGTAAAGAGCTGCTAGGAGAGGAACATTGATATATAGGCTAAAGTTAATTGCTGGCAAACCTGGATACCCACTAGGAGCTCAGGAAATGATATGAAAGAAAATAATATCTATTTGCTATTTTTTTATAAATCTCCCAAAGTACATACGCTGAGTCTAGGCTCTTGCCTTGAGTAAAAAAGCAAGTCACTGTTCAATGTTGTTTGGTAACAGAATGGGCTTCTTCTTTCCCCATTATCTCATTCATCTCTGAAAGTAAGCACAGAGAAATGTCTCTATAGAGGTGGGGTCAAAGGTGATAACTAGGGAGTAGATCCTGCCCAATGTAAGAAGAAAAAATATATCAGCCCACATTACCAGAGTAGGAGCTAGAAAAGGAAATGAGTCCCCCTTAAGCTTGCATTTTTCACCTCCAGCTTCCAGACCCAGACAGTACAAAAACTATATGAGACAGAACTGAAGGACTGGATAATTTCCAGATGTGTTGTATACATTGTGTTTCCATTATCTACAACACCAATGACTTTATCAGTGAACGCATGAAAGTGGTTTGGCTTAATGTTCCCTTTACAGAGCTATGCTGCTCACTGCAAGATGGCTGTAACTGACTGACAGGATCTCCCATAGTCTGTGGTACCACTAAAAAAGAAAAGGAGAATCCTAATTAAAACTCAGGACACACATCAAAAGCAGCACCTAACAAGAACATTATCATTGAACTTAACCCCCTGATGTTCTCATTTAATTGTTCTGCTCTTCCACTTCACACAATGTCACTCAGAGATTATTTTTCAGCTACCCCAGCAGGTGACCGGACCACATTTCTCTCATGCATTTGAAGGATGTGTTTGATTTGGAAAATTATGTGTGAAAACACATAAGAGGCAGCCAAAGTAAGGGAAGAATGTATGATACAAAACTTATAAATAATATAATACCATTACATGGGCTAACACCTTAAAACAGGCCTGCACAATTTGTGGCCCTTGTCCACTTGCAGTATGCCAAAGGATTTCCTTTACATATAAAGGATGTTTTCCTCTACATTTTCCTGGGCCTCCTGAAATACTTTGGCATGCCGCAAGTGGATCAAGGGCCATAAGCAGCCCTTGGATAAAATGTTGTGCAGGCCTGCCTTAAAATAATGACATGGGATGGGTTGAAAGAAGACAACTCATAATGAAACAGAAATGTCAGGACTGAACAGAACTAAGCATTTGAAGGACTGTTATATGAAAGAGGGATTGGACTTGTCCTGCTTCACCTCAGAGCAGAATTAGAACCATGGATGAAAAAGCTGTAGAGGCAAGGAAGCTAGATGGCACAGTGGATAGAGCATTGGGATTTGAACCAGGAACACTCACCTTCCTGAGAAAATTAAGTCCTTAAATTACAAATAGGAAGAGTTTAGAAGAAACTCTAAGAACTTTTCATTCTATAGAATTTTCTAAGAAATAATCCATTTAAGAGAAAGCAAAGTTTTCTCACAAAAAAGACACTGCTGTTTGAAGAATTCCCACAGAGTTAAGGCAGCCAGAAATTGGAGTCCACACAATTACTCTGAAGGGCTAAATGTAGTTGAGTTATTTTCTCTTTCTCTCTACAGGATTTTGAGAGTTAGTTGATAGTATAAATAGTGAATAAGGTTAAGATCAGAGGAGGATCAGAGAATTAAAGATCTGAAAGGGAACTTAGACCTACTTCAAGATAACTTCTAGGTAAGAAAATACACTCAGAGTGTGATTTACCCAAGGCTACACAATTAATAAGCACCAGAGTCAGGATATGAACCCAGGTCAACATTCTTAACATTATGCCCTTCTGCATCTGGTAAATGAACCATCAGATTTATTTAACAAATTAAATATTATAGATTTGATTTAGCACTAATTTTTGGAAATGTTTCACATACTAAATGTTAATTAAATTGTACATATAACACATGAATAGACATCTTACTTTAATATTAGCCTTTGTGTAAACTACAAGGGTACCATTAGACCAAAGGAATATGTTCATTCTTCTAAAGGAAAGAAAATTAATTATCATAAATAAATGGGGGGAAAATCAATAAACCATACTAATGTGCTTTTATTTGCTAATAGAGTGATATTAGAATAAATATCAATATAGTTCAACTGTATCTTAGGATCCTGCAACTTAGGAGCCTTTTGAAAAAAAGTTTAAGAAAAAGCTCAGGTGTTTCCAGACAATGCACAAAGAAGGTTCAGCTTTGCTAATACCTTTGCTGAGTTTCAAAGGTTCTGATTTGTAAATGAGACTAAAACAACTAATATCATGCAGTGTTACTGAACAAAGTGCAAAGACCCACTCAAATAACAGACAGCTAATCAAATCTGTGCCCACTAGTATAGAAATCAAGGAACAAAGAGAGCCTTTGAGGTTCTGCTGGCTCAGCAAGAAAGATGACCTCTTATGGTTACAGTCAGGAAAAAAATGGAAGTCCCTAGAATTTCTATCAATGTCTAAGTCAAGGCATTGTTTTGTGGCTTGAAAAGCAAGGGGAAAATGATGTCAAAAAGAAATGAACAGCCAGTGCCATTGGTGACCCAAGAATAGAAAGTTATATCTGCCCTGTTCAATAAAGAAACACAAACAAAGCATTCTACTGGGGGAATTCTACCAAAACAAAGAAATACAAATGCTTGCTTAGCCTTGAAAAAGTACTCAGTAAAAAGAATTCACAGCAAACTACAGCAGGAAAGACATCAGAAAGAATAGAAAATCAGTAAGGTTCAGGGAAGAACAAAGGAATCCACTCCTCACATTGTGCCCCATGTGACACCCCTTCCCAATTCCTTTGAGAGCTTGCCCCAACAATATTGCCTCCATCCTGGAATGGGACTGCCATATCATGAAAAACCCGAGCCATACTACTCGATTTCACTTCCAGTTTACTTTATGCTCTGATCCACCTCTCTATCAGCTTCCTTGCCCCAACTCAGATATCCTCTTCCCATCCACCTCACCCCCAACTTTCTAGCTCACCACTGTATGTTGTCTATCCCGTCATCAGAATATAAACTTTTCAACAGTAGGGCTGACTTACTTTCTTGTTCTTGTATCCTAGGGCTTAGCAAGATGCCTGACACATCACTGCACTCACTAAGTGCTTTATTGCCTTATCAAGTTTAATCGCTTCTTTTCTATGTCTCCTTACTCTTCCTCTATAAAAATGCTGTTTGCCCTCCAACCCAATACAAACAAACAAACTCAACTCTGGTTATTTCTTCAAACTATTTTTCTTTATTTTTCTGACTTTATTAAGCATCTAGAGTTGCCTACTCTCCCATCTTCATGTCTTGCACAACGATTCATTTCTGAAAACTTGATAAGGACTTTTTTTTCAAATATCATCAAAATATCTATATGAATCCAAAAGCAAGTATCACAAACAATGGGGATACATAGGATCTTTCCCAAGAAATACAGGAATAAATTAAGGATGTCCACTGTCCTCAACATCATTTGATAAGGTTTTGGAAATGCTAGCAAAAAGAAAAAAATTAAAGGCATAAAGATAGGTAAAGAGGAGACAAAACTATTCCTCTTTGCTAACGATATGATAGTTTACTTACTATGCCCTAGAGAAGCAACAGAGATACTAATTGATAAAACAGATTCAGCAAAGTTGAAAGTTACTAAATAAGCCCTCAAAAATCAATAGCATTTTTATATAATAATAAGAAAATTCAAGAGGCAATAATAGAATATGAAATTCCATTCCAAATAACTAAAAAAATTATAAATTATCTGTGAATTAGTCTTCCAAAATACATAAAAAAAACTTGCATAGATTTATTTACAAAATGTTTCTTAAAGAAATAAAGAACATAAATAAATGAACAGAATATTTAGTACCTGTGGCTAGGCTATGACAATATAATAAAAAATGGCAATACTACCTAAATTAATTTAGAGTTTCAATGCTGTACAATCAAATTATCAAGGGGATACTTAGAATTTAAGAAAATAATAAAATTTATTTTTTTAAAAAATAAAAGACCTAGCTTCTAGAATATCAAGAGAAATACTGAAAATAAGTAGAGATAAAAGGGAATAACACCTCCACATCTCAAAATATATTGTAAAATAGCAATCATTAAAAACATTTGGTACTAGTTAAAAAACAGAGGTAGATGAAGAGAAAAGATTAAACAAGGGATAAGGAAAATAGTGGAACTCAATAACCCAGTGTTCCGCAAACTAGAAAATGTAAATTACTTAAGAAAGAGAACTCCCAACTTGAGCAAAATGTTGGGGAAGCTAGAAAATGGTCTGGATTAAGCTTAATCCACCACATTAAACTATATTCCACAATACATTTAAGTGAATATGTGATTAAATGTCATACTTTTTTAATTAGAAGAGAATTAGATGATATATGGCTATGGATAGGAGATACATTCTAAACCAACCAAAGGATAGAAAGAAATACAAAATAGGTACCTTTGGTTTAATGGAACTACTAAGTGAACAAAGTGAATATACCCAGGTTAAGAAGGAAAGCACTTGAATTTGAAAAATCTTTATAACGAATTATCTTAATAAGAGTTTGGTATCTAAAATATATACAAAAAAATCAACGTGTGTGTGTGTGTGTGTGTGTGTGTCCATAAGCCACTCCCAAAAAAATAATCCTTCAAAGGATATGAACAGTTCTCAAAAGAAGCACTGAAAACCATTAACAAGGCATGAAAGAATATGCCAAATCCCCACATAATAAGAGAAATGTAAATCAAAACAACCCTGGAGTTTCACCTCACATACCACAAATTGACAAAAATGACAAGACATGGGAATAGTCAACATTTTTTGTGGAAAAGTAGGCTAACTAGTGCACTGTTGGTAAAACTGGGAATCAGTGCAACTAGTTTGGAAAGCAAATAAAATTATCAAAGTATCCATACTTTTTTAGCCCAGAGATTCCACTACTAGATAGTACATATGTGTGTGTGTGTGTATGTGTGTGAGTGTATGTATGTATGTATGTAGGATTGGAGTTTAGGAGACAGATTAGAAATGTCTGTGCTGTATACACATATATTAACTAGAATTTTTGAAAAGTTAGATACTATAGATCAATGATAACTGCTAAAGGAAAACAAAAATTTACACTCTTCTTATCTGTGAATGAAACTCATGAAAATGAATGATATACAAGTACACAAAAACTTTGTAAACAAATTCAGAAAAACAGAAATATTAAATACATATTTACCAACAACACAACCAAATTATAATCAATAGAGGCCATTTGAAGAAAGGATTTAAATTGGTTACTGAACCAAAAAGCACAATAAATTAAAAAAACACATATGGAAATGGAAATTCTGAAAATCAAAGACATGGACTTGAAAGTTTAAAAAAATAGACAATGAATAATAAAAAGAAAGGTAAGAATTGGTTTTCAAAAGAAAAAATGCTAACAAAACATACAGAATATTACTGAATTCTATATTTTTGAAAAAGGAAAATCAAATTGACAGCATCAAAAAGGATAAAAGGAAAATTCACATCCAATGAAGAAATAAAATTATTAGAAATTATACTAACCAATAGTAAGCAGGAAAACTGATAAAAAGTGAAATGGATGAATATTTACAAAAAATATAAAACACCCAGATTACTAGAAAAAGGAATAGGGCATTTCTAAAAACCGAATCCTAGAGAGCAGGGGTAGGAATTAAGTCATAAAGAAACTTCTCATAGGAGATAAGGGGACAAAAGGGAGGAGCCAGATGAACTTACCACTGATTCTTTTACACTTTCAAATAAAATTTATTTTAACATATAATTTTCAAGAAAAAAGTAAGGAAGAAGATGTGTTATCAAACTACTTCCATGAGACAAATAAGGTACAAATAGATAACTGAAACAGTAAAGAAAAAGCAGAGGGAAAAGATAAAAAATACACTATAGGCCAGGCATTCTTAATCTTTTTACAAGTATTGTGAACCTCTTTGGCAATGTAGTGAAACTTAGAGGTTACTTCTCAGAATACTATTTTTAAATGCATAAAATAAAATGCATAGGAATTTTGACAAGTAAACCAATTTTATCAAAATGAAGTCATCAAAAAATGTTTCTGAGTTCATAGACCCCAGTCTACAGCAAGAATACTTACTATGGTGAAGAAAGGCGGCATATTGCTATGAAATCTCAAAATGTACTACAAAACAGTAATCGACAAAACATTCTGGTACTGTTTAAGAGATAGAGTGGTATATAAGTGGAATTGATTACACACAATACACAGCTGTAAATGACCACAGTAATCTAGTCTTTGATAAACCCAAAAATCCAAGCTTTTGGGGTAAGAACTCAACATTTGTCAAAAGTTTCTGGGAAAACTGGAAAGTAGAGTGGCAGAAACTAAGTATTGATTAACATCTCACACCATATACCAAGATAAGATCAAAAAAGACACATAATTTAGACATTAAAAAATGATACCATAAGCAAATTAAGAGAGCATAGGAAACTTTATCTGTCAGATCTAAAGATAAGGGAAGAATTTATGACCAAACAAGGGACAGGGAGCATTATGGGATGTAAAATGGATATTTTGGGTTATATTAAATTGAAAAAGTTTTGCACAAATGAAACCAATTCAGCCAAGAGTAGAAGGAAAGCAGAAATTCGTGGGGGAAGGAGGAGGGAGGGGTAGATTTAAAGCAAGTATCTCTGATGAAGGATTCATTTCTCAAATATATAAAGAACTGGGCCAAATTTGTTTTTGTTTGTCCTATTTTTATTTTATTTCATCTTCCCCAGTTATGTGTAAAAACAATTTTTGACATTTATTTTTAAAACTTTGAGTTTCTTATTCTCTCCCTTCCTCCCTGCCCACCCCATCTCACTGATAAGGCAAGTAATTTGATATGTCATACATGTGTAGACATGCAAAACATATGCACAAGAGTCATGCTGTGAAAGAAAATATAGATAAAAAACTCAAGAAAAATAAAGTTCAAAAAAGTATGCTTCAGTCTGTATTCAGACACCATCAGTTCTTTCTCTGGGGATGGATAGCATTTTTCATCCTAAGTCCTTCAGAGTTGTCTTAGATCATTGTACTGCTGAGAATAGCTACATCATTCACAGCTGATCATCTTACAATATTGCTGTTACTTTGTACCCAGTACATTTCACTTTGCATTAGCCAATGCAAGTCTTTCAGGGTTTTTCTGAGAGCATCCTGCTCATCGTTTCTCATCATACAACAGTATTCCATCATAATCACATACTACAACTTGTTCAGTCATCCCCCAATTGATGGGCATACCCTCAATTTCTAATTATTTGCCCCCAGATAAGATATGCTATAAATATTTGTATACATATAGATCCTTTTCCTTTTTTATCTCTTGCAGGATAAAGACGTAGCAGTGATATTTCTAGGTCAAAGGGTATGAATAAAAATATTATAAAATCCTATAGCCCTTTGGGCATAGTTCCAAATTGCCCGAAGGAATGGCTGAATCAGTTTACAATTCCATCAACAATGCATTAATGTCTCGTTTTTCCCACATCCCCTCCAACATTTCTCATTTATCTTTTCTGTCATATTAGCCAGTCTAATAGGTATGAGGTAGTACCTCAGAATCGTTTTAATTTGTACTCCTCCAATCAATAGTGAGTTAGAGTAATTTTTCATATAGCTATAGGTAGCTTTATTTCATCTGAAAGCTGTTCATATCTCTTGACCATTTATCAATTGTGAAATGGCTCTAATTTTGATGAATTTTACTCAGTTCTCTATATGTTTCAGGAATGAGGTCTTTATCAGAGAAACCTGCTTAAAAATTTGTTTCACACTTACTATTGCTAATTGTATCTCCCTATGTCCTATCCCCCCTTGTTTATTCTCTTGTCTTTTTCCTTCACCCTGTCCTTCATCAAAAGTGTATTGCTTCTGACTATCCCATCCCCCATTCTGCTCTCCCTTCTATCACCTCCCCTTCTCTTATCCCCTTCCCCTCCTACCTTCCTGTAGGATAAGATAGATGTCTATACTCAATTGAGTGTGTATGTTATTCCCTCTTTGAGCAAATTTTGATGAGAGTAAGGTTCATTCATTCCCTCTTAACTCCCCCCTCTTCCCCTCCATTGTAAAAGCTTTTTCTTGCTTCTTTTATATGAGATAATTTACCCCATTCTACCTCTACCTTTCCCTTTCTCCAAGTACATTCCTCTGTGGCCCCTTAATTTTATTTTTTAGATATCATCCCCTCATATTCAATTCACACCTGTGCCCTCTGTCTATATATATTTCTTCTATCTTAATAATGAGAAAGGTCATATGAGTTACAAATATCATCTTCCCATGTAGAAATGTAAACAGTTTAACCTTATGAAATTATTATTATTAGCCTTATTAATCCCTTGTAATTTCCCATTTCTGTTTACTTTTTATGCTTCTCCTGAGTCTTTGAATGTCAAATTTTCTATTCAGCTCTGGTCTTTTCATCAAGAATACTTGAAAGTACCCTATCTCACTGAACGTCCATTTTTTCCCCTGAAGGATTATACTCTATATTGCTGGGTAGGTGATTCTTGGTTGTAATCCTAACTCCTTTGCCCTCTGTAATATCATATTATAAGCCCTCCAATCCTTTAACATAGAAGCTGCTAAATCTTGTTTTATCCTGACTGGGCTCCACAATACTTCAATTGTTTTTTTTCTGGTTGATTGCAATATTTTCTCCTTGACCTGGGTGGTCTGCAATTGGGCTATAATATTCCTGGAAGTTTTCATTTGGGTATCTATTTCAGTGGGTAATTGGTGGATTCTTTCAATTTCTATTTCACCTTCTGATTCTAAAATATCAGGGCAGTTTTCCTTGATAATTCCATGAAAGATGATGTCTAGGCTCTTTTTTATCATGGCTTTCATGTAGTCCAGTAATTTTTAAATTATCTCTCCTGGATCTGTTTTCCAGGTCAGTTGGTTTTCTAATGAGATATTTCACATTGTCTTCTATTTTTTCATTCTTTTGATTTTGTTTTATAATTTCTTGATTTCTGATAGAGTCATTTGCTCCATTCTAATTTTTAAGTACTTATTTTATTCAGTGAGCTTTTGGACCTCCTTTTCCATTTGGCCAATTCTGCTTTTAAAAGCATTCTTCTCCTTATTGGCATTTCGGTCTTCTTTTACCATTTGGCCTAGTCCATTTTTAAAGTGTTATTTTCTTCAGTATCTTTTAGTGTCTCTTTTACCAAGCTGTTGACTTTTTTCATGATTTTCTTGCATCACTCATTTCTCTTCCCAATTTTGCCTCTACCTCTCTTATTTGATTTTCAAAATCCTTTTTGAGCTCTCCCATGGCCTCAGACCAATTCATATTTTTGGAGGTTTTGGATGTAGAATCTTTGATTTTGTTTTCTTCTGAGTGTGTGTGTTGAGCTTCCTTTTCACCACAGTAACTTTCAATAGTCAGAGGTTTCTTCCCCATTGTTTGCTCATTTTTCCAGCCTATTAATTGATTTTTAACTCTTTGTTAAAATAGGGCTCTGCTTCTAGAGTGGAGGGCACACTTTTCCAAGCTTCAGAAGTTTTATGCAACTATTTTTAGAGATACTTCTAGGGACCTGTAAGTTTTCAGTTCTTCCAAGGTGTTATGATCGAAGGAGAGGTGTTTATTATTCTCCCAGCCTGTGTAATGGTCTGCGAGTGAGCAAAAGGACACTTTCTGACCTGGAACTGTGAGGAAGGTCCCCCCTCCACTGCTGGCAAAGGCTCTGCTATACTAGTGCTCCTCCATGCCCTGGGACTGCCACCTAGGACTGTGAAATGGACCTGAGCATGGGTAAAGCCACAGAGTCCTGCCTTAGTACTAGCAAAGAAACCCCTGTAATCTCCTTCTGATCAGTTGTTTGACCCCCTTACTGTCTGTGGACTGAGAGCACTGGAAGCTGCTGCTGCTTATTCAATCACTCCCTAGGCCTCCTCCTGGTTTGCCATGGCTGGGGCTGTGCTAGTGTAATGTATTTCACTCCTACCCAGGTGAGGCAGAGTTTTTCTGCTGATCTTCTAAGCTGTCTTTGGCATCTGTGGGCTAAGAAGTCTGAAAATCACCACTGATGCCAGTTGTTCAGTCACCCAGAGGCCTGCTCTTGGTTTTCTGTGGCCTCAGATGTGCTGGTATGGCCTTCTCTGGACTGCATTCCTCTCTTATCTGGTGCAACAGACTTTTCTTGCTGACCTTCCAAGCTGTATTGGGCTGGAAATTTCTTTCACTGTCTTTTTGTGGGTCCTTCTGCTCTAGAATTTGTTTAGAGTATTTTTAAAAGGTATTTGGAGGAGTTTGGGGAAGATTTCAGGGGAGTCCCTGCCTTTATTGCACCATCTTGGCTCCATCTGAGCCAAACTTAAAAAAATAAAAACCACTCTCCAGTTGATAAATGGTCAAAAGATATTAATAGGTAGTTTTCGGAAGAAGAAATCAAAGCTATCTATAGGCATATAAAACTCTTGATTAAAGGAATGCAAATTTAAAAAACTCTGAGCTACCACCTCACACCTATCAAGTTGACTAATATGACAGAAAAGGAAAATTACAAATCCTGGAAGAGATATGGAAAAATTGATACACTAATGAACTGCTAGTGGAATTGTGAACTGATCCAACCATTCTGGAGAATAATTTGGAACTATGCCCAAAGGGCTATAAATCTATGCATATCCTTTGATCCAGGAATACCGCTACTAGGTCTGTATCCCAAAGAGATTAAAGAAAAGGAAAAAGGACCTCTGTGTACAAAATGCTTACAGCATCTCTTTTTGTAGTGGCAAAAAAATGGAAATTGAGAGAATGCCCATCAATTCAGAAATGGTTGAACAAACTTGTGAGGGATTACTTTTGTTCTATAAGAAATAATGAGCAGGATCATTTCAGAAAAACCTGGGAAGACATATTTGAACTGATGCAAAATGAAATGAGAACAACCAGGAGAACATTGTAAACAATAATAGCAATACTGGGCAATGATCAGTTGTGAATGACTTAGCTATTCTCAGCAATACAATGATCTAAGACAATTCTGAAGCACTTTTGATGAAAAATGCTATCTACCACCAGAGAAAGAATTGATGGAATCTGAATACAGATCTAAGCTATTTTTTTTTACTTTCTTTATTTTTCTTGGTGTTTTTTTTTGTCTGTTTTCTTTTGCAACATGGTTAATATAAAAACATGTTTTATAAACTTCACATGTAAAATTGATATCAAATTGCTTGCCTCTTTTAGAGAAGAAGAGGAGAGGGAGGAAAAGAATTTGCGAGTCAAATTTTTTTTAAAAGCAAATTAAAAAAATTTTACATGTAAAGTAAAATGTTAAAAAGAATAGTTACTACATAGAGACCAATACCTCTAATGAATATCAAATTAAAAATAGTGAATAAAATATTATCAAGGAAATTGTAACAATATGTTTAAAAAATTATACACCATGACAAATTTGGACTTTCATGACGAATACAAGGATGTCTCAATGGTAGGGAAAGACTTAATATAACACACCATGTTGAAAAGAAAAAGTAATTGGAAATCACTTGAATATATCAATAAATGTAGGGAGATATACACTATTACTAAATACATGTCAGCAATCTTTAAAAAAAAAGGTAATGGAAACACAGTCTTGAGAGAGATGATTATTAATAACCAATGATTTGGGGAGATCCAGAGTTCCCCCTTTTCTTATAGTCCTCATTTCAAAGTTAAGTCTTTTGAAGGACATTGTTGATAATGAGATACAATTAACTCTCCTCAATCTTGGTCAGATCTCATCCAACCTACTATTCAGGTTTAGGTGAGGATAAATTCTTTGAATAGATTGCCCAAGGCTGAATAACTTAGATATAAATGACATAATCAAAGTTCATTAGAATAGGTCCAGCCCCTCATCACAATATTCATTCTCTCCTTAATTGTTAACCAATCAGAGTTGATTGTAGCCCTCAGGAATACCCCTTTTCCAAGAGCATATAAACCTTGAGCCTGCTGCCATGATTATCTTTGGCATGCAAGAGTGCCACTGACCATTTATTAAAATGCTAGAATTATTAATAAAATGACTAATTGCTCAGAAATTATGTCTCTCAAACTTTTTAGACATCACTTGTCCAAAGATCTTGAGTTTGAACATCAATTCCTTTATCTTCTCAAATCCTGAAAAGCTTTATCATCTCTATTTTATTGATTTAACAATAGCAACATTGACAACGACAAAGCACAGAATGATGCCATGATGGACGTATAATGGAATTGGCATGTGCTTTTATCTATTCTCACCTTTTTATATGCGATCCAGTCAAAAACCCGGTCAATATCAGTGGCCTGGATCACTTCTTGGGATACTGGGTGTGAACTGGCCAGCCCATCAAGTAGCATCACTTCATGGAGCACATCAGTCAGAAATCTCTGTTTTTCCTGCAAATACAGTAAAAGGGGTAATATCATGGGTGACACGTAATTATGTACATTATGTTCACAACAAAACAAAAATAATGTGCATCACTCAGAAATGGAAAGGGGTATCAGCTTCTGAAGGTGAATATCAACTTTTGCCAAGACCCCAGTGAAGGAAATCAGTATATGAGAGGAAGCAAAATTGGTGTGTGAGAGTTGGTTCTGAGTAAACAGACAGTAAAATCCAACTGAAATGAAATTTCGAAATTTGGTAACTCAGCTTATCACAAAGGTAAATAAAATGCCTGGTTTGCATCAGTGCCCTGCAATGTTAGAACTGAAATGCCAGTCTTAAAGTTGAAGGTAAGTCTGCTGTCATCACTCTGGTCTAATTTAAGCAGCTTCAATGCTGTTTATGCCACACACATATACACAAATATGCATATTTGCTAAAAGAATTTCACAGGATTGAAAATAGTAATAACCATGAAAATATGTTAAATTAAAAAGTGATATCTCTACACATGCATATGTATAGAAAACAATAAGTACTTAGTAAAATGACATACTCTGTGTTGTGAAGATGTCAAAACAGATGGAAATTTTTTAAATGGCTTCTATTTCATATACTGTTTTAAAATATTTTCATTTTGTCTGTATGTTTAAAATGTGTTGTGACATTTGATATGTTCTTGGCGGTGCTTGGCACACAGGAAGAACTTAAATGTATTTTCATTCATTCATTCATGTTCTACATATGTTGTAAAATGTTCTTTATGTTTAAAAAGAAAAGATGACTCTTTAATGAAATTTTCCTTAGGAACAGGCTGAATTTTAGCAGCAATGCTCCTAACAGATGTCCTGGTCAATTTTATCAAGATCTTCACTAAGAGAAAAGAAGATATAAGAAACAGGTTAAACAAAAAGTGGAAATAAGGATGACAAGAGAAACCTCATTTCCTTCATATTTTCAGTCTACTTTTAATTGGACAGAAAAAAAAATCACAAGTCAAGAGGTATACATTCCTGTGAGTTTTCATTTTGAGAAGAATGTGTGGGGCAAAGGGAGTCTGCGGCTCTCTTGGTTGGGTGAAAATTTCCCCTAATTAATATGACAAATATTACAGACATGAAGCTAGAGCCCAAGTTGCTCAGTCCTTCCTAGCTCACTAGAGTAAAGCCTCTAGGCTTTGAGTCAATAGGATAAGTGCAGCAAGAATGCTGACTCAGGAGTAAATTTTGTTGGCAAGCTTAGTGAGAGGAGGCAGAGAGCTGGCCATCATTCTTATTCCTCAATTGGCTGCTGATCCTGGGCTAGTACCCAGAATGATTTGGACAGTCCATCTTGCAAGGCAGGATCCTGCTGACTGTGTTTTGTGGAGAGACAGAACTCCAATGGGGTGGGAGAAGGCAGATGCCTGGGAGGAGGAGGGCTGAGCACAAGGCCATTAAAGGAGTGTGAGGCACGGACCTGTGTCCAACAGATTGGCACTCTGAGGCCAAGCCACAGTTGTTCATGCTAGTTTTATGCCTCTGTCAAATATTGGATAAGGAAAAACAGTAATTGAGAAGTAAAGTGACAAAAGAAAAGCAAAGTAAGTAGCACATAGAGTAAGTAAGATACCTTCAAAGTGACTCGATTTTTGTTACTTTATTTTTTTTGAGGAGGAAGGCAGGCAATTGGGGTTAAGTGACTTGCCCAAGGTCACATAGTTAGTAAGTATGTCAAGCCAGTTTTGATCTCACGTCCTCCTGATTCCAGGGCTAGTGCTCTACTCACTGTGTCACCTAGCTGCCCAGATTTTTGTTACTTTAAATTGTATTCAAAGGGGTATTCTATTAGATTTGCAGTTATCAGGTAAATGGGGAACAAGTTCTGGGCCAATGTTTCACTGGTATAATGAATCCCTGGCTGAGGAAACTCCCTCCCTCAATGCAGGACAATACTTTCTCT
>CM053623.1:200419029-200442586 GCA_028646595.1 Phalanger gymnotis
TGACTTGATTTTTTTATCTTGCTGTGGAAATAAGTCTGAGCTCCTGAAGGATATGCCAGGGAGGGCACAAGCTCTAGAAGGTCATAACAAGCTGGAAAGATTTTGTACATGGGCCTGGAGACAGGCTACATTCTTGTTGTCCAAGGATCAGCTAAGGGCATCAGCCAAGCTCACCATCATGCTAAACTCATCATCCAGTTGGCTGCAGAGTAATGAATTTTTCGGCCACGGTAGCTCTCAAAGACCATCTACTAAATTTTCAAGGGGTTGTCATCCACACTGGTGGCAAGGAGATACCCATGCTGAAGAAATCACAGATTCTTAAAGTACTAAAGTTAGAATAGCAAAAAAGGGCCAAGTGCCCTAAGTTTTCAAAAACAAAAGCCAGCCTCAACACTGCCCTCGTTCCCCGCCAAAAGATGAGACAGACCAAACCTTATTTTTTTAATGGTGGACATCACCTTTAGACCTGAATTGAGAGATAAAAAATAAACACTTTAAAATTCAAAGACAAAAAAAAGGAATTGTGATTTTTCAGTATGTATATAAAGCTCATGAATTTTGGAGAAAGTACACTAATGCTACTTTGCAACTGAGTAAGAAGAGAATATTAAATGTCTAGCTATACTTCATCTTCTCCTATGATCATTTTCTTCTATATGAAAAATCAATTTAAGATTTGTTTGTTAAATAGTAGATTAAGTGACATAAGTGATGATTTATAGGTACATTCACAATGTATTTTGGAATTTCAGTGATCAAACTAAAATACAAATTATAAGATGAACTTCAAATTATTTGTCTTAAACTACTTTAATATTTGTCAAAAATAAAACACTAATATATATCACAAATCACCTCTATGAATCTTCGTTCCTTGATATAAATGTTGTAAAACATTAATTTAGGAGTATCAGCTCCCTTGATATATTTTAAATGATATCAGCTGAATTTTAGGCATAGAATATGTATGCCTCAAAACATTATACTCATAAGAGACTTGAAATGCTTAGTGTTCCCTAAGCAAACCAGTCTTTGCCTAAGAAATTCAGTGAATTGCAAAATATTTAGGATGTTTAAACCATTAGGAAAAAGATACAGCTTGCCCATTGTTCTCTCCATTTGGAGAGAAAGATAATTGGGTAATTGGGAAAATAAGTTTATGCCCATAAAGAGATTAAGAGGGTAAAGGCCTAGAAGAACAATATTCACAAAGGTCCAGAAGAGAAGATTCCTTAAACTAAAGAGGAAAAAGAAAAATTCTAGCCAGAGGCAAATGCAATTTAATAGAACCAAAGAGAGCTCCAGAGATACACTATACTAATATTTAATAAACACCATCTCTATAAAATGGGAAATAATCTTCGAAAATCCACCAATGTCTAAATAGGGACCTCACCAACAGCAATAACGCATCAATAAAATTCCTATTGTATACATTACAAAGCTCACAAAAGAAGATGAAAAATATAGCCAAGAAAGAACACAGACTAACAGAATCTCAGCATTAGGAGGGATCCCAGGGACCACCCATGTACTTCATGACTAAATAAGAGTCTCATTTAAAATCCACCCCCACTTCCCACCCCAACCATGGTCCTTCAGCCTTTATTTGAAGACTTTGGGGGTAGAAAGTCGAAAGAAGAAAGGGTGGGTCTACCAATTCCTGAAGCAACCTGTTCTCCTTTGATGCAGTTTTAATTGTTAGTAGGAGGGTTTTATTTAAATAAATCTGCTTTCCACAACTATTACTCATTAGAACATCAATCAGATTCTTAAAAAAATGTCAAAAAGTCCTTATAGCAGGTAGGTAGACAATAGACAGATGGATAGATAGGTTAGATATTTAGAAAGAGAAGAGAAAGAAATGAGTATTTATATAGTACCTACTATGTACCAGTAAGTTTCTGAGGCTACATTTGAACTCAGGTTTTCCTGACTCCAGCATTAGTAGCTGTGCAACTATGGGCAAGTAACTTAATCTCTGTCAGCCTCAGTTTCCTCAATTGCAAAATGAAGATAATAACAGCACCTGCTTCACAGAGTTGTTGTGAGGATCAAGTGAGATCATACTTTTAAAGTGCTTGAAGAGATTCAGGAAAGTTTAATGTAGAGAGAAGAAGCATTTGAGGTGAGCTTTCAAGGAAACTGTTCATTCTAGGAGGCAGAAAGAGTAAAATTTAGAGAAGAGTGGCAGCCAATTGTATAGAAGTGATCAATTGAGGAGTCAAAACAAAGCCTCAGGTATATAGGAGCTGCTTATACATATATATTGATATCCTTACATTATGATCCAGCAAAGGAGACCAACAAGTAGACAGTAATATAAGCGGAGAATCAGAAAAGAACAGCTTCATAAATGTCCAAGTAGAAGAGAATATGTAGGAGGAGAGAGTAGTCAATAGTATCAAATGATACGAAGAAATAGATGAGGATGAGGATGGAGAAAAAAGCCATTGGGTACTTTCACTTTCAGTAAAGTAGTGAAACAGGAAGCGTGATGACAATCAGTTTAGAAATGAATGGGAAGTGAGAAAATGGAGGTGACAAGAGTAGATAGCATTTTTCTCCCAGTTTAGCATGAAAGGGAGAATACCTATTGGATTTTAACCAGATGAAATAGTAGGGTTAAAAATTCTTGAAGGATAGGAAAGATCTAGGAGTACTTGTAGACAGCAGGGAAGTCACTAAGTGGAAGTATAATTGTAGGAAGCCAGTAGATAAAGAGAGATTGAAGTTTAGAGAGAGAAGAAGTGATTAGAAGGCAAACTCTCAAAAGAGACAGGAGGGAAAAAGTATCAAAGACACAAGTTAAAGGGATTAGTGTTAGCAAAGGGCCATCTCTTCTGAGATTAGAACAAAGAGGAAAAAATGTGGAATGATGTTAAGGCAATTTGAGGTGGAGGAAATAAAGTTAGATACATAAAGTGGGGCCAGAATTTGGACAATACCACAGGTGATATGAACTGGAATAGCATGACAAAAGAAGTATTTTAGGGAAATTAATCTAGCAACACTGTGCAAGATGGTTTTGAGTTTCAAAGACTGACAGTAAGGACACACTATTACAGCAAACTGAGTGTGATGAGTATTCATATTAAGGAGGGTGTTAGCAGTAAGAAGAGTGAGGAAAGTTGACTGTAAGAGTGCATCTGGGGAAGAGTCAATAGGTTTTAGAGGATTTTATCCACTTGGTAGTTGAAGGGAAATAAGAATTAAAGATCACTCCAAGGTTTTTAGCCTGGTGCATTACTAAGCAGTATGCTTATAGAAGTGGAGAAACAGAAAAGGAAAGCTGCTTTTGGGGACAAGCTAAAACACTCACTTTCAGATCTGCTGAATTAGAAGTAATGGTAGAGCATCTAACAAGAAATGAGCTACAGCCAGTTAGAAATAGAGGACAGATAAAATGTCAGGGATAGAAATATTCAGTACTTCAGTAATGGTTTGCTGATTTGTAAAAGTACAAATCAGAACCTAAGGAACAAATCATAAAATTATAAAATATTAGATTTGGAAGGGAACTCAGAAATTCATAGGCTGATAGATTTAGAGGTAGAAGGGGCTTGAGAAATAATTAAGCCTAATCCCTTCATTTTAAGGATGGAGAAACTGAGGCACAGAATGGTTTAGTAAGGAACATGTTAGGGTCACATAGCAAGTAAGTGTCTGAGGTCATCTAGCTGAATCTCTTTCTAAACAAAACTTCCCTCTACAACACTATCTAACAAGTTTTAGAGAGAGAACACCCAAGGCAGCTCACTTTCACCTTTGGATAGCTTTAATTGTGGAAAAGTCATTATTATATAGAACCAAAACTACTCCTCTACAACGTCCATCCATTGTCTGTAGTTCTACCCTTTGGGACTAATGCCTCACTCACATGCCAACTCAAACAAAAGTTGAAGGCAGCTTCCTCCTTCCCCTCTTCAGTATCACAGATTTCCATTGCAAATGTCCAAGATGTTTGCATTTAGTGCAGTATATGAAGAGAACTGAACATGTTCCCTTAGCTCTCCAGCACAGATGGAAGACGTGCTTTGGAGATCCACTGGAATACATGGACAAGAAGCGTACAGACCAGGAAGGTAGAGAAAATTTTGTGTGCCATGCCAACAAAAAAGGCACAATGCCAACAAAATGGCACCACAGTGGAGTGAGTAGATGAAATTCTGGTCTTGGAGACAAGAAAATTTGGGTCCAAATCCCTCCTCTAGCATGTGTTAGCATATGACTGTGATCCAATCATTTAACCTTTCTGAAGCTCAGTGTCCTTACCTGTACAACAGAGTAATAAATCCCATGAGACCAACCTCAAAGAGGTAGAAGAGAGACTATCTTGGTGTGGTGTATAGAGAGCAGTCCTCAAAGCCAGAAGACTTTGATTCAAGTCCTGTCTCTAACATATACAAGCTAAATGATCCTAAGCAAATCACTTAAGCTCTCAGTGACCCAGGCAACTTTCTAAGAAGGTGCCAGCCTACACTGGTATTAGTTTCTTCTTTTTAGAGTTCTATGTGTCAGTGAAATCACAAGTCCTATCCCTATCCTTATACCATGTACCTAAAAGACTATTGTGAAGACCAAAATGAGATAATGTACATAAAGAATTTTGCAAACTAGTAAGTACTACGTAAATATGAGTTTGTCAGTATTTTTAATGAGACAATGTTTAATATAATGGTTCGGTCAATGAGCATGTATTAAGCACCTACTCTGTGGCAAGCACTGTAGGAAAATTACACTCCTGTGTTGCACAAACAAAAAGAGAGGGAAATGTTCTCAAAAGGTTGAGTGAAAGTATTTTGAAGATGAATTACAAAAATAAAAAAGTACAATAAATATTGCAACTACATCAATTGGAGGATGGGGAAGAGAGGCAACAACAGGTTCTACAGAGAGTCTGTGGGCGTAACTTCTCTCCCCCAATCCATCCTGTTCACAATCACTTTGATCCCAATGGACTCCTAAACGCCCAACAGAAATGGACCATGCGGATCCATGACCTCTCCTCCCTTAGCCTCCATTGTCCAGTGCTCACCAAATGCTGCATGCCCTTTTTTGGCAGGATATTGACTCCTCTCCATTCCAGTCTCCACCAGAAATAACCCGTTCCATTTTAATGCTTCAGTCCATCAATTTTTTCAAACAGCTGTCAGTAGGGGATATGGCCCATCACACTACTTGGATAAACAAGAAATCACAAAATGCAATTCTTGCAGCAAGATGCTGGACCACAGAGTTAATGTGATAGCAAGTCGTACATAAGACTGAGCACTGTTCCTTAAGCTGCACCTGCCCTGAGTATCTGACCTACTCTTATGCCATCTGGGCCTCCCCTGCAAATTGTTTCCATCTGACTTAAGGCGTTGTCCTCCATCCTGTTACTGTACCAAGATACCAGAGTCTTTCCATCTACTCCACAGCTGAAATCACCTATAAGTATTGTGTCCACTAATTAGAATGTGAGCTCCTTAGGAGCAGAGATCGCCTTGTTTGTCTATTGTACTCTCAGTGCTTAGCACGGTGTTTTGCACAGAGTACATAATAAATGCCTTTTAATTCCATTCATAAAAGAGGATTTTATCATGGCATCTTAGTATCAGAGCTAAAAGAGAGATCAGAGGTCATCTCACCTAACCTCCTCATTTTGCAAATGAGATTAACTCAATAGTTTGTGCAAGCAGGCAATATTATAATAAATCCACTAATAGGTGCTTTACTAGGTACAATGAATGTGTATGTGTGTATGGGGGTGAGGGGAGAAATTATAAAGAAATACACCAGTTTGTGATAAAGTAAGAGAAGATTATGACCTAGTTCTGGGGTCCTTAATCTTGTTGTGTCATAGACCCCTTTGAAAAGTGGTGAAGTCTATGCACATTTTTCAGAATATTGTTTTTAAATGCACAAAATAAATTGGAGTTCAAAGGAAACTAATTATATATAATTATATATGTATACACACACACACACGCACACACACACACACACACACACACACATATATATATGTATATATACATATATATATATATATATATAATATATGATTACCAAAACTTTTTTTTAAAATAAGCTTGTGTCCCTGGTTAAGAACCACCAGTGTAGTTGAGGTGGCAGGCAAATAGATACAGAGATACACACATATAAACATATATATGAATATGTAAACAAGAGCTGAAAAATAGATAATTAGGTCTCAAATAAGCGGTATGCTACTTATTACTTCTTACTATAGATATTGTAGCCAGATAAATGGTTATTCCATTCCCCTTCCCCTTTAAATTAATTTTGGATCAAGTGTTCAAAAACATTAAGCCCTACAAATTTCCTGAGTTGCCATGGCCAAAAATATCTACAACCTGTGGATCACTTTGATAGGTTAATCTTTACAAGATAGTTAGGGAGATACATACCCACAAGGTCCATTTCTAGTCCCATGCTGGGTGACTTACTAGAATGGTTCAAGCCCTAGGAAAGGATGTGTGATCTTTCCAAAAGCTTTCCATAATCCACTGTCACCTACATGTCTCCAACAAAGCATAAAAATAAGTTCAAGTGATAATATTTTATTGTTGTTTCAATGTCCTTTGAGTATGTGGTTTGCCCATTATTTTGCTCTTAAACTTCATGTGTGTACAGACACACAGGAAAAAATACAGTTGGTTTTGCTTTTTTGTTTTGTTTGTATTGAACAATACATTAAATAGTCAACTGTAAAACCCAAATTGAAATTTAGGTCAGAGTCTGACAGTAAGCACATTTACCATTCTGGGGTTCTACATAACCCATACAATAGGGAACATTCATACTACATATTGCATATCATGATTTCTCTTGAGTATCAACAACATATGTTATCTACTGCTAAGCCAAAATTCCATAAGCATGCCGTAACCAGTCTATTTGTTTTAGAACAGCTAAATTTGATTTCTATAGGAACATCTTGGGTGATTTTCAATCAGTTCACTGATTACCCAAAATAACCCTCAACACACATTCTCACAAGCTGGTGTACTTTAAACATTAGACAAACAGTGGAAAAAACTGGGTTACATGACATCATTGATTGAAACAGCACCATTCATCACCTTCCTGTTCTCTCATCTCATTGATAGTATCCAAGTGAATTATGGCATGTCTCATATTATCTGAGGAGTGCCATATCCAGGTGAAAATATTGAGATATAATCGCTTAGTTTATTGTGCTACCTATGTTCACCAGCATCTCTGCTTCCTTATTGAAGGATATAATCCTAAAGGCATAACAACATTGATCTGGCAAAGTGGTATCACCAATTAGTTGTTATACTTTTCATTAGCTGTTGCAATCCCTGGTCTTATAGAAGAAACATAAAAATGCTTCAAATAACATCAGCCACAGTTAATAATGACCAAGAACGGGGTGGCTAATTACTTAACTTGTTCTTGACCTGGCAGTCCCAGTAACACTAGGAACCATCACCATAGATCATGCTGTCTTATCACATGTCGTTTAGTTTTATTTCCTCCCAAAGCATTCTTAGATGTATTTCCTCCTACTTTCTTCCAACTGCCTGTTTATACCATTATTGAAATCTCAACTCCCTTTCCAATTCCCTGAAATGATTCTTAATGTAGACGCAAATTAAGCTATAATGATCTTCAATAACCATTGGTTATTTCTTAATCACTAGAAAATTAATAGGATCACAAATTTAGAAATGGATGGGTCCTTGGAACTCTTAGGATCTTATGGTCATAGAGGTCATCTGGTCCAACTCAAACATTATACTGATAAGGAAACTAAGATCCACAGGGACTCACCCAAATTTGCTTAGATATAGATGGCACAGTTAGCATTCAAACAGATTATCTAAATCTAGACATGGCATTTTCCCCTATGCTTGCTCTTTAACTTGATTATAGGTCTTCACTTCTCTCATTTAAAGTTCCTCAGACTCTATTATGAAAGATGCCCTGCACCTCTTTATATCTTCATCCTAAGTACATTTCTCATTAAGCTTCTGTCCATAGTAGTCTTAAATCTCCACGAGGCAACTAATCCTTCCTCCCATGTGTTCATTAGCCTGTAAGGTCCTCAAAATGGTAAGATTCCTATACTTCATTTGAGCCACCATTACTCCACTCAGCACTTTTCATCTTCAATTCTCTATCATGTATTGATAAGACATTTAATCAAATCAAATGTCCTTACGAAGGTCAAATTCTCCTCGTACTTGCACAGAGATTTCATACTTTACTCTCTCATGGAGAGCACCAAGATATATTTCAGACAGAAACAATGCTGATTAAGAAACACTTCATAGAACCATAGGATGTAAACTTTAGAAGGGGTTTCAGAAGTCATTTAAGGCAAAATGGGGCTGAAACTTGAAACTCACATTAATTTATCTACATATGGTAGCTCATAATCTGGAAGCCCAGGAAAGAAAGTAACAAAATCAAGAGTCCTTTGTTTTACAGCTGGTTGTGCTACTGATTTACCCTCAGCAAGTAATCTGACCCTCTTCAATTTTTACAAAAAAAATTGACTGAAAGAAGAAAAATCAAGTCTTCTTTATGTTTGTTTATTTCAAGGGGCAAGAAACAGCTAGGTGACGCAGCAGATAGAACAATAGATCTGGAGCCAGGAACACCTGAGACCCATTCTAGCTTCAAACACTCACTAGTTATATGACACTGGGCAAGCCACTTAACCTCTGTTTGCCTCAGTTTCCCATCTGTAACATGGGAATAATAATAGCACCTACCTCCCAGGGTTGTTGTGAAGATTAGATATTTGGGAAAAACGGTCTTAGCAGAACACCTGGCACATGTTAATTATTATCATTATTCTCATCTTAAGAGCATCAGTGGGTAACAGTATATGGAAGGCTGGCCTTGGAATCAGGAAGATCTGGGTTCAAATCCTGTCTTTGACACATTAACATTGTGTCTCTGGGTAACCCAAACCTTGCAGGTAACTCCCTGAGACTATATGTTTCAGAAAATAGGCTGTTCTACATTGGTGGAGGGAGTTTCTTCAATCAATCAGGCAACAAGCATTTATTTACTGTGTGCCAGGCAATATGCTAAGAAAATTAAAAAAAAACACTAGTCCTTACCCTCAAGGAAGTCATGTTCTAGTGGGAAAGACAAAGTATAAATAAACAGAATAATTTATACTATATAACAAAAATTAATTAGATCAGACGTCAATTTATTAGATAAAATTTAGCTGACCAAAATATTGCTCATTCTCTAAACAACAAATCAAACCCCATTACAAAGAAACTGGGGTCATTTCATTTTAGAGGTGCAATACCACCTGAATGACATGACAAATTCCACAAGGAAAGACTGGCAAGTTGTTAGATTTTTTTTAAAAATATAGTTCTTCCCTATTTGAGATGCAGTATAGTGCAACAGAGAAGGAATTTGAATTGGAGGACTGTAATTTAAATCTTTCTCTGTTATTTATTACAAGTAGTCCTTGGACAAGCCATTTCCTGGACCTCGGTTTTCTCTTATCATATAAAATGAGGAAGTTTTGAACAAGATGAAGTCTAAAGTTCCTTCTAGCTCTAAAGTCTCTCAGATCATCAGATAACATAAAAATATATTAAAAAATATAAAAACACCTTAGTTATAAAACCACTATACAATGATTTCACATATACATACACATATACATATACATCATACATATATATGCCTATATATGTATATGTGTGTGTGTGTATATATATATATATATATATGTATATATATATATATAAACCCTCTACTATACAAAATGACAGACCAAGACAGAATTGGGACTTGAAATTTTAGTCAACGAGTAATGTACGAAGATATTGAAGGATCATTTATGAGCAGGCTCGGTTTATCCTGTCAAAGCACTACACAAAATAAATTTCTCTTAAGTGAATTCTTTTTGCCCATTAATTTTCCTTAGGGAATTGAATATGCTGTGGGGGCATTTTTGACACCTAAATATAAAATAATTACACTTAGGAATGAAATAATCATTTTTTAGAATACGTGTTTAAAGAAAAAGAATATAACTTTCAAATTAAACATGAACAATAGCATTGTCAATAATGATAGTGTCAAAACTCAAAGCAAGGAACAAAATAATTGAGCCATTCTTATACTAAAGAAGATAAATAATTATATGTGTAAGAAAGCAAGCAGATAATTTATCATCAAAAGCCTTTGGTGAATTTATATAGTTTTGAAAAATCAATCTATATCTATTTATAGATATAAGTAAGTAAAAATGTGCATGTATGCACATATATCTATATATTTAAATATGTATATGCATATATGTATATGCATGCATGTATTGTGTATGTTTATATGTGTCACTTATATGTATACACATGTGCATGGACAGCCACACATGGTACAGCAGATAGAGTGTGGGGTTTCGAGTTAGTATGACCTGAATTCAACTCCAGCCTCAAACACTTTACTAGCAGTGTGACCTTGTGCAAATCTTAACCTCTTGACCTCAGTTTCTTCATTTGTAAAATATTTATGATAATAATACTTACTTTCCAGGGTTGTTTATCATTTTGCTTTATCATTTCCAAGGCTCAAAGGAGATAGTGTATGCAAAGTGCTTTGCCAACATTAAAAGAACCTTAAATAAATGCTAGCTATTATTATTCATGATTAGGTACAAAGTGGTTTGAAGCTCACTTTATTATTTAATTATTAAGAGTCTGCGTGACCTAGTGAATAGAAAGTTGGGATCTGGGACACATGGGTTCAAATCCTGGCTCTGACACATCCTATGATGCTGGGCACCTAATCTCTCAGGGCCCTAGGTAATTCAAATCTCTTCAATTGCCAGTTACAAAGAATTTGGTGCATGCCCCATAATAAATTACTAAAAGGGAAATTTGGAGTTTTTAAGATATATTGTTAACCATTTTGAGGCTGATTCCTACGATGTTCTTTTCTTTCAGAAAATATTCACTTGGACAACACTGCAAGAAATTAAATACTGGGTTGAATTAGCTTTTGAGTCTGAGCCAGCATGATATTCTTGTAATCTTACTACTGAATACTACTGAAGGGCAAAATTAATACATCACCAAGAACTCCAATTGTATTAATCAACCCCCATAGCCTGACTGGAGCATGGTGTTTAATAAATGCGGTTGATTATTCTTTTTATGGAAAAACAACTGCTAAAGTTCAATTGAGCAAAGCTTTTCAATGGGTTCAGCTTCCTTAATGTTTTAGGTCCAAGGTTGTAAGGGCAAGCAAAGTAGGACTTTTTACTGTTGTTTTTTCTTTTGGAGTGCTTCTCAGCACCAAGGCAATCAAGCCCCTTTATTTGTAGGAAGGCCCACACCCTTTCGCTAATTAGGTCACAAGAAGTGTGAAGCCCTCTGACCCTGAAGAAGTGTATATATACTCCAAGGTTAGCATTTTGTTTGGGGCTCTCTCATTGGAAGAGTGTTGGTGTGGAGACTCTGGGTAGCCATTAAGGAGCCTCCTCACTTTGAAAACACAGATGTTGGTGCCTCTCTCTCTGGTAACTATGTATATATAGCTTTGGTCAGATAGCTAGAAGCCTGTCTGTTGATTTGTGCTATCTTCTCTGTTTATATTTTCTCTGTTTGTAACTTCTGTTTGTATTTGATTTGAAGTTCAGGGTGCTGACTTTTTCCCATGAACTAAGGGAATGATATATGTACGTTTAATTAAAGTGAGATTGTAAATCCCTTAAAGTTGCTTTCCTTAGAAAAACAGATCAAAGAACCTGTGCTAGCAGCCTTCCTGTATTTCTGGGGTTGTTGCTGTTACACCTCCATGGCAGCTGCTAGCAGCATTGTTGTTACAAAGTTCCAAAGTCATTCTTTTATTTTTTTAACTTTACCACTTGAATATCATGGCCTCCTTAACAGATAATCTCTGATTAAGTAACATATGAATACCATCTCACACATCCTTTTAGATGAAAGAAAGTAATATTACCCAGACATAAGGACTGTAATGACAACACCTTCTTCATAAATGGGGGGTCAGATCCATGGTCAAATGAGTCAAATAGATGTCTCATCAACTTCTGTTAGGGATGGACACTAGAGTGTGATTTCACTGACACAGGGAACTACCAGAGGAAGAAAATTCTCTCATCATTGCAAGTCTTTACCTTCCCTGCAACTGATAATCATAGAGAAATGACTAAAGCACTGAGAGGTTAAGAGACTTGCCCAAGGTGATACAGCAAGGGTGTGTCAGAAACAGGTCTTGAATGCGGGGTCCCCTGGGATCTAAAGCCAGATCTCTATGTACTATATTACACTGCTTCTCTAACATACATTAACAATGACAAGGTTTATTATGATTTCTTTGGTTGGCTACTCTATTCTCAGTTTCCTGGCTTGTTATTATGCACACCAAAAGGCCTTTGTAGTGATTATTACTAGATATTTGCCAACATATGTTGTAGGAGGTAGTAGATATATCATCCAAGCCTGGCATTATGGGCAATATATCATGATAGGGATTGCCACTCTTAATCTTTGTATCATTAGCTACTACCAGGCAAATGCACATATAAGTATTGCAGTCTAATTACAATATATGTGGCTTCATTGCATTGATTTTTAAAATATTTTTAAACTTAATTTGCTGTTAATACATTAGCAACTGAATAGCTAAATTGAAAAAGTAACAGATTTTTACAAGAACAGAAAAAATGGCAAGCAGGATCATCTTGTGGAAGATTCTTCTAAGGGGTTAAGTTTTTAGTACACTTAAAAACTTAGAGCAAAAGATAAATGGACATCCCATCGGGAATAAAATGTTTCTGCAGAGGACTGTGTATAGGTTTGGATGGTGTCAAGGCCTTTCCCTCTGCATATCCTTAAGAATCTCAAAATAAACCGATAAATTGGCAGTATTAGACATTTTGCAAGAGAAGAAAATTCTCACTGAACCTTGAGCTTAACATCAATGCAAGGGCAACCTGTCTCACATTTTCCAATACTGCAGAACAAATTAACCCATTTCATTCTGTATTAAATAAAAGACACTTCCAAGGCAAAATATTCCCCAAATGCCAAATAACACAACAGAAATGCACTTAAAATAACACTGAAATCAAAGAATTAATTAAGAAATATTAAACTTTTAAGATTTTTGGAATTCTAGGATCCTATACCACTCTTTAGTTCATGTCACCTGATCTCCACCTCCTGGCTTCCATGGCTTCCTTCAAGTCTGAGCTAAAGTTTCACCTTCTGCAAGAAGCCTCTCTTGTTCCCCTCTTATCCTAGTTTCTTCCCTCTCAGATGATCTCCTATTTATTCTGTATAAATCCTGGTTGTACATAGTTGTTTGCATGTTGTCTTTCCCATTAGACTGGGAAATCCTTGAGGGAAGGGACTACTTTTTTGTTTTGTTTTGCTTTTCTTTGTATCCCTAACATTGAGCACATTGACAGGCATGCAGTAGGCACTTAATAAATGCTAGCTGACTTCAACAAACATTTAATAAGTCTCCATGATAATTGGAATTTAATAACTCCTTTCAGTTAGAATGAGTCATTCCCAACAGTAAGAAAAAATTGGTTTCAATTTCCCTTTCCTATGCTAATTTACTTAAAAGATACTTTTATATAAAAGTTTATGTCTTGTGGTTTTTCCTTTTGCATTTGCTAATGCTATTGATGTAAAGTCCTTAAATAAGCAATCTTAAGAATTTACATCATGATACAAATTTGCTTTTTATTCTTCACTGTGGAAAGAATGTCCTTACACATTCATTTGTTGTTGTTGTTGTTATTATGGAGTCATATCAGTTGTGTCTGACTCTTCATGACCCCATTTATTTTGGTTGGGTTTTTTTTGGCAAAAGTACTGGAGTAGTTTGCCATTTCCTTTTCCAGCTCCTTTTACAGTTGAGGAAATAGACAAACAGCACTAAGTGAGGTGCCCAAAATCATACCACTAGTGTCTGAGGCCAAATTTAAACTCAGGTCTTCCTGACTTCAGGCCTGGTGTTCTATCCACTAGGCCACCTAGTTATCCATTATGTATTTTGTTATACTGAAGTCTTTAAAGGAATTAACATTAATCAATGATCAGTTAATGAGCACAGTGTGCCTCTAGTGACATTCTGTTCTTTACCTATGATCAAGTGGTTGGTATCCTCCAGAGAATGATAGCATATCAAAAAGATAGTTTAGAAAAATCCATACAACAGTCAGTTTGGGGAAAGAGAAAAGAAAGAAATGCATACTTACGTTACTAGGGTCAATGACTATTGCTTTAAGGTATTAGCATATCCTAACAACACTGTCCCATAGATTCAATGAAATAGGCCTTCTGATGGAGAACAGAGGCACCACCCACAAATTAATGAATATCTATGTCCACTACCTAGTTCATGGACGTCAGCCATAATAAACTAACACATCCATTTAGAAACAACTTTGCTATGTGGGCATACATATTCTTTTCATATTTCATAATATTTATGAGCTGTGGAGCTCTGCACTGAATATTTTACCCAAAATTAGAGTAAAATATTGAAAAACAGATGAGATTTAAATGCTTACCTAGCAGTCAAATTTGTTACTGGATCTGCTTCTTATAACGCATTAATCAAATATATTGCAGCATTCCTGAATCATGAGCCATGATATCGAAGAATCTACATTCTTTCAAGACATTCTCCATTTGGGGTACTCAGAGGCAGATTTGGGCCTGATGTAAGGAAAACTTTCCTAACTATTACAACCATGAATAAGTGAAATGCTTTGGGAGATGGGAAGGGAAGAAACATTTATTAAGCACCTACTATTTGCCAGACACTATACTTCGCACTTTATACAGATTATCTTATTTGATTCCCATAAGAAATAATGAGTTTCCCTTCACTGAAGATTTTCAAGCAAAAGCTGAGTTGTAGAAGGGACTTTTTGATCCAGTAAGGTTTGGATTAGAAGGCTTCCATGGTACTTTATAATTCAGATCCTAAGATTCTGTGATTACTTGAAATGCTGGCATAGGCAAACCTTTACAGAATTCAAAATCCTAGTTGACCTTTAACATGTGTAGCCAAATAAATGAATTAGAAGTTGGCAAACCCACATCTTCCTTACTCTTCTCCCTCTTCCTTGCTAGAATTCAATCTCCTAAGAACCAGCACTGCTTTTGTCTTTATTTAGAATTAAATAAGAGCTTTTTCCATGAATACTGGCAAAACAACCACCTCAACTAAGAAAATACCATATGCAGAGATCCTTAAAAAATTTTCCATGTCTTTCTCAACTTTTAAAATAAAAAATTTTAAGAAGTTTAAAAGTCTCTGATCATTTTATTGAGATGCTTGTTACATTTTAAGAGTCCATTTCAGTTAGAGCACATTAAAAATATACTGAGTCTAATAGCAGAACTCATTTTTACTATTTTAGTCTTGCCAGTGAGATAGGCAATTGAGAACATTTGTCAAGGTTTGAGGCAATGCATTTTGAGATGGTCCAAGTATTTAGCATAATGAAGTTTAGTTTAATGATTCCCCATTAATAGTTATCTTTATGCCCAGGTATATGTTCTCACAAAGGATTTCAAAGGAAGCTGCTAGTGTGCAGAAATTCTTCAATGCTCCCTGCACGGCATGCCAAAATTGCTTGCACTGTTTACTGTTGAAGCTCAGTAGTTTTCGAGTTCACTTAATGTAAGACAGTCCCCATGTTTACTGAGTGTATTTACTGTAGAACTCCATTATCTTGCTGCTACTCAGTGGCAAGGGTAATACTCACATTAGAGACTTTGCCTGTTATGGCAAGATAATAACAACAATAGCTGACATTTATAGATTACTTTAAAGTTTCCAAAGTGCTTCACACACATTATCTCATTTGAGCCACGCGGCAATCCTATGAGGTAGGTACCACAGGGATTACAATCCCCCACTTCACAGAAATGAAACTGAGGCTTAAAGAATGAGTTGCCCATGGTCCCGCAGCTACTGTTGAACTCTGCCTTCCTGACTCCCAACTCCCTCACTCCATCCACTGTACCACTATATAGCACAATGGATTCAGGAGGATATGACCTGACCCACACTTTTGCCAAATCAAATTACTTGATAACAGAAATTTACAATATATCATTTTCTTATAAGGGGACGATGGACGTGCATTTTATTGAATGTGACCAAGGCTGTTAAAACATCATAAATAAGTGTTGTCTTTTTCTGAGAGAAAAACAAAGGATTTAATGTAACTGTGTGACTGCCATCAGTAACCGACGGTATCTTGACCTCTCCAATAAAGTTGTCACCAAAGCCAACTCTGATAAAATAAAGGCAAGCAAAAAAGCATTCACCCCATGAAATGTACTCTGAGCGCTGAACGTGTGGAATCTACTGCGAAAGCAGATGACACTTGTATGTGATGAATGAAATACATTCTATTCTCTGATTGTTGTATAAGGTTGTCTCTCCTGCAATGAAGTTCATCTTGTCGGTATAGATAGAAATCGATTTCATGTGATCAAATCTAGATGCAAAGGCCACCAAACTGATTTGGTGACATCTGTACACAACTGGTAGAGAGAGAAGCTAGAAGACTATGTCATGCTTGATTTGGACGTGTTCAAGGCACACACAGATCTTTGGGAGAAATTGCTTTCTAGCTTCATTATTACACTTCGTATTTGAAGAATACATTTTTTTCCTCTTCAAAGAGCTTTGACATACAGTATCTAAACTGAACACATCTAGGTGGCTATCAAGGAGTAGGCCTATACTACAGAAGACCTGAATTCAAATCTGGCCTCAGACACTTAGCTGTGTAACTCTCAACAAGTCACTTAATCTCTTCCTGATTCAGTTTCCTCATCTGTAAAGTGGGAATAATAACAGCACTTTCCTCCCAGGATTGCTGTAAGATGAAATGAGATAATACTTTGAAGCGCTTAGCACAGTGCTATATGAATGTTCCCTATCATTAGTATTATTGGAGCAGCTAAATGACTCAGTGCATAGAGATCTGGGCCTAGAATCAGGAAGATCTGAGTTCAAATCTGGCCTCAGACACTTACTGGCTGTGTGACCCCGGGCACTCCACTTAACTCTGTTTGCCTCAGTTTCCTCATCTGTAAAATAAGCTAGAGAAGGAGATAGCAAACCATTCCAATATCTTTACCAAGAAAATCCCAAAAAGGGTTGAGAAGAGTTGGACACAACTGAAAATGACTTAAACAACAACAAAATCATTATCATCCCTATTATTATGTTTGGCAAAGTGCCTAGCATGTTGTAGGTACTATAAAAATGTTAGCTATTATTCTTATTGTTATCATTATTACACATAGCACATTGTCTTGCATGTAGTAGGAGCTATATACATGCTTATTCTCTTCCTTTCCTCTCCATCAGAACCCTGATAAATTAGTAGAAAAATAGAGTAATTTCCCTTGTTAGTAGGTTTTCTTGTGTGTTCTTTGAGCAGAAGAGGGGCTGGATTTTCTTCTTCTTTTTCTTTTTTTCAGTCTAGATTTGTGATCTCATCACTGTTAGAAATTTCCAGCATGGAAACTCTCTCCATCAATGCAGTTTGGTAACTTAAGATCTAAAACAATTGCCTCGATCACTGAGAGACTGAATAAATTACCCATGGTTACACAGCTAATATGGGTCAGAGAGAGGACATGAACATGAGTGTTCTTAACTCTGAGGCCAAGTGCCTAATCATTAGACCGCACTCCCTTCTTTCCCCTATGGTGCACAGGTGAAAAAACTGAGTCAGACACATTACATGACTTATCTACAGTAATATAGCAAGTCAAGGACTGACTAGGGAAGTAAACCCAATCTCTACATTTTATGTCTAACACTTTCCCCTGCATACAATGAGGCCTCTATACTCTTGTCTACAGAAAAGCAGAATTGAAAAGAAAAAAAAAAGCTAAAGTATCTATAAACTCAAGAAACTATTTTGCTGCAAGGTCAGCACACTGATAACAATGGAACAATAGAATCCAGGTGATCTGGGGTCTAGGTTTATTTACTATTAACCAGCTGTATAACCTTGGGTAATCACTCACCCTCTGTAAGCCTAAATTTCCTTATTGGTAAAATAGAGATAATAATACCTTTACTGACCAGCTCACATAGTTGTTATGAAGAAAGTGATTTGTGAGCCTTATACTGTCATCTCTGAGTTCCCTTCCAGATCCAAAGTACTATGTTTTTACTTTCTCACTTGAAGATCAAATGAGATAATGTATATAAAGCTAAGCATTATATAAATGTCAACTATTATTCCACTTAATACTAGTAAAATCTTGACCAAGCCACTCCTTCTTCAGGACCTCAGTTTCCACTGTGAACTAGATGACCTATAAAGGTCCCTTCTGACTGTATATCCTATGATTCTATGTAAATGTAAATGATGAGTTGAGACCTCAATTTTCTCATCTAGAGAATGAGTAGATTGGCCTAAATCCTTCCAGGTTTAAGATTCTGATTCCACATCTAATGACAAAAGTTAACATTTCTGTATCAAAAACTGTTGACACTTTCGGAATATAGCGTTTTATTGGTTATAGAGCCAAAGTAGGAGATGGTGATAGCATTAAATAGGGCAAGAACTTCATCAATACTCTGAAATTTAGGGGCTCCTGCTGGACCTGGAATCAGGAAGGATCACCTTCCTGAGTTCAAATTGGGTCCTATTTGCCTCAGTTGCCTCATCTATAAAATGAGCTGGAGAAAGAAATGGCAAAACACTCCAGTATCTTTGCCAAGAAAACCCCAAATGGGGTCATGAAGAGTTGAACATGACTGAAACACAACTGAACAAACAGCAACAACCACCACAACTCTAAGGCAGAATTCAATAGGCAGACTGTCCAGAATATTGAAATTATATTCAAGTTCTATAAACTAGAATATTTGAGAACCATTAAGTCACAATTTTTAAAATCAGAAGTAGAAGAGGTCACCTCTCTGAACCGCACATTCCAGTCACTAGTCTATGTTCTGATAATGCTATTTGGGGCTCTGCTCTAGTGAGGGCTAAATGATTCTAGCTGAAGTAACTTCCTGTACACATTACATGGGGATGGATTACTCCTGACACAGAAATCACTCTCATTCTTCCTTCCAAACTATTCCTCATGCTGTTTTGCTCATACATTATGAAAAATTCTGCTTGCGTATCCTAAGCATCATTCCATGCCCTGTTTGTTTTGAATTGGCTGACATGTTCTAGTAACTTATTTTCCATGGAGAAAGAAAAAAAATGAGATACATAAGAAGCAACTTTCTTAGGGTACTTTCTGATTGTTTTATGTCACCAAAAAGCAAAATCAGAGATTAGGAAAACCAGGCAGCTCTGGACATTATTAAAAATAACACCATCATTAACAACCAAAAAAAACATTAAAAGCCTGCTACATTCTAGGTACTGTGCTATGTCTCAGGTAACACAGAAAAATTGAAATAGTCCTCCCCGCAAGGAATTTACATTCTAGCCAAGAGATACAGCATTTACATATATATACATATATATGTATATATATATATACATATACAAAACTGATATAATTTTGGAGAGGGCAAGAGAAGCTAGAGGGATCAGGAAAGATTTCATTGTAGAAGGTGGTGCTTGAGCTAAACTTTGAAGAAAATTAGTAATTCTAAGAAGTAGAGGAAAGGAGAAAGTTTCTCCAGATATGGAGAAGATGGTAAATTAAATATCATGTATAAAGTACAATATGAAAGCCAGTTTGGCTTGACCACAATGTATATAAGGTGTAAGGTGTTAAAGTATTGGAAAAATTGGAAGGAGTCAGGTTGTGAACTGCTTTAGATGCCCAGAAGTGAAGTTAAAATTAGTCTTACAGGTAATAAGGAGCCATAAATATTTATTGAGGAGAGTGCTATGCTCAGACTTGTAGTTTGGTAAATCATTTCAGCAACAATATGGAAGGTGGATTGAGGCGGGGAAAGACTAGAAGCAGAAAGATATATTAGGAGAGCATTCCAATAGTCCAGGCAAAGGGTAATGAGGGCTAGAGCTAGTGTGGAAGCCATGTGATGAGAGGGAAGCAGAGAGATGTGAGAAATGTTATGATAAGACATAAGAATAAAAATGCTTCCAATTCTGCATGCTTTAACATAGTTTCCTCTTTCTACTAGTTTTATAATTTATGATGATGGATTATATCTTTTCAGTTGTTACTTTTGTTTAAATATATATTATGAATTTTTGTAGCACCAGGATTTTGTAATTCTTCTTCTATAAATACCAGTTCAGTTTCTGAGACTTAACTCCTTACACCTTGGTGACTCTGAAGTTTTTCATTTCTTTAATGCATACTGCCTCCTATTAAATACAAAGCTTTCAGTCGTGTCAATTACACAGTATGTCCATTTCCAATTAATTCTTTCAAATGTGTCCCTCTATAAGATTTGAATTTGGAGGTTCAATGAATAGATATAAGAATGAGTGATTCAGTTAAAATCTACCATGAGGACATTGAGAGTTATAACATATCATTAGACTAAAATCACCAAAAGCTAAGACACCACTGAATATATAATTCTCAGGATTAATTTTTAATTCAAAATATGTTTTTCATAATGATGAATAGGTAGCCAGCTATAAGAACCCACGAAGCCAAAGATCATGTCCTTCCTAATAAAGTAGCTTATTTCATAATGAAATCAAAAATTGGGAAGTGATCCATGCATGATAAAAAATTAAGTGAAGTGGCTAAAAAATAAAAAGGCTTACCTAAAAACCAGTAAGAGGCTACTTTTCAAAAATATTTTTAGTTGATTTAAACATTAATTTGTCATTTCAAACTTGTTTCATAAAACTCAAAATAAGCAACATAGCTTAGCATTTAATTAGCTTTTTTCTTCAAACTACTTTGTATCATTTAATTAATTTCAACATCATCATAAAGCAATCCATGCAAGATAAAAGATCCAACTTTTTTCAGCAGTTTCTTCAGCTCGGTCTTACTACCCACTGAGCTACATTTCTATATAAATAGGCAAATAAATTCCACATGCACTGAAATCAAATACATATATATATATATATATATGAATTATATTTAGGCTATTGAGAAATGTTTTTATACTCATAATGCACAACAAGGATTAGTTTATCCAAAACAAAAAAGTATTTCTCCCTCAATAGGAAAGTATGTTGCCCAGATGCCCCCTATTTCACCATGGCATCATATACTCACCCAATCATGTACTTATATAACAATGTCATGTGACATCATATCATCAATGAGTTGGATGGTAAAAAATAGTTAAAGTCATGATTTCATTCATTTTATACTTAATTCAAAGGGGAGATTCAACTGGTACCGTCTTTGGAGGACTAAGAAAATTTAGTTACTCTATAAGTCTACAGTATAGTTCTCCTTAATATAAATTCATACCTTGGTTCCCAAACAACTTCTATCTTAGGCTTAATGAAAACTCAGTCACCCACATTTAATAATCTGGGGTAACTGTGTGGCAGAATATGACAGTGAGAAAATTCAGAGTTGCTCAAAACACCTCCAAAATGTCATCCCTGACATAACTCACTGAGATAGCACTGCTTAAGAAACATCATTCCCAGTTCAGTTCCTTGGCACACTGATGAAGGAGTTAGAGTAAAATTAACTAGAGTGAGGTATTAATAGACACCATTTGGTAATGTTATCCCCTTATTCACAAATTATTTTCAAGTTTATTGCAGGTGTCTGTAACAAAAAATGATAAAAATACTTCTGCCAATTTTTCAATTATATTCCTGCCTGATCTCATTTTAAATAAAACATTATGCTTATTTTAAAAAAAATCATTTAACTCTTTTATATTATGTTGAACTAAATGTGAAGAATAGTGTTCTTTAGCAACAAAATATGAAAACTTCTTGACTAAGAGAAATGACATCTGTAACAGGATTATGGTATAACAGATTTGACCTCATTTCTTCTGAAGTAAGTAAAAGATAACCATCTTGGAACACTGTCAAATGATTTCACAACTTCTGATTTTGCTTTATTGGACATCTGATCTTTGCACGCATCACTGGGCATTTTTAGCCATCTCTGGCTATAACATAAGCATAAGGCAACAGAAAATAGCCTTTTACCAGGACTTCCTTGTAGCATTAAAAAAAATGAGCTTACCATATTCCAGCCTGGGTAGAGGTAGTCAGTCCCAACAAATTCAAAATAGTGAGCAAAGCCTTCTTTCAGCCATACGTCCTCCCACCAGACAGGAGTCACAAGGTCACCAAACCACTATGGGGTAAATGTAATTATAATTACATCATACCAAGAAAGTTCCAGAAATAGACACATAATAATTAGATTGGCTTAACAGTCAATTGAAATTAATGTAGTTCTCCCTTCCCTCCATTTACTAAGAAATATGGAAACCTTCAACCACTGGATAGAAAGATGGCAGATCACTTTAATTTCCTGAAGCACCCCAGTTTGTGTGGAGGGCAGCATGTTATAGTGAAGAGAGCATTTGATAGAAGGTTAAGTGACATAGGTTTTTATCTCTGGCCCTGCCATGCTCCTCCGGTGGGCAAGTCATTTAAATTTCTTGGAACTGATCCTAGTTTTTCATCTGTAAAATGAGGTTTGGCCTAGATAATCTGATGAACCCTCTAGCTATTAAATTAGCCTTATAGAGTCTTAATGACATAATATTTGTAGAGTTCTTAACACAATGTCCAGCACACAGTAAGTATTTAAATATTTCTTCCTTTCCATTTCATAAAATCAAAGATTTAGAGTTGGAATGGGCCACTATGCCGCTGCACCAGCGTCTAATAATAATAACTCATATATGGGTCACTTTAAGTTTTAGAAAACACTATGTTTTATAATTATAGAAGTAGCGTAGCATAGAGGATCAACTATTGGTTTTGGGATCAGAAAGCTCCAGGTTCACGTTCGACCTCTGAAGCCACGTAACCCTGGACAAGTCACTTATCCTTGATGTGCCTCCAGCAACTCTCTATGACTTATCTGCTAAGACACACTGACTGTGATCAGCACTGGTGGAGGGAGTTAACACCCCGGAATTTCTCCATGTTGATGAAATAAACTTCATATATTCTTCATGGCTCCCTCTGTTTAGTAGGTAGTATATTATAACCATTTCTCAGAAGAGGAAAATAATAATCAACACATAAAGTGATTTGCTCAAGGATATATAATTAGTAACTAAAAAGTCATTATTTGAACTCAGATCTCTTGACTCCAAATTCAATAATCCTTCCACAATACCATGAAGCAAAGGATTTGAGTATTTCTGCACTTGCAGGCGATGATGTGCTTATACTATCACAGAAAGAAAAACATGGACAGAGCCTGCCAAATCAGAATCAAATGACTCTTTCAACCACATGATCTTCTTAAAAGGGTTACTTTAAAAGGAAGATGATTGCTGGAGGATATCATAACATTGTCTATATCCATTTGTCATTAACTCAACACATGCAAATTAGCAATTAGAGACTCACTTTCCCACATTAAAATTGGTCTTCATCGTTCCTTAG
>CM053623.1:200443086-200529664 GCA_028646595.1 Phalanger gymnotis
AAAACAAACACTTTCGAAAAGGGACAGGGTCAACAGAGAAAATTCAATAAAGGGGGATAGGTTAAGAATAAGCAAAATATAGTTAGTCTTTTACAACATGAGTGTTGTGGAAGGGTTATACATAATGATATGCATGTGGCCCATGTTGAATTACTTTACTTCTTAGGGAGGGTGGGTGGGAAGGGAAGAAGGGAGAGAATTTGGAACTCAAAGTTTTAAAAAATAAATTTTCAAAAACAAAAACAAAAATGTTTTTGCAGGCAATAAGAAAACAAGGTACACAGGCAATGGGGCATAGAAATTTATCTTGCACTACAAGAAAGGAAGGGAAAAGGGGATGGGAGGGCAGTGGGGTGACAGATGGGAGGGAAGACTGGGGAACAGGGCAACCAGAATATATGCCATCTTGGAGTGGGGGGGAGGGTAGAAATGGGGAGAAAATTTGTAATTCAAACTCCTGTGAAAATCAATGCTGAAAACTAAATATATTAAATAATATTTATAAAAAAAGTATGACATACTAATCTCTGCCCTCAAGAAACTTATCATTTGCAGAAATAAAATACAAAATCATTTCAGTAACAATGAATGACACAAGTAACAATCTAAAATAACATATAAGAAATGCTGCAAGACACTATATAATATTAAGAAATTATTTCCAATACATGATAAAGATTTACAATATTGCAGGCTAGAGTGGTCTGACCTTAAAACCTCATTGAAAAAGTGGGAATTGAGCCAAACTTTGAACAATTGGCAGGATTTGGAAGGACAGAGAGAAGGGAAAGAAAGGGGGCATGACAGGGATCGAGATTGAAGGGAATGAAAGTAGTTAATAAGGGCTAGTTGAATGAATGAATATCAAATTCATAGAAGTGGAAATTTGCAAGACATATTCGAGATATATGTTTATATTGAAGACTCATTTAATATAAAAATTATAGGAACATGTGAATCATATATAGGAACATTTGATGCTGGTAGATTCAAATCCCACCTCCAAAAAATATTGGCTGTATGACTCTAGTCATGTCACCTAACCTCTTAGTGACACCAATTAATTTTCTCAGATGATACGTTACAGAATAGTAGCAGAACTGTATAGATAAAGAGTTTCTTTTGTGGGAGTTCTTATTGTTTATGAAACAGGTCCAGACGAAAAGAAAGGGGGAAAATCACCCTAATAGGTAGACTCACATTTAATGCAAACCATTAGGATTATTTGTATCATTATTATTTTGGTAGTGGTACAAATGATGGCATGGTGGTAGTCCTTCTTGGATGAAAATAAAATAATAATAATAATAGTAGTAGCTAACATTTATATGGTGACTACTATGTGCCAGGCACTATGCAAAGTGCTTTATGATAATATCTTATCTGATCCTCACAACATCCCTGTGACATAGGTACTATTATTATGCCTATTTTACAGATGAGGAAACAGATGTTAAGTGACTTGCTCAGGGTCACATAGCCATCACTGTGTAGAGCAATCCCTACAGATCTGGGGTCCCTTTTCATCACCACTATTAATACTAACTGCTAATCAAAGGCCACAGACTCACAGGTAAGCCTAAGAGCCCTAAGAGGGGCACCAGTCCTGCTTCCCATTCAGCTTTCACAGACATTATCTAGGAAGCATCCACAGGAAGGCTTTCCCCATCTATCTTAATTCTAATGCCCTCCCTCTGTTGATTATTTCCAATATATCCAGTATTTACTTTGATGTATATAATGTTTGTATATTTTCTTCATCATTGATCTGTGAGCACCTTGACAGCAGGGCCTGTCTTTTACATTTCTTTGAATCCCTAGTGTTTATCGCAATACTTAGCACATAGTAGGTGCTTAAGAAATGTTCGTTGAGTAGCTAAATGTAGCACGTCCTCTTCTGCTTTGGAATGTAGTCACAGCTAATAGAATCCCAGAAAAGAAAGTTCTCATCATCAAAGTTCCTGACACTGTCAAATGGTTCAGTATCAGAAACTGATATGATTTTATCCATAGAAATCACATTTAATAGATACTTCACCATCTACTTTGCCTCTACATCCTAAAGATCGCTCAATCTTAGAATCTGATTTATAGCTGAAACTGTCTATATAAATGTTGTCTCTCCCATTAGAATATAAGTCAGACTAATTTACTATTGTGGTGTTCTGATACTATGTATCACTAAAATTTAGCATATCGTTTTGCACATAGTAAACACTCAACAAATACTTCATTCATTCATTCACTCATATTGTGTACAAGACACTTTGAAGAACTCTCAAATACCCAAAATGGTCTGTGATCTCATTCACTTGATGATGCATATAGACCATCCAGACCTATGCAACCAGAGTGACTCTTGTCTGTGTCTTCCCCTAAGTCAGCCATGGCTCCCACCTCACTTTCTCCTAGTACTTCACCCTCACCATGTGACTAGCCAATTTTCTTTTTCAATCATCTATTTCACTAACAGGGTCTTTTGTCCTGGTTATTTTTTAATATTTATCTCCTGATTGCTTCAGCTACCTTAATATCCACTATTCCCCTGCTTTAGGGTCATCTTTTTAATGTTTAGTTCTTTGAAGATTGTTGTATTCCATTCCTTGAAGCCATAATTTAGCATAAAAGACAGAACTTGATTTAAAGATGTTTGGAGTCATTAAAGGAACTTTACAACTCCCAGAAGACCATCCACCATACTCTTCTCCTCATGTCTCTTCTGGGCCCAATTTCTCTTTCATTTGTACTGGAGGTGTTCCCAGACAGACATGCTGATGGAAGATCTTTACAGGATGTCTAGTCAACTGCATATTGTGACCTAAACTTTATATATTCTTTAACCACTTGGGTTTTTTCCCGTGTTGATAAACCAAACTATTTGGAGTGGCTAGAAATCTGTTTTTCTAAAGGACTCTATATCATTACTGAGATCAACAAAACCCAGAGACACAAAGACAGCAAATGCTTAATTTATTCATACTATTTACGAGAAACTTGTACAAAGACAAAATTTTTAAGAGGAAAAAAGTGAAATGGACCCTACCTTCAAGGAGCATATATTCTACTGGTCTTGCCTCCCCACCACCCCCACCCATATAAAATTTAGTATGGTTGATAAAACATTGGAGCTATAAGCAATAACAAATTTAATGTTCTTCCAGTAATATGAATTTATTGATTCTAAAGAAGAGGTTATGCCTGTAGGTTTCACAATAGCATAGAGAAGCCTTAATCCTTAAGATAAACTTACTTATATTCACAATATATCTTTTTAAGAGGTGTAAGGATATGAAGGAAGGAAATCCACTAGGTTCTTAGCAGAAAAATATCTAGCAACAATTTCAATCAAAATCAAATAGTTTATTTCAGACCCTTAGGGGAACCACTGACACCCAGCAGTTAGCTGTTGATTTTTATTGCCTCTTTTTGCAGTACAAAGTGTTACTTAATGTTATCTGGCATAAACAATACATGGATTTTCAGCAAGCTAGTGGAATACACAAGAGATATTGGAATGTATTGTGAATTTTAAGAGTTCCCAGAGAAATAACTGGAATCTCTATAGAATAGTAAAGGGAACAAAACCAAGGAGGGAAGGAGTAGGAATTGATGGGAGTGGGAAAGTATGGAAATAGAATAGAAAAATTAACAGCACAACAGTACAGGGAAGGGAAGAAGTATGATTCTACTCTCACTTTATGTGACAGAACCCTGACCCTAACAAACCATATTCACCGTTAAAGAAAACAAAATAGTCCTTTATTGATTTACCCCTTGACATGTATATGATTTAAAGACTTTTACTTTTGTACCCCAAAGCTGCAAATTTCCCAGTTTAACTGGCACCTATGAAGAGTAAGAAAATGAATGCAATGGTCGATTCAGGTATCATGACCTATATGCTATGGTTTATTGATCAGAATGGGAACGAGGTCTTTGATTTCAGAATACCGCTGATATTTTTTTTTATAAACATCTTTCTAAGAATCTAAAGTAACTCCTTTTCTGGTAATTTTTCTAAAGAAAAATATTGGACATTTTTAGATGCTTTTCTTTGTTAAAATCCATTCCTTAGTGTGGTTTGCATTAGGTTAAGAAGTGAGACAGCAATATAATAATAATGAGGTCCAGATTAGACAAAGTCTCTATTCTCCCTCTGAGCTCCAATATCTAATGTAGGCATACATAACAAATATTTAATGAAAAAATATGCTGCCCTCCAAAAAAGGAAATGTTGAACAGAAATATTTTTGGTACCCATCACAAAATAGTGTCCCTAATGTAAATACTGAGAAAACTAACATAAAAGAAAATTGCCATCAGTCATTTCCCTAAGACCACTGTTAATAGGGCATGGATTCTATATCTTAGAACAACATGTGACTGATTACTCCATGCTTACATCATGGATATTACTATGAAGTAAATGATAGAATCCATTTCATTGTTTTTTTGTTATTCTTGTTGTTTTCGCTCTCTCTCAGAGAGCACTCTATGCAGATCTTACACATGTGTCCTTGAAATGTGTTTCCCAAATTATTAGAGTGAAGTCCAATATTCAGAATGAAAACACAACATACAAAAATCATCAAACATGACTTGTAACTATAGGATACTCACACATCAGCCCCTTATGACTGCAGAAGTCACCACTGTTAGAAATCCTAGATGACAGAGTGAACTCACGCAGCTCAAGTATAGATTGGCTATTAGTTAGGAAGAAAGGTAATTTTGATGCTAGGCAGAGTCCCCAGGGAGTCATGAGAAGGTTCAGAAGGTATGGTAACCGCCAAAAGGCTTAAATCCATGAATGAAAGGAAGGAATATCCTGTGTCTGAGCCAGTGGAATTTTAGGCAAGTATAAACTCAAGTCTGATTTGGTCAGTCAGAGAGCCTCACACTGAAGATCCCATGAGAGTCTAAAGTACAAGTGATATAGGATTTCTTGCATTTTTTTTTTCATTTTTAAACATCTCTAAAACATCTCTAGAATTCTAGTCGAATAAAGATTCAACATCCCCTTTTAATTAAAAAATCTTTAAATAGCAAAAGCTTTTCCCCAAATGTTATATACTAGATCAATTCCTATACTTAATTTATGTACTGTTTCCTGAGTTTCAAATTAGCATTGAAAACATTCACATCTAGTGACAGGATATCCCTTTAATAGTGGGTCTCTAAAAGTATTTTGATATATTATCTAGCATGAGAAAGATACATTTTTTGGCCAGATCTGTGATTTCATTAGTATAAAGAAGTTTCACTGAAGAAACTAATTACCTTTACCAATGCAGAACACATGCTCTATAATTTAAAATATTAGAAATTTATGTGGGGATACAGAGAGGTAAAGAGATTTTTTCACTCATTCTCTGCCAGAATGTGTTTGAGACGATATTTGAACTCAAGTCTTCCTTATTCAAAGGCCTTCTCTCTCTTCATTATACCATGCAGTCTTTCATCAAATATTTACCACTTTTATATATCAATTTTATTTCTAAAATTGAAGATCTATAATTTTGTTTTGAGTAATGCCTCTACCAATGAAGACTACAACTCTCCTCTGCACATTAGAAGATGGTCCTTAAGAACTGCTATGAGGGGCTCTGAGAAGCAGTATAACTTGTGGTCACAAGGGATTAGGGCTCCGAGGGGCAATTATTACTAGCCGTTGAAATGAAGGAGGGGCCCTTCCTGGATAAGGACCAGAAAGCAGACCAGAAGAGCTGTAACTACATTTCTCCCCAGATCACACCACCTCAGAAGTACCAAAACTTTCCAAACTCCCAGAACTAGCTCTAAAAGCAGCAGCACAAAAAAGCCTGAAGCTCAGGACAGTGCCCACCACCATCTAAGAAACTGAACTCAACTTTAACATAAAGTTCAAAGTCAAGAAATAGCCTAGAAAACTAAGCAAAAAATAAAAAATAACCTAAACATAAAAGCTACTATGGTGACAGGTAAGATCAAGACACAAAACGACAAAGCTTCAAATGAAAAAAAAGAAAAATTCACGTGAATTGGACATAAGCCCAACAAGAATTCCTGGAAGAGCTAAAAAATTACTTTCAAAATCGAATAGTGACAGAGGAAAATTTGAAAAACGAGAGTGATGCAAGAAAATTATGAAAAAATAATTAAAAGCTTGGTAAAAGAGGCACAAAAATGGTGAAGAAAATAAAACTTTAAAAAATAGAATTAGGCAAATTGTAAAAAGTACACTGATCAACATAACTGCTTAAAAAGCAGAATTGGCCAAATGGAAAAGGAAGTACAAAATCTCACTGAAGAAAATAATTCCTTAAAAATTAGAATTAGAGAGGATTCTGCGAAGATGGAACAGTGGGTCAGAAAATTTTCAAGATTTCAAGCTTTCAAGCTTTCAAGATTTTCCCTTACTAAACAGTTAAAATAGCACCTTAGGGAGAACAAAGTGGAGTGGAGACAAAGAAGAATAGGGGCATAACCAGAATCTTCCAGGGACAGTCTGAGAAGATGTGAAGAAGAACCCCAGGACTGGGTGTGGTCCCAGAGAAGGGTAAACCCCTTCAGGCTAGGTTCTGTTTTAACAAGTGGCAAGCCCTGGGGTTAGTTGGTTTGAGAGGCTGCCTCAGCCCCAGCCACTGGAACTTTATACCTTGGGATAGTAAGGAGAGTCATGCCTTTGAGCCCAGGAAGATTGAGGGAACCTCTCCTGAGGAAGAACGCCAGATCCAGCTGTTCTGTGAAGAGTAGTGGGGGCAAGAAGGAACCAACACACACCCGGTGAGTTCAGAAACAGTGGGGCAGAAAGCCCCTGGCTGTGGGCACTTACAGGAGGTTAGAGGTTTGGCTTAGGTTCCAGGATGGAGGGAGCTGAAAATCTGGGGCAAGAGGCACCATTTCCCATACCCCAGGGCTAAAAATCAAGTTATTACCACAAAAAAAAAAAATGCATAGGCAAAAGAGAAAGAATCCAACCATAGAAACCTATTATGGGAATAGAGATGACCAGGGTTCATCTTCAGAGAAGGATACTGAAGTAAAGAAATCCCCAAAGAGCAACGTTAAATGGTCACTTGCCCAAAAAGAATTTACAGAAGGTCTTAAAAAAATACTTTAAAAATCAAATGACAGAGATAGGAAAAACTTAAGAAAAAATAAAAATAATCCAATAAAAACAAGGTTATGAAAAGAAAGTCAACCGATTAGAAAAGGAGATCCAGAATCTCAAGGAGGAAAGTGACACTTTGAGAATTAGAATTGGGCAAAGTGAAGCCAGTGAAATTATAAAAGATTAAGAAATAATTAAACAAAACATGAATAATAAAAAAGGGAAAATAAAGTAAAACATGTTATTAGAAAACAACTGATTTGGAGAATAGATCAAGAGGAGAAAATACAAAAATAATCAGAGTAACTGAAAGTCATGATAAAAAAAAAGAATCTTGATACAATAATACAAGAAATAATTAAAGAAAATTGTCCTGAAGCATTAGAACAAGAGGCGAAAGTAGAAATAGAGAAAATCCATCGCACACCACTTAAAAGAGATCCTACAAGGAAAACTCATAGGAATAGCATAGTCAAATTCTGAAACCCCCAGCTCAAGGATAAAGTATTAAAAGCATAAAGATTAAAACAATTTAAATATGATGGCACCCCAATTAGAATTACACAAGACCTAGCAGCAGAGACATTAAAGGACCACAGGTCTTAGAACACAATATATCAAAGAGCAAAAGACCTGGGGCTTCAGCCAAAAATATCATACCCTTCAAATTTCAGTATCATCTTGAATGAAAAAAATGGACCATTGACAAACCCATAGACTGGATCTGTTCAAGGATCTGTTAAAAAACATCCTCAACTTAATAGAAGATTCGACATACAAGAACTAAGAGACACATAAGGTACATACCAAAGACTGACTATAAGGGATTTACAAGAAGAGACTGCTTACCATTTATATAACATAAAATATAAAATGTATGTCTAACATTCTTATTAATAATTATTGAGCTTATAAGAGAAGTATACACCCAACTATCATATGAATTTAAAAAGTAAAACCATTTATAAACAGCTAAAAAGAGTAACTATTTTATACTAGAGAGATGCAAGAAGAAGAAAGGATACAGAGGATTTAGACAGGGGAAGAGGCCTGGTAGCTCTGACAACCTATTTTCATCGGGAATGGGTTTAAGAGGGAACAATACATATATATTTAGAAGAGTATAAAAGTCTTCTAAATTTAGAAGAAATAAAATCGTAGGGGTTTAGTGAGAGGTGAGAGGACAAAGGAGGAATTAGGACAAGGGAGAGATTTTTAGAGGGGAGAATGAGGGAATAGGTAAAGGGAGTTTAGATTAATGGGAATGGGGGGATAAGGGAGGGATCCTTAGAGGGGAGAAGGCAAGTAATAGGAGGGCAGGGTGGTTGCTGGAGGAGGGGAGCAGGCAAGTAACAGGAAAGAGATGTAGCAGGTAGAAGCAAAGTAGAGGACGCAGGAAGGACAGGAAAAAAAAGATATGTACAAACATAAAAAAACAAACATTAGGAGTAGATTATGTTTGGGAAACTATATATCTATATATGCATGTATATATGTATAAGTGTATGTATATATCTGTATGTGTATGTATATGTCAAGAAATATCTAAATTATATTGTAGCCTTCTGGGGCAGTGGGGGGAAGGAGGAAAAAAGAACAAAGTTAAAAAGTGCACAGCAGAGAACAAAGGAAAACACAAGAAAGCAATGAAAAGATGGACAATTCTCAACAGAAGGTACATTATTTATCATATAAACTTTCCTGAAATGAAAATTTATTGTTACATATTTTGAATCCTCCCCTATGTTCTACTATGTACATGACATACTTTTTTTCTTTCTTACTTTATATTTAAGTTTCAATATTTAAGTTTATGGTATGTTTTTCTTTTCTCTATTTTGTATTTGGGTTATGGTAAAATAAAATTTAAAAATTTTTAAAAATTAGAATTAGTTAAGTAAAAGCTAATGACTCCGGATGACATCAAGAAACAATTAAAACAAAGTCAAAAGAATAAACAAATAGAAGAAAATGTGAAATATTGCATCGGAAAATAAAACTGACCTGTAAAATAGATTGAGGAGAGAAAATTTAAGAATATTGGCTGCCTGATATCCATGATCAAAGAAAGAACCTAGATATTATATTTCAAGAAATTATCAAGGAAAACTGCTCTAATATCCTAGAACCAGATGGCAAAATAAAAATTGGAAGAATCCACCAATCACGTCCCGAGATTCCAAAATGAAAACTCCCAATAAGATTATAGTCAAATTCAGAGCTCCCAGGTCAAAGAGAAAATACTCCAAGCATCCAGAAAGAAACAATTGAAATACCATGGAGCTACAGTTAGGATCATATGAGATTTACCAGCTGTCAGGTTAAAGAAACAGAGGACTTGGAATATTATATTCCACAAAGTAAAGAAGTTAGAATTACAACCAAAAATAACCTATGCAGCAAAAGTAAATAGAATCATTTAAGGAAAAAATGGGTATTTAATGAAATAGAGAAACTTCAAGCACTCCAGATGAAAAGAATGGAGATAAATAGAAATTTTGCTATTTTAATAAAAGACTCAAAAAAGGCATAAAAAGGTAAATATGAAAGAGAAATCATAAGGGATTCAATAGAGTTAAATATGGGAAGGTGATACATCTAACCCCTATGACAGGCCTGCACAAACTGTGGCCCATAGGCCACTTACAGCCCTCAGGCCACTTGCACCTTGCCAAAGGATTCCCAGAGGCCTGTGAAAAACATAGAGGGAAATGGTCTTTGACTGTAGAGGAAATCTTTTGAGGCAAGCAGCATGGAGACTGCAGGTTGTGTAGGCCTGCCCTAAGAACTTTATCATTACTAGGGGAGTTAGAAGGACTCTATGGACAGAGGGTGCCAGAGTGGTTCAATTATTTTGGAATGATGTAAGAAAAATAATGGATAGGTGAAACAGAGAGGTACAGCAGGAGAAGGAAGGAGAAGAATGGGGGTAATTATCTCATATAAAAGAGGCACACAAGAAAGACTTTTTATGATGGAGGGGAAAATGGGAAAGGGGTCAGGAATCACTTCTACCTAAACTGAATGGGTTCAAAGTTGGAAGAAAAAATACATATATACATACATACATACATACATACATACACACACACACACACACACACACACACACACAAACACGCTCAATTGGATAGAGAAATCTTATCCAACAAAGAAGTAAGAAAGACAGGGGAAAAGAGAAAGGGGTGGAGCGATAAAAGGTAGGGCATATTAGTGGAGGCAGTGGTCAGAAGACTTTTGAAGAGGGACAGAGTAAAAAGAGAGAGAGAGAAGGATAAATAGAAGAAAATAGGATGGAGGGAAATGTTCAGTTAGTAATCACAGCTCTAAATATGAATGGGAAGAATACTCTCATAAATTGGGAGCAGACAGTTGAATGGATTAGAAATCAGAATCCAATAATATGTTGTTTACAAGAAACAAATCTGAAACAGGGAGATACTCAGAGTTAAAATAAGCATCAGGGGCAGAGTCTATTGTGCTTCAGCTTTATTTTACAAAAAAAAAACTGGGCTAGCAATCATGATAACAGGCAAAACAAAAGCAAAAATAAATCTAATTAAAAGAGATGATCAGGAAAATTACATTTTGCTAAAAGGAAATATAGATAATGAAGATAAATACTAAACATATATGCACCAAATGGCATAGCATACAAATGCTTAAAGAAAAAGTTAAATGAATTACAGCAGGAAATAGACAGCAAAACTATACTAGTAGGGGACCTCGAATTTCTCCTCTAAGCGGCAGATAAATATAACTATAAAACAAATAAATAGAAGTTAGGGAGATCAATAGAATTTTAGAAAAGTTTGATATTCTAGAGCTCTGTAGAAATCTGAATGGGAATTGAAGGTACATCTTTCTCCCAGCTATATATGGCACCTTCACAAAAACTGATCAGGTATTGGGGAATAAAACTTCCTAATCAAATGCAGAAAAGCAGAAATATTAAATGCATTCTTTTCAAATCATAATTCAATAAAAAGTACATTCAATATTTTGCCCACTTACATACCAATAAAACTAACAATCTAAATGAAATAGATAAATAATTAAGAAAATATAACTTGCCCAGATTAATAGAAGATGAGAAAGAAAACTTATCCTTAGGGGAAAAAAATGAATAAGCCATCAAGAGCTCCCTAAAAAAAAATCCCCAAAACAAAAAAGCTGTTATGGTCAAAATATTTAGTACCCTTTGGGAAAACTAGTAGTAAGCTTCTCCAGCTCAAACTTAACAAGACCAATCCATAGGCAAGGATCATTTCCAATATTTTCCAGCTTGGAACTACCTGCCATAGTTCACGTTCCCTAGGTTTATCCCTCTAGAATACACGATTGAGTCAATGGGTCATTATATAGTCATTAAAATTTCAGAGTAATCACTTGCTCTAAACCCCTGCAATCCTCCAAATTCTCAAATAAAAAAGGAACCCTTCACCAGACATTGAGTAATTGCATCTAAATGCACGGAACAGGCAGAAAGTTTAAGTTAAACCCTTTGTGAATTAACATAGGAGAACTGTAATGATTAGAGTTCATTTCCCACCCTTCCACCCCTCTACCAACTATAAGAGAGAAAAATCAAAGGACTGGACCATGGGTAGGTATGTCTTGCTACTGCAGTGGCAATGCATGAACATAACTAGACACTTCGAATGTTCTGCAAGAAACAGCTGGTGTTCACTCTGCCCAGCCATGTGGACCAATAAGCAAACATTTGCTAAACAGGTTAAAACATGCTAATTCTTAATCAGAATTTGTCCCTCCAATGTTATTGTGACTCTGAACTAACATACTTCCCTCACCTATCCCACAAGAAGTGGAAGATGCTAATTCTGCTGAGTCCCATGTTAAGAAAGTGAGAGAGTTAGGAAAGCACCAGACAGAGTGCCAGTGAGGGTAGCTACTATACCTAGCCTGAAGAAAATGGGCCTGAAATCAACTGGAACAAGTCATCTCACCTACAGAGAGAATAATAAAACCAAAAGTTAGAGGGAGTCAAACCAGAGAGAATACAAAGCTCTCTTAACAAATATGAGCCCTGAAGATCCCCCAGATTAAAATGCCTCAAATGAGTTAGTAAATTAGTAAAAGAGGAAAATCAGAATGAATGTAGGACAGAAATTAGTCTCAATGTGAAATAAAAAATAGGTGCTGATTTGAAATAAAATGAATCAATTAGAGGAGTAAAGAAACTGATACATTAGAAACATTTGAAACATGAAAATGCTGAACTTGAAGAAAATTTGATGGAAGAAAAATAAAAGGCAGCAAAACCAAACTAACACATGAATTCTATAAAAGTCAAAAACACTGACTTTGAAGACAAAATGCTGATGGGCAACTTAAGGGTCATTGGTCTCCCAGAAGAACATGACGGATTATTGTGATTATTGTTGTTGTTAGCTAACATTTGCACGGGCTTTAAGGTCTATAACATAATATATGCATTTATATGTCATATAAATATACACATAGGTGTACGAAATCTCATTTAATCTTTATAACAAACCTGTAAGGCAGAAGGTATTATTTTCTCCATTTTACAGATAAATAAATTGAAAAGAGGAGAAGTTAAGTGACCTGACTCTAGGCAACTTAAAGATCATAATGCTGGAAATAATAGAAGAAAGCTATTTAGAAAACAAAGGACAGATCAAGAGAATCCACAGATTGCTTCTATAATCCTGTGTTTCAAACTCTCTCTCACAGAGTGGTGAAATATAACAATTTTATTGACAAAAAAAACTTAGTAAGCAAATAAATAAAACACCTTCAAATATAAAAAGGCAAAAAAGAACGACAGAAGATTATTGCATAGCGACAAGAAATCTCAAAAGGGAATGGAATGGCTATGTACAGGAAACAAATTTTAAAATAAAGATATGAAAAAAATGAGAAGACAGACCAAATTTTATTAAACACATTAGGATTCCATTAAATTCATTTACCGTAATTTATTCAGCCATTCCCCAATACATGCCCCTCCTAGATTTCAGTTATTTGTTAATATGTAAAGATGTCCTATAAATATTTTGCATATATGGGACCTTTTCTTCTTTCTTTGAATCATTGCAGGATGTACAACTAATGGTGGCATCACTAGGTCAAGGCATATGCACTATTGAGTGTCTTTTCAGTGACAATTCCAAATTGCTTTTCAGAGTGGCTGGATAAATTTACAATTCCACCAATAGTGAGTTAATATGACTGTTTTCCAACAGCCCCACAAATAACTGGTTAGTTTTGCTAATTTATTTTTCTCCTTGCTTTTGATTATTCCCTTTAAAGGACAACTTTCAGGGAGGGGGAGAAGAATGGTATAATTGGAAAATTTAAGTTCTGTAAGATTGAAAGATATCAGTGGATTAAACTTTTAATTATTATTAATTATTTTTATAATCTCTGTCATAATGAAGCATTAGAATAAGCAATTCCTCAAATTATAAAATGTCATTTGACAAACTGAAAATATTCTTAAAAACTCCATTTTTGAAAACTACATTTCAAGAAGAAAAATACCTTCTGGAATTTTTTTAAAGTATAGCTTAATTCTGCCAGTTAATTTCATAATCACATTGAAAACAATAGAAAACATCTTCACCTTGCAAAGTAGGAGAAATATTTTAATCATTTTCAGGCTCAGACCACAAACATATTGGACTTCTGTTTGCTATTAAAGGCATATTAACAAAGTACAACGAATGTTAAGACTACTAAAAATTCTCATATTCTGATTCATTATCATCTACTTCAAAACTAATTAGAATTTGCAATGAACACTCCTAAGTTTTGCTTTTAGGTCTATTACATCAACTAAATGAAACTAATAGCAATATAATATGATAGACATAATAGATGTGAATTTTCTAACAAAATATATATTTTGCTTGAGGAGGAAGAGAAAGTTTCTATTTAACAAAATTCTTTTCAATTCAACAAGCATTCATTAAGCATCTGCTATATGTTAAGCACTGTGATAGACTCTAGGGCTAAAAAGAAAAAAAATTGATAAAATTCCTGATCTTGAAGAACTTTATTTTTTCTGAGGGGATATAAAATTTATATGGATGAGTAAATAGGAAATAATTATATACTATGCAATAATTATGAAATTATATATTATATAATAATTATAATTATATAATTAGAGACTGGTCAATGAACCAGATCCCTAATGCATGCATAGTGTGCCAAGAAATGTGATGATTGCACGCATGAAAGCAATTTAGGTCCCTACAAGAGGCAGCCTCATGCTGACGTGTAATAGAAGTGCTTTGGAGAAACTTTAGAGCTTATGTAGACATTCTGTAACTTTTTCTGGCTTGTAAACCACCCAATGAGGAAGACTTTTTTGTTAATTAGCTAGAAGCACATTGAAAAGTCTTTAATCAGACTTGGCCTCTTTTGGTTAGATTTTTTGAGTAAAAGAAAATGGAGGCCACAATCTTGTGAACTTTAAAGGGTCAGGCGAGTAAGTCATTCAGGAATGTGGGACTCAGGAGTCAAGTCCATGCCAGGTTATTCAGCCAATTCAAGCATTCATTTCCCAAGGATTGAAGAGAGACCGTCAGGACCCAGCTCAGCATTACTGGAGACAAAGACTCATCCAGCTATGATTCCACATTTAGACATGAACTTGGCAAGATCAACCCTATGTAGAAATTATGTTAAGTTTGAGCCCACTCTGCCCAGAGACTGAGGTAGTCTAGTGGAGAATGTGTACCAAGGTGTTGGAGAGAAAAGTTTGTACTACCATTTTACTATCACTTCAAAGTAAATATTCCCCTGCAAAAGCTAATTGATTAAATGGAACTGAGAGCTAGTCACTGGCAGATAATTATGAATGGGAACACATCTGGACTAGGGCCTGATCCAATGGCATTAGAGAAAAGATACCACAACCTCTCAGGCGCAGCTCAGGAACACTGATGAGAAGACTGTGGCTCGTCTCAGAGAAAATGAGGCCAGAGAGATGTCCCATAATGATACAAAATAAACACAAAGGGAATGGTCAGGAATGGTCTCTTGTGGTCACTGCTGCTTAAAATGAACCTTGAAGGGTGCTATAGGTTCCAAGAGACAGAGGCAAAGCAGGAGAGTATTCCAGGCTTGGGAGAAAAGACAAGGAGGCAGAAGACGAAATGTTAGGTGCAAAGAGCAAATAGACTAGCAGGGGTGGGGAACCTGCAACCTTAAGGCCACATATGGCCTTCTAAATCCTTAAGGGTGGCCTTTTAAGTGATCCCAAATTTTATAGAACGAAGGCTACCTTTAAGGATTTAGAAGACCACAGGTTCCCCACCCCTGGTAGCTTGATCAAACAAAGAGAGTGTGAAGGGAAGTAATGTTAAATCTGTCTGGAAAATTAGATTGGACACTGATTCTGAATGACTTTAAATTCCAAACAGAAGAGTCTGTGTTTTAGATAAGAGTCAGCACAACAGAATTAAATATCTCGATGAGAGGAGTAACAGACTGACCATACACAGATAGTTGGAAGTGATGCAGTAGAAACATTCTGCTCATGAGGTTAATTTTACACATGCCCTTGAACAGGCAAAATCACAAAAACTGTGATAGGTGCAAAGAAAGCCTCATGTGGTTGCCAAATTACTAGACAAGAGATTATCATTTAGAAGGAGAAGTATGCTGGAGACAGCTCATACCTAAATAGTCAGTGTGAGAATTTACACCCTGGAAATCAGCAAATGCTACCAATCAAGGCTTAATTCTTTGTTTTATTGGTTGTTTAGACTTAAAGTGATGGCAAAAATGCAGATTAAACTTAAAAATGTAGTTGGAGAAACAGTTATTAAATACTTACCAGCACAGTTTTGCTTAGTAGGGTTGCATTCCCTTTTATAATTTAGGAAAGTAGGGTCTTACAATGGTAAGAACTGAATAGAGATCCAAGAGTCATGTGGGTTTTGATCTTGCTTGCCATACTTGCCGTGTTTGTGACCTTGGGCAAGTTGCTTAGAACCTCACCAAGCCTCCATTTCCTCATTTATAATAAGAGTTTAATATAATATGTAATATAATAGGTTTGTATAAAATATTATCATATCATATCATATCATATCATATCATATCATAGGTAATAATACCTAGCAACTACAGGGTTGTTGTGAAGGTCAGAAAGAGATAAGATATGTAAACATAAGTTATTATCACTCGTTAATAGAGCTAAAAGGGCTCTGAGCATGGGAATTTGGGAAGGAAATCTTGGAAGTATATCTATTCAGTAGGAGCAGCATAGATTTAATATCTGAAATTTCAGATGAAGAAAGTTCCTTGTGCTACTTTATAAGCATTGCTAAAATAGACAATGCTTTGAATACTAGGGTAGGCTAAGATGAAATATTAAGCATTACATTCTATAGGCATTTTAATCACCTCCATATTTTTAGGCCAGCAGCTCAGTCCCTCTGTGAGTTTCTCTAAGCATCAATAAATAGGTGCAGCAATTCAATTAGATGTACAATTGAAACTACATTTCACTGTCCATCAACTGATAAGAGCAATAACTGTCAATTCTTTAGCATGACATTTTATCTGCTAAACATAATTAACAATCAAATTATACAAAAACAAATGATTAGGAAGGTGAACTGTCATCTTAGGGGGCATGGGTAGAAAGGTAGAAGTTCTGTGATGAGGCATAATTCATACCCCATTGATATGTCAGGCTAATAAAGTATATATTGCACAAAGTTGACAGCAAGACATAGAAACATTGCATTTCCACTCAGACTAAATATCATAGCAGGTGGCTTTAAAGCATTAAAGCAGCCAGTCACTTGTACTTTAAGGCCAAAGGCAATGAACTAGTCTATTTGCAGAATTAGCCGAAGCAATTTGACCACTTCTTTCATGGAACTACTGTGCATAGGCACCCTAAAAAAACAAAACAAAACAAACAAAAATCCCCATTATTTCCAAACACAAAATAAAAGTCTAGCTATAGCCTTATGGGCAATGTCAAGTGTTTTTGCTCTTCCAAAATGTATCAATACCATAATCTACATATTGTTGCATTTAATGATATAACCTGAGCTATGATTTCCAATAAAGGTTTATTTTAAAATAACACTAAATGTAATCAGTGGAATTAATTTTCAATATTGGGCCTTCATTTAGATTTTCATTAGTATATTTCATGTACACTGTTTCAGATTTAGAGTGCCAGCGTATGATCTTATTAAAACTTGTAGCAGTACAATGTAGCTGAAAGAACATTAAATACAGAGTAATACAGGAGGCACCATAATGCTGAGGCATGAACATTGCATTGATATCCAAAGGCCTGGGATCAAGTCCTAGATCTGCCTCTACTACCTGTGAGACATTGGATAAGTTACTTAAATTCTAGCCTTCTTTCTCATCTATAAAATTAGGCAGTTGGATTAAATGATCTCTGAGGTCCCTTCCAGTTTTATCAATAAGCACTTATTAAGTATATACCAGGTACCAGGTATTATCTCCTGTGCTAGAGGTACAAAGACAAAAGTTAAACCAGTCTCTGCCCAAGAATCTTTTAGTCTAATGGAGGGAAAGGAAAAATATCTCTATCTACTTATCTACACCTACATCTATTTTATATCTATCTATCTATCTATCTATCTATCTATCTATCTATCTATCTATATCTATATATATATATATGTATGTATGTATATCGTATCTGTCTACCCCTATGCCCAGATTAGACTATGTGGCTCTTGTGGGCAGAGACTGTTTTAACTTTTGTTTTTGTATCTCTAGAACCTACAACAGAAAAAAAAGAGAGACAGAGACAGAAAGAGAAAGAGAGAAGAAAATTAGGAAATCACAATATTATTGCTTAAGTGAGATCCAGAAAAATAAAATCCAAATATAGACAGAACCAACAACACAACTTTAGGAAGGGTTTACCAAGCTACTATTTACCCTTCTAGATAAAATATCAAAGCTCGATAGAATTTCTACACACTATCTGTTAAGCTGAAGGAATTTCTTGAACAGTGGGAATTTTAGACATCCTTCATAAGCTCATAGAGGAGGCGTTTTGAGAGAGATGGGTTCCCTTTTGGTTTCTCTTAGTTCATATGACATAAGCAAATTATGCCTTAGGTCACTCACTCTATGTTCCATCTCTATGTAGTTCTGTCCTTATTATGTTTCCATTTATGAGAACGCCATTGGTCCTTACTGTGTGATCCTATTTATTCTTTTTTATTTATTGATGAAAATAGGGGTAAAGGACAAAGAACTACTAACAAGATAATTGGACTCACTTAAAACCTTAATTTTAGTTAGAGAGACAAAAAGAGAGACAGAGAGAGACAGAGGCAGAGGCAGAGACAGAGAGAAATGCAAAGTAATTTTGAAAGAAAGGTACTAACAGTTGGGTGCACCAGTTTATGATGAAATGACATGTTCGGTTTATGGGATCAGCAAAGGCCTCTTGTAGAAGGTGATGTTTGGGCTGAGTCTTGAAGGAAGGAAAGGAAGGTTAGAAGTAGAGGTGAGGAAGACATGAGCCAGTACAAAGGCAGGAGACAGCAAGAAAATAGGAGAGTCATGTGCAGCATCTAGGCCAATAGGACAATTAAAGTATTATTATTCCTATTTGAAAGATGAGCAAACTATGAGTTGAAATAATTTGCCCAAAAGTTGAATAGCTAGTAAATGGTGGTGGTCATTATTTTCACCAATCAGCTATTTTCAATAAGACATACTTTACTAGTACTGCACGGAATTAAAATGGGGCCAAATAACAGAAAAAGTATGAATCAGGGCAGGCTGAAATAGAATTATTTATGAAAATAACTCATAGTGCTCTAGCCTAGTACCTAAGAGAAAAGGCAAAAATGTCACAGGAGACTCAGTTGAAGGGTGCAAGACCTTGGCAATCAATCTCAAAACAAGAAAAGCTAAATGAAACACATGGCTGAATTCATTGACAAATGAACTCACAGCCAGCTGAAGAAAGTCACTAGGAAGTCTGAGAAAGACAGGAAAAGAAACATGACTTTCATAATAAAAATAAGTACAATGAAAATACCTCTATATTTGGAGTCAGAGGATCTGGGTTCCAACCCTGTTACTGGTAATATTGGACAAGCCACAAACTCTCAACCTCGTTTTCCTCATTTGCAAAGTGAGGAGGTTTGCACTAAATGATTTCTAAAGTTTCCTTCCAGCTTTAAACCTATGACCTTTTGATCAATGAACCTAAACACAGGAGTTCTCATTAGGTTATATAATCCCTCAGGGTTTATTTCCACTTTTTTTAACTTCTCTGTTCCTCAGTGTCACCTCAACTGGTGCCATAATAGGCTGTTATGTTGTTGTTGTTGTCTTATTTCAGCTATGTCTGACTCAGTCTGCTCCCTAGAATCAATGCAATCTGCATTGGTGGAGGGAGTTCTCATATCAGAATTCCCTGGGGTTCCAAATCATAAATCCTTTATGTTGTCAGTCAAGTCAACAAGCACCTACTATGCATCAGGCATCATGCAAAGAATTGTAAACGGCTGCCTATTATTCCTACAATCACAAATACAAGTTTAAGCAGGATTGCATTCTTGACTCATTAACTGACCCTCCCAAATGCCTCATCATCTCTTGCTTGATGTTGTCATCAGCTTGTTCAAATGATTGGCTATGTGAGTGGAGAATAGATTAGATGCAACTGTTTCCACCAAACAACAGAGCAGCAGCTCACACAGCACACAGTAACATAAACAGTGTACATTAGCAGACGATGAAAATTCTATTAAGTCTTTTACCGCCCTACCGGAGGAAGGGAATTTGTAGAGGGGTTGCAAATGAGAATATTCCCTAGGGCCAATATGTACTAGACAGTCCTTCATTTTCTACTCCGATACTTTTTTTAAGATGAAATTGAGAGGCAAAGTATTGTAGTGGAAACAACATTTACAATGGAAGTCATGAAGACATAGCTCTAGTCCCAACTGCTGCTAAGCAGCTATATGGTCTTGAGTCTATATGGTCAGGGTGCCTCAGTCTCCTGCAATTATAAAAAGATGGGGTTGGGTAAGATATTTACTAAGGTCACCTGCATCTCTAAAAAACTAAAAGTCTCCCAAATTTTCCTGAGTATAATTGAGATTCAAAATATATATTCTTATGCTAACAAATCCTGAGTTAGAACCACTGTATTGGGAGCCAACTATAATTTACATGCTTTTTCTTTTAAAATATTAATTAAAACATCCAGATCTATGTTTCCATTTGATTTCATCTGTGTAGATAAGTCCCAGTAAGAAAATTCTCTCTACCTAAGCAGATTAACAAATGCTTTGCAATTTATAGTCTTAAAGATTTGCCTGGGACATTTTGAGGTTAAATGACTTCCTCAGCCAATAAGTCAAAGGCAAGACTTGAACTCAGATCTTCCTAATTTTTGGAGGCCAGCTTTCTATCCACCATACCATGCTCTCATTTGTCTGCCTATGGGTTAGTATTAGACTAGAAATGAAAACAAAATGGTATCACTGAGTATCACTATCACAAAATGCTTTCCTCTTTTATTTCAGTTGTTTTGCAGTCATGTCCAACTCTTCATGAACCTTTTTGGGGTTTTCTTGGCAAAGATACTGGAGTGGTTTGCAATTTCCTTCTTCAGCTCATTTGACACGTAAGGAAACTAAGGCAAATGGGATTAAGTGACTTGCCCAGGGTCACACAGCTAGTAAGCGTCTAAGGCCAGATTTGAACTCAGGAAGATGAGTCTTCTAGACTCTAGGCTCAACATTCTATCCACTGTGCCACCTAGCTGCCTTTCTTCTTAAGAACTCTGTAAGTAACATGAATATATGTACATATAAGTATATATATATATACACACACATATATATGTATACACACATATGTATGTATACACACATATGTATGTATGTATATATATATGTGTGTGTGTTTATGAAATACAATCCCATTTAACATATGAGAAAACATTCACAATGAAATGGATCCAAATGGCATCACACTTGAGGTAAAAGACGGGATCAAATTGTAGTAGCTTAAAGTTGGATGTGGTGACACATGTCTGAAATCCCTACTGGATAATTTCCTACCGGAAAGGTTGAGGCTGGTGGATCTCCTGAGCTGAACAACAGAGCTCTAAGTTGGCCAGATGTCAATGCTAAGTTCTGTACTTATGTGGCTATTCCCCTGGAAGTAGGCACCAATGGATTATTTATAGAGGGGTGAACTAGCCAAGGTCATAACCTGTCAAAGCTTCCTTGCTGATTAGCAGTGGGACCAAGCCAATACGTGGTCACTGTACTTTCAGCCAGGGCAAGATGAGGAGACCCAGTCTTCAAAACAAACAAATACACACAAGCATACATTAATACACGCACACATTAGACACATTATATATTGAGAGTAAAAGCAATCTTTCTAATTATGTTCATCAAGCCCCTCATTTTATAGATAAGAAAACAAGCTCACAAAACTTCACACAGTTTGTAAGTGTAAGTCAAGACCAAAATCAACATAGCATCACAGAATGAATGCTGTATTTAGAGTCAGAAGACTGAGGTTCAAATGTCGTTTCTGCTCCTGAATGGCTTTGGGCATATCACAATGGAGGTGATGATGATGGTGATGATGATGATGGCGATGATGATGACAGCTAGTATACAGTATCTTGAGGTCTGTAATATCTTTATGTTTTTATAATATATATAATTATAATTATATATATCATATATAACATGTTATATATTACATATAATATATAACATACATAATTATAATAATCTTTGTAAATATTTTCTCATTTTATACATAGAATAATTGTGAAGTAGGTACTATTTTTATCCTCATTTTACAGATAAAGAAAGAGGCAAATAGTGATTAACTAACTTGCTCAGAGACACACAACTAATACGTCTCTGAGGCTGAATTTGAACTCCCATCTTTCTGACTCCAGGTCAAACACCCCATCCACTATAAGGTCTAGCTGCTAAACTCTTTGGGGCTCAATTCTTCATCTATCAAATGAACAATAAATTTTCTATATATCGTATATCTCAGAAGAAATTCAAAATCATGTCAGGAAGTCATCACAAATGTTTTCTGTCAAATATTTTCATAAATACATCGATATGGAGATATCTAGCCTATGAACAATGCTTGTACCTAAGGCAAATTCAATCCCATCACTAACCGTGTCTAAAAGAACCCAACTGCCTACTGGGGTGTAAATCTATCTTGGGTGTTCAGTATAGCATCATATTCTAATTTTAGCATTGCATAAGGTACAAGAGAAGAGAAACCTGCCTATTCAAAGCTCTAGGTTAATTATACAAATAATTCTGTATCCACCCATTCCCCCTACATACATTACTTTGTAGTCATCTTGACCATATCCAATCAGGTTCGATGCCTTAATTCTAGTTTCACATCTCTTGTATCTGTTGTCTCTGTTATCATTGCCATTACCATAGCATAAATCCTCATGGCCACCTTGTAGATTACTCCAATATGATCCCAACCGATCTTATTTCCATTCTCCCCCCTCTCCAATATATCTTCTCTAGATCACTGTAAGAAAATCTTTTTAAATATAGATCTAGTCAAGCTTCTCTTTTGCTCAAAAATCTTAATGTTTTCCTGGTTTCTCCTACATAAAGTTCTAACTCATTTTCCTGGTATTCAAGAAGCTTCACATTCAGATACCAGCCTAATTTTATAGCCTTATATCATATTGTTCCCCTCTTTGAATTCTATGCTTGAGTCATATTGAACTATTCTCTTTCTTGTGAAATATCCACTACACTCTTATGCCTCTGTTTTTGCTGGACCTGTTCCCTATTATTGGAATTCCTCCTTTTGGATTCCTATCCATCCTTTAAAGCCTCATGCAAATTCTACTTCTTCTATTAAGACTTCTCTGATCCTCTCCTCACTCTCCACTTGCTAATGATCATCAGACTTCACATAACACTCTGTTTATAATTCTCTAATACACTTAACATATAATGTTAGGCATTAGAGTTACCTGTGTGTTTTATTGATCAGATCAGGGACTGTGTCTTATCTAAACTTTGTATCTTCCCCGACACTTCATATAGGGTTCTGCACAAATAATAAATTACCTTTTGCTGACTAAATTTAGAGGGATATAGTTAACAAAGCAGGGGCTGTAGGAAAAACAGGCTCATAATACACTGCTGATCAAGTTATAAATGGTCAGTCTGAAAAGCAATTTGGAATTAGACTAAAAAGGTCATGACAGTGCCTATATTCTTATATTCAAGGAGATGTAGACATATCTCCTTGAGTATCTATCTATATATCTATGTATATATATGTGTGTGTATGTATGTGTACATATACATATATATTTTGGTGTGCACATATACATATACACATATATATATATATTTTATATATATTGAAATATTGACTCCCCTGATAGAAAGCAAGTTCAATGTTTTTGCATTTCTTTATATCCTTAACATTTAGCACAGTCCCTGGCCTATAATAATAACTTAATAATGGTTTGCTGATTCAGAGAGAATACATGTGAACTGATGTAAAGTGATATATGGAAAACCAGGAGAACAGTATTCACAAAGAACTATGTAAATGGAAATGACATCAGCATCAGCAAATGAAACTGAATACTGTATAATTATAATAACTAAGCCTGGCCCTGGGGCAGAGACAAGAAAATGCACTGCCTTCTTTTTCATCTGAGGTAGAAGGTCATGGATGTGTAGCACTGCACATACGTTAAACTTGGCTGAAGTGAGAGCTAGTTTTGCTGATTTTTTCTTCTATCTTTACTATTCTTTGTGACTAGTGATGGCCTTGCTGGCAAAGGGGGCAGGAGGCAAATAACTAGAAATAAAGGTGACATAAAAACAATAAATAGAAATAAAATGCAAAGTTTCTTCCAGGGGTGAAACCAAGATAGAGGAGTAGAGCAAGCATTGAACCTAGTTCTTTCAACATTCACCTCAAAACAACTCTAAAATGATGCCTCAATTCTAATTCTGGAGTGGTAAAGCCAACAAAATGTCAGAGTGAAACATTCTTCCAACTCAAGATAACTAATGAGGTTGGAAAGATAGATCTGTGATACAGAGATAGAGGCTGGCCCGGAGCACACGTGGATAAAACACCAGTAGTGGGACTAGTTGGTGGCAATAGAAGCAGCAGCAGCTTCAAGGAACTTTGAAGCCAGAAGAATGGGACCTGGCAGTAACTGGTAAGAAAAATTACATGGGATGCCTGTGCTAGCACTGAATACAGGACCAGATGCTGTTTGGCAACTCTATTGTCTATACCTATTTCTGGGTCATAGTTCAAAGACAGCAAGGGAGCAAGAAACCTGAGGGGCAACAGTTTAATTTTGTATATGAGAACATGATATATGGGTCTTCTAAGAATTTTATAACTATCTGGGCATTTAGAAGAATTTTACATAGAAAGAGGGTGTAGGAGTAGGTTTATTATATTGGTTGATGTAAAGAAAAATTGATGAGTAATGAAAAAGGAAGCTATGGGAGAAGTGGTTAGGGAGAGTAAGAACAGGGAAAATCTTCTCACATAAAAGAGGCATGCAAGAAATAATTTTTACAGTGGAGAGGAAAATGTTGGAGGCAGGCAGGCATGCCACTCTTGAACCTCACTCACATTTAAATTAGTTAAATGAGGGATATGATACATATGTGTGTATATCTATCTATCTATCTATCTATCTATCTATCTATCTATCTATCTATCTATCTAGATATTAAATTGTTGAAAGAAATCTATCTTTCCCAAATGGAAAGTAGGAGGGGAAGGGGACAAAGGAAGAGAGTGGTGGTAATAAAAGAGAGGGCAAATAAAAGAATACAGTGGTCAGAAGCAAAATAGACTATAAAGTATGAACAGCAGAGAGACAGAGAGATAGAGACTGACTAAACAGAAGAAAATAGGATGGAGGGAAATGCACAGTTAGTGAATGACTGTCAATGTGAATGGATGATCTTACCCATAAAATGGAAACAGAGAATGGATTAGAAAACAGAATCCCACAATATGTTTGTTTACAAGAAACACAATTGAAATGGCAAGATACAAAGAGTTAAAATAAGGAGTTGGAGTGGAATCTATTATGCTTCAGCCAAATTTTAAAAAAGGGAAGGGTTCCAGTCATGATCTCAGACAAAGCAATAACAAAAATAGTCCTAATTAAAAGGGATCAGCAAGGAAACTATCTTGCTAAAAGGATTCACAAACAATGAAGTAACATCAATATTAAACATGTATTACCAAATGGCATAGCATACAAATTCTAAATGGAAAAGGTAAATGAGGGAATTGGAGACCTCGAATTGCCTTTCTCAGAGCTAGATAAATCTAACAGTAAAATAAATAAGAAAGAAGTCAAGGAGTGGACTAGAATCTTAAAAAAATTTGATTTGATACACTTCTGGAGAAAACTGAATGGGAATAGAAAGAAGAATCCCTTTTCTCAGCTGTACATGTCATTTTCACACACAAAAAAGAACTGACCATGTATTAGGACATAAAAACTTCACAAAAATGCAGAAAAACAGCAATGTTAAATAAATCATTTTCAGACCATAATGCAATAAAAATTAGACTTAACAAAGAACAGAAAAGCACAGATTAAAAATTAACTGGAAACTAAAAAAGGTAATCCTAAAGAATGAGTGGGTTAAAAAACCTAATTTTAGAAAGAGTCAATAATTTCTTTAAAGAGAATGACAAAAATAAGACAATGGACCAAAATTTGTGAAATGTAGCTAAAGCAGTACTTAGAGGAAATTTTATATTTTTAAATGTATATATCAGCAAAAGAGAGAAATGGCAGATCAATGAATTGGGTGTAGAACTAAAAAAAAACAGAAAAAGATCAAACTAAAAATCCCAAATTAAATACCTAAATGGAAACCCTGAAAATCAAAAGAGAGATTAATAAAATTAAAAGCTTTAAAAAACATTGAATTAATAAATAAAACTAGGAGCTGGTTTTGTTAAAAAGCAACAAAATGGAAAAAATTGGCTAATTTGATTTTTAAAAAAGAAAGAAACCAAACAATTAGTATCAAAAATGGAAAGAGCGAACATACCAACAATGAAAATGAAATTAAAGCAATTATTAGGAGTTATTTTACCTTGTTATATGCCAATAAAACTGACAATCTAAGTGGAATAGATGAATATTTACAAAAATGTAAACTTCCTAGATTAACATGAGGAAATAAAATAAGTAACCCTATCTTAGGAAAACAAATTGAACAAGCTATCAATGTGCCCCTCTAAAAACAAACTCCCCAGGACCAGATGCATTTACAAGTGAATTCTGCCAAACATTTAAGGAACAAATAATCCCAATATTATATAAACAATCTAAAAAATAGGTAAAGAAGAAATCCTATCAAATTACTTTTATTAAAAAATTGTTTTGATACCTAAACCAGAGAGAGCAAAAACAGAGAAAGAAAACTAGAGACCAATTTCCCTAATTGATGAATAAAATTAAATAAAATGCTAGTTAAAAGATCATAGCAATATATCACAAAGACCATACACTCTGACCAGGTGGCATTTATACTAGGAATGCAGGGATGGTTCAATATTTGGAAAACTATCAGCATAAGCAACCATATTAATAACCAAAATAACAAAAATCATATGATCTTATCAATAGATTAAAAAATCCTTTGACAAAATACAATACTCATTGCTATTAAAAACACTAGAAAATATAGGAATCAATGGAATCTTTCTCAAAATGATTAGAATTTATCTAAAACCAAGAGTAAGCATTATTTATAATGGGAATAAACTAGAAGCTTTCCCAATAAGATCAGGAGTGAAGCAAGGATGTCCATTATCATCAATAATATTGTACCAGAAATATTGTAGTAGAAATTGATATACACATGTACATATATGTACATATATATTAAATTGTTAAAAGAAATTTATCTTACCCAAATGGGAAGTAGGAAGGGAAGGGGACAAAGGAAGAGAGTGATGGTAATAAAAAGGAGAGCAAATAAAAGAATAGAGTGGGCAGAAGCAAAATAGACTATAAAGGATAGACAGCATAGAGACAGAGGGATAGGGACAGAAGGCTACGCAGAAGAAAATAGGATGGAGGGCCAAATTTATAAAAACAAAAACCATTCCCCAGTTGATAAATGTTCAAAATATATGAACAGGCAGTTTTCAGACACAAAAAAAATCAAAGCTATCAATAGTCACATGCTCTAAAACACTTAAATACTAAAGTACTAAAAAATTCACTAAATCACTACTGATTAGAGAAATGCAAATTAAAGCAACTCTGATATCACCTCATACCTATCCGATTGACTGGTAGGACAGAAAAGGAAAATGACAAATGCTAGAGGGGATAAGGGGAAATAGGTACACTGAAGCACTATTGGAGTTATGAACCAGTCCAGCCATTCTGAAGAATAATTTGGAACTATGTCCAAAGAGTAATAAAACTAAGTATACACTTTGACCCAATAATACCACTACTCATTTTCTATGCCAAGAGATCAAAGAAAAGGAAAAATGACCTAAATATCACAAAATATTTAGTATTAAATAAATAAATAGTACAAAAATATTTATAGTGGCTCTTTTTGTGGTGGCAAAGAATTGGAAATTAAGAGAATGCCATTCAATTGGGGAAGAGCTTAAAAAAAGTCATGGTGTATGATTGTGATGGACTATTATTGTGCTATGAGAAATGATAAACAAAATGGGTTGCAGAAAAACCTAGGAAGACTTATATGAACTCATGAAAATGAACAATCAGGAGAACACTGGACACAGTAACAGCAATATTGTAAGGATGATTAATTGTGAAAGACTTAACTACTCTGATTAAGACAATGATCTGAGATGATTCAAAGGACTCATGAAGAAAAATGTCATCCACCTTTAGAAAGAGAACTGATGAACTCTAAATGCTGATTGAAGCATACTTTTTTAACTTATTTTTCTCATTTTGTATTGTATTTTCTTTTGCAATATGACTAATGTGGCAATATGTTGTGCATGCCTTCACATGATAATCAGTATCAAATTATTTTACTTCTCAAGAAGGGGTGAGGGATGAAAGGAAGGGAAAGAATTTGGAACTCAAAATTTCTAAAAATTCTGGTTAAGATTGTTTTATCTGTAATTGGGAAATATTTAATGAAATAAATAAAAATATATTTTTAAAAATGAAATGCAAAAAATTAAAGACTGTAGAATGAATAAAGGATTAGTTCAAGAGAAGCCTCAAAGGTCATTAGGACTACCTCTCATGGTAAGAATAGAAGTTGAGGGCAGAGACGCAATTTTCATCCAAATCAACGCATTTTCCCCCATCATGCTTTATAAGCATTGTCTTTAAAACAAACATGGTTCATTGCAATTTGCAAAAATGGCAACTTATTATGTGATTTACTTTTGGCTTTAGAAATAAGAGCCAAAACAAATGGGAGATTTTGACTTAACATCAAGGGGATTAGAGAATCCTCTGGTTCCCTAGAAACAGAATGTGTTTGTAACTGCTCAGCTCATTACAGTGAAACGTGGCAGAACTTTTCTATTTTATGATTCTTCCAATATCAGTAACCACTTAAATGGCTTAACCAGGATTCTTTCCCAAGGAGGAATAGCAGAAAGCAGTATATTTCATCAGCTTCTTCCACACCTCCTGTCATCTCCTTTTCCCAAGCTGTCCAATTCACTGTCAGCAATCATCTCACAGGGATGTTACACTGCCTTCTCCAAAAATATACAATTTGGAAGGCTTTGATAAAACTAGCCAGACCAACATATAGGAATGAACCCTGAGCAGAAAAAGACATGTAAAAATTGTCAAATTACTATTAGTTTCATTATAATCATGCATCGCAAGTCCTTATTCAGCCAGACAATAATTAATCTCCCCTCTCCCCCAAACGGGTCATATAATATTAGCCTTCAAGAGGCCAAAATGAACCTGAAAGATAAGGAAAGGAAATATTAAGACAAAACAAAGAGATAAAGTGAACTATCATGATATATACTTTCTGAACTTCCAGTAGTTGCAATCTGTCCATCAATCTTTTTCTTCAACCCACATCTCAGCTCTACCCCAGCAAATTGAAATCTTCAGTAACATCATAAAACAGTAAATGGAATTCTGATGGTTGCCACTTTCATCCTGCATTTTCCTCCTCTCCGTAAACCCCAGTATATACAAATCTTCTTCACAGTGTAAAATCATTTCATTTCTGTTATTTCTTATGGGTTACATAACGTGCCAACAGTACTTTAATCTAGCTCCATTTCCCAAAGTGAGCACTCTCACTCTTTAGGGTCCCCATGGATGTCAGTTTGGAAAAGGTTAGCTCAAGCCCCAGTTACTGCCTTCCTAGCAAATAAAACCCTTTGTGCCTTTATGGGCATCAAGGCCACTAGAGCTCTTAATGAACATAGCTTAAGAAAGGCACTTCCCATCTAGTTGCATAGGGAAAGGTCTGCTACTCCTCTGAACAACTAAGATTCCAGGTTATTTATAAGATCAGGAGCTTGGAATGGGAAGGGAAATTTGAGGCCATCTAGGTCCAATGACTTCATTTACAATGGAGCCCAGAGAGATTGAATGATGTGCCCAGGGTCTCAAAAATATGGCAAAGCTAAGATTTAAATCTGGGTCCTCTGCCTCCAAATTCAAAGCTCTTTCTGCTGTGCCAAGCAACTCAAAAGAGAATGTAAGCGAAACTTTTCCATAATTAGTTCTGCCCAAAATATGGAAGATGGACCAAGGAAATGACTAATTTCAAAGAAGGTGTCTATAAAAACCATCGACTCCATCAAAGAAAAATCATTCTCATCCTAATGACTGGCATTTGCATAGCCCTTATAAGTTTGCCTCTGCACTCCACATCCATTACTTCATTAGTCCTCTTAACAACCCTGGATGGTAAAAGTGCTATGGGAATTATAACCTTGCTTTTAGAAAGTGAAAAAAGTGGGCCTCAAGAAGTACAGAGCCAACTATCCATGGGCACAAATAAGTCAGGACCACTGTTTGAACCTAGATTTTATCAAGGGTTTTTTTTTATCCATGACCCTACCATCTCAGAAAGAGCCAAAAGTGGGAATTACAGTGTCAGTTCCTTTCCCTCTCTAACATTGAGAGCACTTGCAAGACCAAAACCACCTTAGAATTGCCTGACATCTTAACTATTACAGTGTTCTCCAAATTGGTCTCCCTACCTCAAATGTATCCCTACTATGATCCTCCTCCACTCAACTACCAAAGTGATTTTTCACTTCAATTATAAAGTTTTCCATGTGGCATTTACAACTACATTACATACTATATACCACACTACACCCAGCCAAATTGGCTTTTTTCTGATCCTGAAGTATGGCACTTGCTCTCCCATCTCTGTGCCTTTAAATATGCCAGCACCCATGCCTACAATGCATTCCCTTCTCACCTCTGTTCATAGAATCCCTAACTTCCTTCAGGGTTCAGCTCAACTGTCAAATTTCTATAGGAAGTCTTTCCTGATAACCAGTTACTAGTGCATTGCCCCCCACCTCCAAATTATCTTATATCCATTTTGATTTGTTTTTTATATATACACATACATGTGTATATACACATATACACACATGTGTATGTATATGTGTATATATACTTATGTATGTATGTATTGTCTCTTCTTGCTAGACTATAAGCGCCTTGGGGGGCAGGAATGATTTCATTTTTGTCTTTGTATCTCTAGGGCACAAAGGGTCATTTAATAAATGTTCTTTATTGATTGATGGAAATATACCTACGAATTTTACTGTTAATAAGTATCACTTTATTCCACATATTATTTGTATATCTCTCGCAAAAATTTTAATAACTAAAAAAATTAACACAATGGAGAAGTCTTTTCTATTTAATTTTTTTTCAATAAAAGACTGACAAAATGCAGAAATAAAGAAGATAAAGAATTGACCAAGATCCAGTACCTACTGAATTATATTACATGGATCAGCAGCAAGTCTAGTTCTAGTCAGCAACTGAAACAACTTATTAGTTAAATTAATGAAACCCCATTAATATGGCATTTTTAAATGTTAAATGGGGATGAAAATTTGAAAAGACCAGCTTCACATTAAAGGAAAAAAACATTTTAGCAAGTGTAACATTATCTAGATTAGGTTGGAAGCCCTTAGCAAAGGGCATAGACATGAATTATGCAGATCATACACATACAAAGGGGTTGTGATCTGCATCATTGAAGGGAATGCCCACTTAAGTGAGATCACACAGCCACAGGATTCTTTGAATAGATAATTTTCAGATGCTACCACTCAAGATGGCTGTTAATTAAAGGTTAAATTGTAAGTACTCAAAGTTTGGGGGTCATATAGGAGGCACTAGACTTTAATAGATGTTTTAAAATTTGAGCATAATAAATGTTACTTTCATTTTTATTAGTTATTTCTGGGGAAGCAGATGTGAACAAGTTAAAAATGAGCTTTTCACCTTCATCATCTATCCTTTTTTGCTTTTTTTGCCTTATCTACTTAATGAACCTGAAACTCTCTGTTTGCTAGTAATAACATAATTATGTCCCTGGGAACTGATTTTTATATGGATGCTATTTATTCCTTTACCTATCAGGTCATTAGTTCAGAATTATATGTTTCCCTTGTAACAGCTGATGATAATAAATTTTTAAATTGCATCCCAAAAGGGCTATGAAAATTACCAATGAACCACCTCGAATAGAGCAAAAGCATAACACAATCCTGGATGAGGACACTTTGACCACTCCAGATGTTCACCTTTATTCAACTAACTCAGAGGACAGACTCCTACCACATGGGGTAAAACAGAGGTTGAGTTGCCCTAACTTTTGACCCAGGGTTTAGTTAAAGTGATCAAAATAATATCTCAGGAGGATCAAGATAATGTGTCAGAAATATAGTACCTTGATTTCAAAAATCTCTTTTAAAATAAAAAAGAAAAGGTGATCCAGAGAAGCAGACAAGGAGACAAACATTTATGAAGCACCTACTAGGTGCCAGGCACTTTACAAATGTTATCTCATTCGATCCTCCCAATAACTGTTGGAAACAGCTACTACTATAATCCCCATTTTACAGCTGAGCAAACTGAGATAGACAAAGAGGTAAGGTGATTTGTCCAGGGTCATGCAGCTTGTAAGTGACTGTGGGTGGGATCTGAATTAGGTCCAGGGAATTAGCCATTGTACCTGTTGGTAGATATTGATGATTTCAACAGCTAACAAATGGAGAATCATAGAAGTAGAAACCATGAAATCATGAATCTTCTGTTTTAGTTGATAAACGTATTTTAAGAGGTATCTCTTGGCAAAGTCCTTTACAAACTATAGAGAACTAAATGTGATTCTTCATAACCTGAACTTTTATAACAAAAGCAACTTAATAACTCCCCACTCCATATACTACTCATACAAATAATTACTGAAAGTGTATCTAAAAAGCCCAGTTAATACCCACTCTTAACTTATTTTCTATTTTATTTATTTTTATACTGTTTAATGGGTTTGAAAATGACTATCTCTTCTAAAGCAACTGGAAAAAACATTACCATTATTTTTGGTTATATTCTGAGAATAGAAGAAAGTCAGCTTAAACATTCTTAAAAGGTTCTTATTTATGAAATTATTGGTTCCCTCAGCTATGATCTATACTATGCTCTCCTCATTAGCATTTTCTTGATAGAATTGCATGACCAAAACAAACACTTAAAGTCAAAAGCTCTCAAATGCAACTTGAATACCTCAAGTGAAAGGAGGCAAACATTGTCATTTATAGAACTGGCTTTGTCCTCCTCCTACCTGCCTTACTATAGCTCATCAACAGCAAGGAAACTGACTCAATTTTCACTTAAATATCAGAATCACAATAAGTAAATCAGAAGAGACATTATTCCATCCCTAAACCTAGAGTGTTTGGGTCAACAAACTAAATGTAAGGTAATTTGGTAAGGGAAGGCACCAGCAGGTGAGGGGAGGGGGAGTGGCAAGAGAAGTAGACAAGATGTAAAGCAAAAAGTGGCACTTGAGCCTAGTTTTTAATGGAATAATGGATTTTAAGAACTAGATTAAGAAGAAAGTGCATTCTAGGTTTAGAGAATAGCTAGTGCAAAGAAACAGAGATGCCTCTGGATCACAAGATCAGCCAGTTACAAGATTAGTCACTTTCAACTCATTTCACTCTCTAGCCTTCCAAAAAAAAGAAAAAAAAATGTGCCACATTAGCACAATTACAACTGAATCCACCAGACAAAGAAGAGAGAACCTCAAAATAAAATCGTTATTAATTAGCATGAAAGAATTTCAGTTCTTAAAGCTCTTATTCGGTATCCCTCCCCAAACAACCTCCAAATAGCAAGGACATCATATGACTCACAGACATGAGCTTGTGGCCTATTTTAGGATTTTTTCCCCAGCCCTGAAGTTATCCTGCAGGAAGACCCCATCACCACCACCTGCCTAACCTTATGTAGGTGAGGAGGTGAGAGAGTACTAAAAATATGCTGCCTTATGACTTGGCCCTGGCCCTAAGTTAGGGATCTCAAAGACTACAGAGAATATGGTCAGTACATTTCATCTCTCCTACCTCCCCACAACCCCAACAATACAGAAAGTAATTCAGCATATTCTGAGAAGGAAAAGAGGAAAGAGAAGAATTAGGGCAGCAAGATCACTCTACACAGCTGTACTAGGTCTACAAAAGGCACATGAACATAAGGATTATAAAAAATTCCAGATTATAAAAAAGTTGACTCCAAAATGGAAAGTTTCTCTAAAGAAATAAAAGATATTAAATTTGGAACAAAAAAAAATACTGAAGCAGAGGAGAATCTGGAAGGAGAGAAGCAAAAGACAATGATTTTAAAAGAATACAAAAACTTTTGTATTTTGGCTTATTAAGAGAATCCAGCAGAGAGGAATTAAATTCTGGCTTCTTGAAGAAATCTTAAGAAAAAAATGTTAATATATTTTATTCTGTTTTTCCTTTTTTGTTTTATTGCCATGAACAAAAGGGGACAAGGTTAATCACTAAACATTATTTTGCTATTTAAAAGTTTTGCTCACAAGTAGATGTAGAACCAAGATGGTGGAGTAAAGGGAGCATTCTAACTGAACCTTCCCAGCATCCTCTGCTAAATAACTTTAAAATTACATTGGTATTTTATATATACATATATATAAAATACCAATGTAATTACATATAATATATATGTATATATATGTAATATATATATATATAATAAAATTGAATTCTAAAGTGGCATAACTAACAAAAGGTCAGGGTAAGACATTTTCCCAATATAACTCATGAGGTTAGAAGGAGAGGTCTATGGCTCTGAGTTGGGAGCTAGCCAGAAGTGCAGCACAGCAGCCAGTCAGCTGTGGACCTTGAGGGTAGTGGTTGCAACAGTAGCAGGAACTACACTGGGAGCACTCACTGGTCAGATTCAGTAAGAGAATTAGATATCGGGTCCCAAAGAGATTACAGGGGACATCCGTACTAGCACTAGGTACAAGACCAGGTACCATTTGACAACTCCATTATCCATTACCCAGTTCTAAGTGGCAGTTCCCAGGAAGACAGAAGCATTTATGGTATGTCACCTGGGTAAGGTTTGCAGTTCAGGCATTGTGGTCACCATAAAGTGGGGCCTTTCTTGGATAAAAACCAGAGCACAGACCAGGACAGCAGGGAGCATATCTTTTCCCAAATCACCCTACCTTGGAAGGTGAAAATGCCTAAAGCTCAAGACAGTAACCAGGTGAGGAGAGCCCAACTCTACCATAAAATTCAAAGTCAAGAAATAGGCTGAAAAAATGAGCAAATAGCAACAAAAAAGAACCTGACCATAAAAAAACTATTATGGTGACAGAGAAGCTCAAGACAAAAACTAAGGAGACAATGACATAAAAATATGTACAGAGAAAAAAATGTATAAAACAATTTCCCTAGTGGACATTAATGAAAAATTTTTAAATAAAATACTGGAAAAGAGATTACAGTACAATATATCAGGAAGATCATACCAGGATTTATACAAGGAACGCAGGAAAACTATAAGCATAATTCACCACATCAATAACAAAAAAAATACGGTTATCTCAAGAGATACAGAAAAGCTTTTGACAAAAATACAATACTCATTTATATTAAAAACACAAGAAAGCATAGAAATAAATGGAGTTTGCCATTAAAATGATAAGAAGTATCTATCTAAAACCCAGATCAAGCATAATCTGTAATGGGAATAAACTAGAAGTCTTCCCAAAAAGATCAGGGGTGAATCAAGAATGTCCATTATCACCACTATTATTCTATATTGCATTGGAAATAGCTGTAGCAATAAGACAAGAAAAAGAAATTGAAGGAATAAAAACAAGCAATGAGGAAACACAACTACCACTCTTTGCAGATGGTATGACAGTGTACTTAGAGAACCTGAGAGAATCAACTGAAAAATTAGCAGAAATAATTTGTAGGATATAAAATATATCCATATGAATTATCACCATTTCTACATATTATCAATAAAAAAACAGTAAGAAAATATAGAAAGAGAAATTCCATTTAAAATAGCTGCAGATAGTATAAAATATCTGGGAGTCTGCCTGCCAAGACAAACATAGAAACTATATGAACACAATTATAAAACATATTTAACACAAATAAAGACAAATATAAATAATTAGAAAAACATATTAATTGCTCACACATAGTCTGAGCCAATACAAATATGATGCTATCTGAATTAATTTGGGGCAACTAGGTGGCACAACAGATAGAGTCAGCAAGGTCTGGATTTGGGGGTTTCTCAAACACTAGTTTACTGTGGTCATTTATTTTAGTATGTTATGTACCTAATTTATTCCATTGACCCACCACTCTATTTCTTAGCCAGTATCAGATTATTGTGGTGATTACCACTGTGTAATATATTTTGAAATCTGGTACTGCTAGGCTGCCTTCCTTCATTTTTTTTCTTTGATTACCTTGATATTCTTGACCTTTTGTTTTTCTAGATGAATTTTGTTATTATTTTTCTAGCTCCATAAAATAATTCTTTGGTAGCTTGATTGTTACAGTGTTGAATAACTAACTTAATCTTGCTGATGCTAATCGTTCAGTTGTTTTCAGTCATGTTGGACTCTTCATGATCCCTTTTGGGGTTTTCTTGGCAAAGATACTGGGGCAATTTATCATTTCCTTTTCTGGCTCATTTTACAGTTGAGGAACTGAAGCAAAGAATGAAGTGACTTACCCGGGGTCACACAGCTAGTAAATATCTAAGGCCAGATTTGAACTCAGGTCTTCCTGACTCTCGATCTAGCGCTCTATCCACTATGCCACCTAACTGTTCCAGCAATACCACTACACGGGTTATATTCAAAGAAATCAAAGAAAAATTAAAGGGATCTATAGGCCCATTTTTTTCTGCTGTAAGATTCTAAACAGTTTTTTCCAGGATAAATCATCTTAATTGCAAGCATTTATATTTTGCCTCTTGGAATGTTAAATTCCAGTATGGTCTCTCATTTAAGGTTGTTGCTACCAAGTCTTATGAGATACTGACTATGGCTTCTTGGTACACGAATTCTTCCTTTTTGACTGCTTACAGTATTTTTTTCAATTTACTTGGAAATTCTGGATTTGGGGTAGGCTTCCAACTTCCTAGGAGCTTTCAATCAGGAGATTCTTTCAGGATGTGACAGGTAGATTCTATTTTTATTCTGTCTTCTAATTCTAAGATATCTGGCCAGTTTTCATTTACGATTTCTCAAAATATGGTACCCAAGTCCATTTGGCTGTGTGTGAGGTCAGGATTTTCATTCAGGTAGTCCAGTGATTCTGAAATTATCCTGTTTTCCAGGTCACTTGTTGTTGATAGCAGATAGGGAAGGAGGCAAGGAAACGAGCATTTAAATATTGCCTTCTATGGGCCAGACACTGTGCTAAATGTTTTATTTTTCTAATAAATACCACACTTGATCCTCATAATAAGCTTCTGAGATTATTGCTATAATTATCCCCATATTACCATTGAAGAAACTGAGGCAAAGAGAAGTTTAAGTGACTTGCGCAAAGTTCACAGAGTTAGATATCTATTAAGAGTCTTAGGCCAAATTTGAACTCAGACCTTCCTGACTCCAGGTCTAGGGCTCAATACACTGTACCTCCTAGGACCTTAACTTATTCCTGTAAGGTAGCTTGCATTTTCGCAATTTAAAAAAAACTTTATATCTATTTTATTTTGTCTTTTTTTAATTTTAATTGTTTCTTGTTTCCTAGAGGCACTGAGTTCTGTTTACTCCATTCTAATATTTAGGGAGCATGATACTTGAATAAGGTTTTCTACCTTCTGTTCTAATCTGGTACTGCTAGGCCACTTTCTGTTCAATTTATACTGCTTTTAATTATTTCCTCCAGCTTGCTTCTCTGACTTATAATTTCCTTTTATATTTCTTACTTCATTTCTTCCGACAACTCTTAGTGTGTTTGTGGCCAAGGAATTTTTCCCCTAAGAATCTGCTTGTAGCTGTTTGGGAGTTAGCCACTTCTCCTTTTCTCTCTTGAATGTTTCTTGACCCATGGTAATTTTTCATTGTGTTCAATGTTTTCTCTTCTTTATTTATATCCTCAGCTTAGTTTGATATGTTGCATCATGGCTAGGCTTTACCTGCCCATATTCTAGAATGGGGTGGTCATGCCCTGTTTGAACCTGACCTTGATTATACGGATTCCTGGTCCCAGCTTCCATCTCCCCTGACGTGCCTGTACTCAGACTGGTCCCATTAGTCCCTTTGTAGTACTCTCATCCAGAATACTGTGGTGTCTTCAAGTCACCTAAAGCATCCTAGTCAAGCCTAACTAACAAGCCAATTTCTAGCCCCCTGGAGAATTTGTGGTCTGAGCACTCTCAGCTTCTGGGCCCCCCAAAGCATCACGATCAGAACAGTGCAGATTTCAAATGTTACTGCAGTATCACTGGTCATGATGTGAGCAGGCTTTCATAGTTTTTAACAGTGCTAAGCCAAGAAGACCCCAAATAGGGTCATATAAAAAGTCAGATATGACTAAAAACAACTGAACAACAAATACCAGCTTCCATGAAAGTATCTCTTTCCCAAATCACACAGGCTTCCAGATGATTATTTGTGAAGACGTAGGCTGGAAGAAGATGCTCACTGTTGTTCCTTTTTCAGTCTCTTGACCATAATTAAATTTGGTGCCCCTCAGATGTTTGTTGGAGTAAATATGATAGAGCTGCTATCCTCTCTTACCTTTCACTCACTGTCGTAACTTCGAAGTAGTTCCTTATCTTGTCAAGTCAGATGATGCTGACTTTCTTAGTTGCCTTTGAATATTAAGGGAGTTAGGAGCATCCGGTAAAAACTCAATGGAAGGAGGAATTGCTCATAGCTGTTGTCTTTGAGACAGTCTCTAGCAGAATCCAATTACCAGCCACTTGGCTAAGGTTCCCTGTTCTATTTCCGCCCTCTAATCAGATTTCTGAAGCTTCCCATCTTGCTGTTTCTCTGCCAGAGTTCCTCTGGTTTTTTTTTGTACACTTTTCTAATAACTTTACCTTTATATGCTATTCTTGAAAATAGATATCATTTTCTTGTGGGATTTTTTTTGCCTAGATTTTGATTTAATTAAAACAGAGAGCTCCCAGCAGGAAATTCCATCCTCTGCAATTTATATCCTTTGAGATTTTCCTGGGGTCCCTGAAAAGTCAAGTCACTTGCCCTTGTTCATGTATGTGTCAGAGGGAGGATGGACACATAGGTCTTCTTCACTCTGGGGCCAGCTCCTTATCAACTATATTGAGATAACTCTTTTCTTTCTGTGGTTTGTGAATATTCAAATGGATCTGTCATCTCATCAAGCTAGTATTCCTTCCAATGAAGCACACTGCAACCCAAGCATGCCTATCCATCCTATGCACTTCTTGCCCAAGCACTCTTGCTGCAGCAACAGTGGAGGAGGGGGATGGTGTATAGAATTAATTTTCTTATAAAATTCAAGGGAAGTCTTATAAAGATGGGGAAATGATATCAGATATTCAATTAACTTTTTTCCCTTAAAAATAAATTTTCCTGTCATTTGAAAATCTCTGACTTACTGGTTATCGAGCCTCTCCTTCATAAATGGAATGAGAGAGAGAAGAATTTAATAATCAACATGGCCCTATAGCAGTTCATTTTGACTGGCACAAGGACTAGATTTTAAATTGTTTTTACCATTCTTAGAGGAAGCAGAATAGACTAGTGGATAGAGAGCTACCCTTGAAGTCAGGAAGATTTGGGTTCAAGTCACAACTCTCTCACATCCTAGATGTGTGACCCTGGACAATTCACTTAGCCTTTCTGTGACCTATGCAACTCTCTAAGACTTGAATGTACCAACCTTAATCTGTGAAGGAAGTAAAATTCCTCACTCAGAAGCAAACTATACCACTGAGATCACAAATCCAATCTCTTTCCCGAACCCCTAATCTAGTCAAAAACAAAACACCTGAGAAATTTGGAATTGGAGCAGGTGCAGAAAAAAAAGTGTCCTCAGCTTTAGAGCCACCCTTTGTTAAGATGCCTAAATGGAAAGTGAAACAAATTAGAACACCAGAAATATTTTTTCATATTTCACATAACTTTTATTTTATTTTACTTTTTAAAAATTTAACAAGAATTTATTTTCTCTCCATCCCACCTCCTCTCAAATTGGAAAAAATTTAAAAAAGGAAAACAAAACTCTTGTTAACAGTGTTCATAGGAATTCTGGAAGTATTGATAATTATTTGAAAATGTGAAGTTTTACTTGTTTTTAAATTTATCTTAATGTTATCATAAACATTGCCATTACAGCTTTCTTTGGTCAATTTTTCTTCTACTTTTTTTCTCTCTACTAATTTTGGACATTTCAAAATGGGGATGATGCAAATCTTCTAGGATGAATACCTCTCTTCCATATGGAACTACCTTGGATTGAAGACAGGAAGAAAAATGCAACCTGTTTTGCTATAATGTTTTCATCAAAGTGCATTAGCAAGACCAATTATCTATTGTGGAAAGAAGAGAGAAAGGAGAAAAGCAGGAGAGGAGGGGAGGAGAAAAGGGCAGAATGGAGAGCAAAAGTATGGTACAAAGGGAAGGGGAAAGGAGACAGGGAATAGGAAAACAACCACTGCCCTCATGGAGTTTATGTTGTATGAGGGAAATGACATATATATATGTATATATATGTATATATATGCATATACATATTTTAAAAAATACACAGATAGGGACTAGATCTGTGATTTCATTGCCATAGGCAGCTCCTAAGTGAGGAAGTATCCACTACTAAAACCACTGGCACCCTCTCTACAAATTATAATCTTAAACAGTTGCCTAGAGCACTGAGAGATTTTAAAAAATACTGGCCTAATGTCCATCAGCCAGTATATTTGAGGTAGGTCTTGAACCCGGGTGTTCCTCAGTTCTCTCTCTGTAACATACTGCTTTATATACAAAAAATAATAATAAAATAAATAACGGGTAATGGAGAACACTATCAGCTGGGGTGGGAGGATAGAATCGGGAAAGGTATCTTGTAAAAGTTAATACTTAATTTCAGGTGGTGCAATGGATAGGGTGCCAGGCCTAAAGTCAGGAAGACTCATCTTCTTGAGTTAAAATCTGGCCTCAGACACATACTAGCTGTGTGACCCTGGGCAAGTCATTCAACCTTGTTTGCCTCAGTTTCTACATCTGTCAAGTGAACTGGAGAAGGAAATGGCAAACCACTCCAGTATCTTCGCCAAGGAAATCCCAAATGGGGTCATAAAGAGTTGGGCATGTCTGAACAACAATAAGAAAATTTCAGCTGTGAAGCAAGCTAGAAACCCTAAAATGTGGGATTGGAGAGGGAGTATTACAAGCATGGGGAACAGAGTCTGCCTGGGTACAGTCTATGTACATAGAGAGAAAAGAAAGAGATGGAATATTCTGGGTGAGGAATAGAATGCGGACCATGTTCTTCTTTATGCAATGTTTATGAAGGGCAATACAGCACAGCCTGGAGTCATGTTGCAAATTGCTACGCTGTCCCATTTCCAAATTTATTTGTAGCCTTCTATTCCTTCAGAGAATATGGCATGCAAATATAACCCAGAAGTCAAGTCTATTTGCATATGACTCTCCTCATTGGTGGAGAATAATTACTCAGTACTTAGCATCTGCGTAAGAGGCAGTACTGATTAAAAACTTGAGAAAGGAGATAGATATCTTTGTTCTTCTGGCTTCCAGTTTTGAAAGAGCCATGAGCAGCTACAAGTTCTCTTCAGAGAGAACTCCCTAGAAAGACTCCAGGACTGAACCAACATGTAGAGGAGCCAGCAGCTCAACAACGTCACTATCCACAGCTCACCATTCATTTTTCCTTGGGTGAGAACTGGCTCGAGCTGAGATATACAACAGTGTCATGGAAACAACAAATATGAACTTGGACAGATTAGGAGAGACAGAGAACAAAAGAGCCTGGCATGCTGTGGTCCACAGGGTCACAATGAGTTGAACACGACTAAATGACTGAACTACAACATTCAACTCACAATGGGATAGTTCATTCACTTTGTGTGTTATACAGTATATTCTTAGCTGTGGAACTTCTCTAATTTCTATTTACCACTACTTTAGATAAATGTGTTTATTGGCTATTCTGTCTGATGCAGTGGATAAAGTGCTGGGTCTGGCGTCAGGAAGACTGGGTTCCAGCTTCAGATACTTACTAGTTGTGTGACTCTGGGCAAGTCACTTACCCTCTGTTTGTCTCTGTTTCCTCATCTATAAAATGGTGATGGTAATAGCATCTGCCTCCCGGGGTTGTTGGGGATTCAAATGAGATAATAACTCTAAAGTGCTTAGCACAGTGCCTGGACCATAGAGAGCACTATATAAATATTAGTTGTTGCTGCTGTTCTATTATTACTGCCATCATCATCATTATTATTATGTAACTAGCATTTAGTGGGAAGAGAGTTGACCCTTTGGATACATAGCTTGAAGCACTCTTTTCCCCATTAAAGAAAGAGTGATCATCAGAGCAGCTTGAACCTAAAATGTATGTCCCCTAGTCAAACAATATTAGAAGGGATGGATAAATATGATTCTAGGCTATCACCTCCTTTCAGATAAGAACAGAGCGGCCAACCTCCTAGCCCCAGTTTCCTGATCCACTCTTGGCAGGAATCAAAGTCTCCCTTAGAGAAAGATGGACAGAAAAGAACCTAGAGATATCTATTCCTACCTGCTGTGAACCACAACCGGACAGATCCATGTGAATACACATTACCTACATAGAAAAACACACACACATAGAAAACACACACCCTACACTTATATAGACGTGGTTTTGAATCTCACTTCAGAATCCCTTTTGAATTCCGCCTAGCTGTGTGACACTAGACAGTATGTGTGTATATAAATAGTATATTCCCCCAAAAAATGAATATAAGATCCCTGAAGTTAGGGGCTGCTTATGTCCCCACCAGAGTCTAGCTTCCTATGCCTTTCCCATAATGCACACTTCGCAAATACTTGTCTTAATGTTCGTGAAATAAACTTGCTTAAACCTGATCTCTAAACAGATGTTTGGAGGGTACAAGGCTGACACCAAACTCCCCAAAATTTAGGGCAAAATAAAAAAGTTGCCACAAACAACAGTAGGAGAAGAAAGACTGTTCTCCATCTGTGTTACAACTTCTCATATAATGAAAAATCTTTCAAGAGCTTTTCAATCAGCTGTCACTAAGTAAGGAAACCTTAAGTGAAGATACATTAAAGAAACTCAATAATTCAATTGGTTTGATAGCTTAAAAGGACGAGGTTCAGGTGCTTTCAAAGTGAAAAAATAAAAGCAACCAACACTATATCATGCAAAATTTAATTTACAAATTCTTCAAAAGCAGAGGTGGGGCAGAGATCCAAGTCCTTTCCCCAAAAGAGAGACCTGGAGGAGAGGCAAAAGACAGAGGTGATAGTGACAGCATAGTTCCTTAAGTGTGAGAATTTTAGTAATGTGCTAAATTATCACAGTCTGCACTCTGGAACAACCTGCTACCCATAAAACCAAGCTGAAGATTTAGTAGCAGGATTTTGTTGCCCCTAATTAAGCAGGAATGGAGTCAAGTTGCAGTAGGCTGAGGTACTCAAGTGGAATATAAAAATAAGATTGGTCAGGCATAGGATTGTAGCAGATAAGACTTTGGGTCCTGACCATCAGGACACCCACATCTTCCACACTAGTGTAAAAAAGCATCCTTAGAATGGTAGGACACCGTCCTATGCAAGGTCAAGCTTTGTTTACAAGCTAATGATGCCAAATTAAGTTATGTGCCATTTCATAAAAGAAGATTTTCCTGATACCCCAGTGATCTCTCCCTCCTTGAAACATACCTATATTCATCTTAGAGAGACGGCTTAACGTAGTGAATAGGGCACAGGCCATGAAGCCCTTTGGGCCCCTTCAAATCTCACATAAGACAACTGTACTAACTATGAGACACTGGGCAAATCATTGAACCTCTCTGAGTTTTAGTTTCCTGATCTGTAAAATGGGAATAATAAGGTCACCTATCTCATAAAGTTGCTGTAAGGATGTGAGGACAGGTGAGATGATGTATGTAAAATAGATGTGAATTATCATCAGTATCTATTTATATAATGATGTCACTTACATGTGGCACCATTAATCAGATATAAGCTCCTTGAGCATAGATTGGTTTTCATCTTTTTGTTGTTTTATTATCGCTAAAGTTTAACACAGTGCCTGGTACACAGTAGATGATAAATCAATGCTTGGTGAATATGGATTGGATTAGTTCGGAGAATAAATCAACATTGTGTCAAAAATGCAAATACAATCGTTTGATGTTCTTCCCCTATGATATAAATTAATCCAAAGCACAAGATTTCAAACCACCTAACCTTTCTTACAGAAGAGCTTTACAGTAAGCCAAAGGCTATTTATTACCTTTTAACAAAGTGTACTTTCTTTCTTGGCTTACATGCACAAGAATCATTATTCTAAATTTCTTTGACATTCCAGAAAGCATTCCAGATCCTGAAAAGGATTTAACAGTCAAAGACCAAAGCCATCCCAAAAAGACAGTGCTCCTCCTTTTCCTTGGAACAGTTTCCCTGCTTCCATGCCAGAAGGGCAGCTATGCCAGGAAGAGTTAACTGTGAAACCCTTCTGGAATCTTTGAGAAGAAGACAGGGAAATAGTGTCATTTTGCATTATTCAGTTCAAATACCATTTTAAAAATACGCACATTGCTATCTATGTCTTAATATATATCTCACTAGGAAAAAAATGACTAGCTTGAACTGAAAAGATAAATTGCTAATCAAAATGTTTCACATACTTGGCATAGCACATAACCAGAACGTGGCATCTTGCCACTCGTCCTTAATGAATATAGACTACAATGGTTATATGGGGAATGCAAAGTTTAAATGTTAGAAGTTGTAATAAGTGCATGCAATTTGTTCCCCCATTTTAACAGGGCCACTGCCTCTTGCCATAGCTACAAGATACACTAAATTTCACACAATATTCATACTCTTATTTCTAGAAACAATACATAGAGACACATGAGCTGTCTCTAAACTATACACATACTCACACGGGCAGCTAGGGGGCACAGTGGATAGAGTGCTAGGGCCTGAAGTCAGAAAAACTCATCTTCCTGAGTTCAAATTTGTCCTCAGACATTTACTAACTGTGTGCCCCTGGGCAAGACACTTGACCCTGTTCGCCCATTTCCTCATTTGTAAAATGAGCTGAAAAGGGAAATGCAAAACCACTCTAGTATCTCTGCCAAGAAAACCCCAAATGGGGTCATGAAGAATAAGACACTGACAGACAGATAGACAGACAGACAGATGCAGACAGACAGACAGACAGACAGACAGACAGACAGACAGACAGACAGACAGACAGACAGACAGATAGATAGATAGATAGATAGATAGATAGATGATGGATGAATACATACACATTTTTATACATTATAACAAATATACTTTCAAGCAGCAATCCCAATACTGGGCATAAACCACATGGAGGTTTAAAAAAAGAAATGAAACCCAACATTTATCTTTTAAGAATTCATAGCAGCACTCTTTCTGTTACCAAAGAACAGAACACAAAGTGAATGCTCATGAGTTCAGGAATGTCTGAAGAAACCATGGTACATAATTCCATCATTGTGCAGTAAAAAATCCTGAACTGATGGGCACTCACTTTGTGTTCCTAAATGTCTTTTTCCTTCACCTAAAGTATTATGTTCTGATTAGAATCTGCACATTAAATGGTGCAAAATTGTATTCACTACTTCCCATTTTCCCCACATATTCCCCACATATTTGCAATTCAGAAATTTCTGGAACAGTGGCATCCTTATAATAACAGCCTGCAGCTCAGCATACAAACTAAACCTGCTCATTAATTTGTAAATAATGGCACTGAACTGGTTTGCACTGACACTTTTAATTGGCCACAATTATTTTTCATTATTGTTGTCTTTCATTTTGATTTAACTACAGACCCTGTGTAAAACTGAAGGCAGACAGACTAGCTGAATCATTCTGTTACAAATAAATTATCTTGGATTAACATCTTCATGTACATGTTGATGATTTTTAAACATGAATGCTTAACTTTAATTTAATCTACCTGTTTGTCTATAAGAACAAAAGTAATATTGTTCATCAGCCTTGTGTTTGGTAGGGACTTTGAAAGAACTTAAACAGAAGCTTCTCTTCTTAGTCATTCATTGAAATATACAATATACATCCCTCCGTGACCAGATCCAGAGACAGAAATTCTTTTCAAGTTGCATCAGTGACTCACTATATGTATCTGAAACAATATAATACTTCTCTCCCTCTTATATTTTCATGAAAAATTGGGATAACAACGTTTTCCATCTACCTCAGGGATAGAAGAAGAAAAGAGGGAATGCTTCCAAAGAAAGTGGTCCATTATTGCCTCGATCATGTGTACTTTAAAAGATAGAGAAATCAATTCACCAGTCTTTGAGGAAAGGGATGTCAATGTTTATTTACTCACATGTTTGATAACAAAGCTACAGAATGAAAAACCCAACCCACGAAAAAATACTAATTCAATCATTTGGAGTTATGAGTTGATATCAGATTAGTAAAAACTGCAATAGTTTAAAAAATATTTAAGTGTAATATAAAGGTTTTTAAATTAAATGAGAAAGTTGTTCATTTTCCTTTAAATTCTGTTTAATAAACAGCCATTAAGTATCTATTGTGTCCAAACACTCTTTGTTCTACTTGCTGGGGGTCACAAAGAAGAAAATTATTTCCTCTTTGTTCTCAAGAAGCTTGAAATTAAATGGGGTTGGAAGGGTCAGGTATGACGTGCATTAATGTATAAAAGCAAAACTAAGAAAAAGCAAACTCCTCCAAAGCAGGGATTGTTACATCATGGTATGAATACCCAGTGCCTGGTGCAATGCCTGACATACAGTGAGTGCTGAATAAATGCTTATTGTCTGACAAAGTGATATAGGGAAATCTGAGGAACAGTCAGCATTTTTCATCTGGAAAAACAGGGGAGGATATCAAGGAAGAGATGGCACCAAAGCTAGTCTTCAATGGAAGAAAAGGATTTCAAGAGGCAAAAAAGTTGAGGAAGTAAATTCCAGCCAGGGAAACAATCTGGACAAAAGCAGAGAGGCAGGAGAGTACAAAATGTTTCCATTTTGCTTGAACATAAGAGTGCACTTAGGGAAGTAGTGTGAAATCCATCTGATGAGGTGTTTAAAATGATTGTGGAGGGCCTTCTTCCATAGACAATGGGGAGCTTCTGAAGGTCTTCAAGCAGAGTAATGACAAAATACATTAGGGAGATTATTGTGGCAGCTTTCTAAAAGATAAATTGGAGCTTATTTTTTTCACAGCAGTTTTTGAAAATATCTTCTTTCATGAAGGATGAATAAGCAAAGGGAAGTGTTTAATGAGTGTGATGATGTGAGTAGAAAAAATGCTTGATTTGTTGTCGGAATACCTAGATTTGAGTTTGCCCTATGTAACCTTAGGCAAATCATTAAAATTCTTAGGTTCTCAGTTTCCTCCCCTGTAAAACTGGGACCCTAATTGAGTTAAGACCTTCCATGCCTGAAGACCATTCATGTCTGAAGACCATTAGTGTCTGAATAAATGTGGAAAATTCTAAGTGACTGTTGAAAACTATGTTATACTATCTGTGTCTGAAATTTAAAAAAAATAATTGCTTCACTGGAAAACATCTTAAATTAAAAAATACCAGCATCTTACTTGGCCCTAACAACACAAGTAATTCACTATAATACAACACAGACATCTCAATTATTTAACAAAGAATAATTTTGCAAGGTATGAGAAAAAGTCTAGAGTAACCAATGCTACAAAGTAGGTTGAGGCTTGAGTTACCAACCCTACCAACACATACACTTCCCACATGTGTGTCATTCATATTAGACACTGTACATGTTTATTCTCCTACTGCTGGTGTTTATATTTGTGAAAGTGCCCTATGTTTATTTATGGGGAAGAAGGCAAATATTGCTATTTGTGGTTGAGTTGTTTCAGTAGTGTCTGACTTTTCATGACCCAATTTGGGGTTTTCTTGGCAAAGATAATGGAGTGGTTTGCAATTTCATTCTCAATCTCACTTTACAAATGAGGAAACTGAGGCAAACAAGGTTAAGTGACTTACCCAAGGTCACACAACTAATAAATGTCTGAGGCTACATTTGAACTCAGGTCTTCCTGACTCCAGGCCTAGAGATTCATACACTGCACCACCTAGCTGCATAGCCACGAAAGGCAGATAATAAACTCTTTCTTTCCAGGTCTAGAAGTCCCTGAGAAATCTTCAGCATTTGGATGTAAAAACAGAGGCTTAGGATGCCACAATTAAAGTAGACCATGTATTCAATTCGTTCACTTGGAAAATAAGGATGGAGGAAGGAAGAATTGAATTAGATGATCTCCAAAGTCCATTCTGTCTCTAAATCCCATGCTTTTATTACTCGATGAACTAATATAATAAGTCTCTTGACATATCTGGGCTCTAGGTATCCACTTTATGAGATATAATGATTAGACTGATTTCTAAGGTCCCTCAGTTTTAAAATCCTATAAATTTATGATTAAAATCCTCTGTAAAATAAGCAAATAACACAAGATAAATGTAAGCCCCAAGTAAGAGGACACTAAAACAATATATTGAAAACGACTATTCCGCCAATGAAAAATTTCAACAAAATGTAGCGCACTAACATCTAAATGAGTCGAGAGCTTTAAAATCATAGCTCTTTAAAGAGGGAACATGGCATGGGCAAGAGAACTCTGGAATCAGGGATACTTGGGTTCAAAATCTGTCTCAGACATTTAAGAGCTGCATAACCCTAAACGGGGTTATGTAATGCCCTGAACCTCAGTTTTCCCAACTGTAAAGTGGAAAAATAATATCAGTGCCTACTTCATATTGTTGGCATTAGGTTCAAAGGAGATAAAGATCTACAAACGTTGGATATTTCTTAATTATATTTAAATAGAGGTCATCTCTTTTCATTCATGAGCTATCTTGCTTAAACTTAGACCGCTATGTTCTGGAGATCCCGGATGTCTGAAATGTACTCTCTCCCTTGTTTCTGCTTCTCAGAATTTCTGGTTTCTTTAAGACTCAGCTCTAGCATATGGTCATTAAGAAGTCCCCATCCCCAGCTTCCACTGCTTCCTCCCACCACCAAGTTTACCTTCTATATATTTTGTATCTATGTCTATTGTGTATGTTGCCTCCCATTAGAATGTAAGTTCTTTGACAGCAGGGACTGCTTTACTTCTGGCTTTGTAGTCTCAGTGCCAGCCTGGTAAATAGGCACTTAATAACTTAATAAATCCTTGTTGGATGATTGGTTCACAGTTATTTGGGAGGGCAGCTAGGTGGGGTAGTGGATAGAGTGCCAGGTCTGGAGTCAAGAAGACCTGATTTCAAATCCAGTACTTACTCACTGTGACCCTGAGCAAGTCACTTCAACCTGTTTGCCTCAGTTTCCTCATCTGTCCAATGAGCTAGAGAGGAAATGGCAAACCGCTCCAATACCTTTGCCAAGAAAACCCCAATCAGTGTCACGAAGAGTCAGACATGACTAAAAAATAATAACAAAGAGTTTTGAAACAATGTTTAAATCAACTAGAAAATACAAACTGACTGACCCCCACAGCTCAATGTAAGTTAAAGCATTTTTTGGTTCACCTTTCAAGTTTAACCACAATCAAGGTTACAAATAACAACACTCCCCCAGATGTTCCATATTAGTAGCTAGCATTTATGCAGCACCTTAAAGTTTTCAAAGTGCCTTAAAATATTATCTCATGGGATCTTCACAACAACCCTGAGAGATAGGTGCTCTTACTATCCCCATTTTCCGGATGAGGAAACTGAAGCAAAGAAAGGCTAATTGACTTTTGCCCAGGATCACATATTCAAAAAGCAAAAGGAAAGGTTTCTTATGTTGGCAAAAATTTAAGGCATAGCAACTCTTCAAACAGCTATAGGAAAGGTGGAATGACATAGAAGCATCACCGCTAGGAAAAGTGGAATGCTAAGAGACAGAAATATATTTTCCTGTATTTCAGAAACTGAAAGAAAGGATCTAAAATGTGGAAGAACTGCACATGCACACTTTCAAAGCTTTTTCTTTCTCTCCTTCTTTCTTTTCTGCTTTTCTTCCTTTCTGCCAGTTAGCATCAACATGTGAAGACAAGGTCCTGCAACTTTCTTACAGTCTCAGTCCTATATCTAAGTTTTATTACCCAAGCCCTAATTACATGAAAAGTACTGGATTTGGAGGCAAAGAACTGGTGTTTAGCATTCTGGCTTTCCCACTTATTACCTGGGGGACTTACTGGCTAACTTCTCTTAGTCTGTTTCTTGCGCTGTAAAAATAAGAAGGTTGGACTAGATGACCTCTTAGGTCCCCTCCAGCTTGCAAATAATGATCCCAAGATCTTTAACTAAACAAATCAGCCTCTTACCTGTCAGATTCAAGTTCCTATAAAGTGAAGAGAGTTAGATTAGATACCCTCAAAAATTTCATAAATCTATGCTTCTGTGCTCCACAAAATCAGCAAATTCAATTCAATTTAACAAACATTTATTAGGCACGTGCAATGCCCCGTGAAAGACATTGAAAGACATATGAAATTAAGCACTGATCTCCCCCACATAGAGCAAGTACACAATTTGACACAATGGTAAGAAGGCATCTTTAAAACATTTGGGATTGTTACAAAGGTCCCACAGTGGCAGTTTTACAATTATATGTGGGCTACTTATGGTTAGTTTTCTGTTTATCCAAAAATATTTCATGCTTGCATTAGTTTTTCTTTGGTCCAGACATGAATTCATCAATGTGGGGAACTCTCAGTGTGGCAGCTTTCTCCATTATTGCAGAATGGTAAGTCATCTGCAACTTAGAGTCTTAGAAAGTCTACTGGCATACTAAGAGGCAAAGTGATAGGCTCAAGGTCATATGGTAAGTATACTTCAGGGATAGGGCCTGAACCATTGCTTTCCTGACTACAAGGCTAGGCCTCCATCTACCATGCCATTCTGCCTTGTTGTTTGACAATAATCCTGAAAGAATCCAAATCTTCTCCACTTCCCATTATTTGCTTATTAACATTTGCCTCAGATTACCAAAATGGATTAATGAGTTCATTGATTTAAAAGTTCTCTCCAATAATACAAAGCAGAATGCATCAGTACCAGCTCTGTAAACACTTATGCATGTCCTCCCAAAAACTGAAGCTGAGTGTTCACAATGAAGGCTGAGAGAACTTCATCTCTTTTTCCTAATATTCTGATACCAGTGGGGCACCCTAGCTAGCCAAAGCAGATGTTAAACACTTCTTCATTCATATTTCTTAATCTAGTTCATAGCTCTTTATTTTTTATGTGTCAGAACTTTTACAGCACTCTCTATTTGCTCTTCAGGGTATACTAATTTTCAGTTCTTCAGAGACTTGTATCCTATGATTAACATGTATAAAAATCAGGAGACTGTTAGTATATAGAAGATAGATCCTTTGTTTCTGGGAAAGGTTTGTAGTCATCAAACAAGCTTAACAATTTCCCAAAGGCAGTTCAGCCTGTTTTCCTCATGTACAATTAAAACTACAATTCATTATCCATTTTTAGGGTCTATGGATACATATATATGCTTACACCTAGGATGCACATATATATATATGTCTATAGACATTGTATCTATAGACATGCATAGCAGTATGTATATATATATATATAAATATAAATATTTATTCAATACATGTAGAAGAAGTGTATAAATATATTCCTATTAAATGTATGTCTGCATGTATATATACAGAATGTATTTTGTGCTCATATATCTGCCTTGGATATGCAAATGTGGATTTTATGTATAGATATACACATATGCATACATTGTACATATATTTGTAATGGACTAATAGACAAGCTCTATAGGTTTGCTGTCTGCTTACTGCTTACAATAATCAGGACAATAGATTCTCTCCAGCCACTCCACTTGCTTTTGTTGTTTTTCTTTTTCCCCAGTGAAGACACTTAGGTCAAACACTTTAGAATGGTTATGGATTTCATTCAGGAGGCTCTGCAATCAGCATAGTCATCAGAGAGAAGGAACATTTGGAGGACCTCACTATTTATGAGGAATAATTCCATGCTGCATCTTTTCCACGACACTGGCAAGCAATTTCAGTGAGTATGACTGTATTTCCCTGTTTTCTGTTTGCCTGATAATCAATGAAGGACTATCAAATAAAGTTATCCCTGTTGTTTTATCTTTCAAAGATTTGCACATAGTTTTATAGGTATATGAGAAATATCTTGATGGAAGAGAGCCTTGCATTTTCTCTATCAAATCAATTTTTTTTTTACAATCAGCAAACAATAATCACAGCATGTCATCAAAATCTTTCCATTCATTGTATGATGCCACCTACCATGAAAGCTTGCCTAAAACATTACTTTCACTATCATTAAATGTGCCCTCGATATTTATGCAAATACAAAATTTTATATATTTTATATATAATATATATATTAATATATAGGTATATAATTTGGCACTTTTTTCATGTCATTTTAATGACTTTTTGGTAATAAGATCTGAGCTTTTTCTCATTCCTTTATTATCTTCCCTTCCTTCCAATACCTTGTGATTCATTTCTTCATTTCTCCAGATTGCAATCCAAATTCTTCCATCATATCCCAGAACACTCTTCATCTTTGAAGATCACATCAGCTCTAGAATTCACTCCTCAGAAGTACTCTCACAGTCCCTGCCACTCCACTTTGTTTGATTGTTGGCTCTTTCAGAACCTCCACCATGATTTTCAGCTACCTTTTATGTGTTATCTATCTCCATTAGAACTTAATCTCATTAAGGGGAGAGAGTCTTTTTGCTTATATCTGTATTCATGGTGCTTAACACAGCCTATCACATGACTGCCAGTTGACTGACTACTACTTACTGCCCTAACAACTACTACTTCCACTGCAGCACTCTTTTGTATTCTTGATGTATTATACGCCTGCTTCTTTTCCCACCTTTGTTATTTTTAACGACATTTGCCTCTTCTATTCACTGTTATGGCACTGTCTGTAAATCAGTTAAACTGTTACATGAAATTGGCATATTCAGTGTCTATGTCCTTTCTTGAATCCATATCCAATTTTTTACATCAATGATTTGGTTAAATAGGTCAGGTTGAAGTTATTCTAATTGCACATAACATCTTTTTCTCATTCTCGTTATTTCTTCTAGGTTTGTACTAACCTTGATCTTTGTTTTAACAAGCCAGTGGTCCGATTCTACATAGACAGTTGATTCAGAAATGACTCCTATATCAGTAATGAGTCATTTACTATTCTGTTGAAATATAATTCGTTTTAAAGTGATGTTTTCAAAGTGATGCATCTACTCCCGATTCTTTCTCAAAGAATGTCTTGCAGTGTTTAACGTCTTCTGATCTTTTTTCTAAAAGAAAGCACCATGATGTATAAGCCTGAAGATTCTGTGTAATCTACAAACATCCCTTATCTTTTCTAACAGTTTTTCACCATCCTCATTCACTCCTACCTTTACACTGTAATCACCAACTAGCAAATATATGTTGACTTAATTTGGAGGGTTTTTATTGAATTCTTTATAGAATTTCTCTGCCTCTTCATCTTCTGCCACAGATACTGTGGTGCATAAAATGAAATTATTTTCATGGTGGTCTTTTGCAAATGCTTATGAGCACTACAATATAGGATGATCAAATGTCCCATGAAATTATGTTTCTTATTGCCTTTGTACATATAAAACTAACTCTACCAATTCCTTTTTTTGCCTCTCGATGGAAAGTCTTTAAGCTATCTTTTCATTTAGCTACCATTTTCATTTAGTTCATCAAGACTGATATAATTCGGTTCCTTTAATATTATGTTCATTTGTTGGTCGCTGGACAAGGACTGCACATTGGGACTACAAATAACTAAAATGAAGTCTTCATAAATAATCTAAAAACTCTGTGATTCTGAATGCCCTCTTCCCACTTTTCCACCTCTTTACCGTGGTCACTGAAAAGCAGAAGAGGGATACGCAGAAGAGGGATACACAGAAGAGAGGAATATTCTATATTTTGATTTGTTTCATGAGTTGCCACAAAGAACTCATATTCCAATGGCCCATCAACTGGGTATGAGCCTCTCTATATATAGCTAGGCTGGTCCTCAGAAAGTAGGCTTATTATGTTACCAGGGCATACTCAAACTTTTCCAGCTGGTGGAGCTTGCCAGAGTTTATGCTCCACTGGCATAACCTTTAAGAACCCAGTGTCACTTCTGCACCCCAAAGAAGCATCCAAGTATGACTTGTGTCTTTTTTCAATTAAAAACTGATATCAAGTGAGATATTCCAATGTCTTCTTCCACTACATACTATGAATTTTATAGCTCCATATGCTTACAAAAACATGTCCAAATCATAAAGGTTCAAATGAAGACTTTATAGAGCACGTTTCAAAGGAAAAAAAAGCCTTCTCAAAGAAATCAAAAGATGCTTCAACTGCAGTTAGGAGAGGCGATTTTTAAAGTATACTTCAGTAGCAAAAGGGGAAAAAAGAATCCACCAATACCAAAGAAATCTAGTTCATTTTATTTCCTCTTAAGTCAACTCCTTCCTATTTTCAGGGAATCCTGTCTCCTCTAAATGCTGTAAGAGGAAAGTCTGAATAATATAAATCCCCACCCTGAAGTGGAAGGCACATTGTGACATTGAGATGGAGATGCTTACTGGGCTCTGTGGCATGGAAGCCTTCAAAGATGGAAGAAAGCCAGTGGAATTAGAAAGTGCCTCACACTCTACCCTGGGTAGCCCTAATTCTAATAAATCAAAATCTGTCGTTGAAAGCAAGAGATCTATTTTGAGTAAGGCAGTCCTGCTCAGAATCAGATTTGTCATGGCACATTCCTTTAATCCTTAGCAGTATGAGTTCGGTAAACACAGTATTTCAAACAATATAACACATTATTTTATAGAGCAGCCTTCAGCGTCACTGCCTCTCTGAATGCTTTCCAGTTAAATAACACAGTTACTAACTTAAAGATTTTTTAAAATAAGCACAGGAGAGAAGGGAAAAGCAGTATGGGCCACTGAGCAAAGAAATGCTTGAATATTGATGGGGAATTAATGAGATAGAGAAAACGAGAAGGAGCTGTTTCAGTTTGCAAGCCCAGCAAACCAAGGGCTTGTGCGATAGCAATGGTGAAATAAATGGAAGAGATGAACACTGACCATCTATTTGGATATTTATCCACGAGGATGTTATACTTCTGCACGCCAACCTGAGGAACTGCTCTATATACGTGTGGATGGCACTTTGCTTACAAATGATACCATACTTTCTTTTGTACTGGCCGAGCATTCATCCTTTTGGAAACATTACTACAGATTTTAGTTATGAAGCTTCAAAAGCAATCCAAATAAAACCTCTCTAGAAATTCTGTCTCTATCCCAATTGAATTAGCCACCTGTTCTATTGCTCCCTACCCACCACCCACCTCTTACCCTTTCAATAGAAATATAAAGGCATGGTGGCTAAGTGTCAGACAGACACAAGAGGAATAAGAATATAAAGGGATTGCAATGAAATAATTGGCAGCTTCAATCAAAAAGAGACCAAAAGTAGACACTAAAATCACTGGAGAAAAGGCTAATTAGGAATGAACGAGAGGGAGGAAGTTATAATTTTCAATGTGCAACTTAGAGGAGATCTATTGGGGGATTAAGAGAGAAAGCAGAAGAATAGAACAGCTTAAGGTAGAATGCTATACAGGGAAGAGCTCTGGACTTGGAGTCATGAGACCTAGGTTTGAGTCGCAGATGTGACACTTGCACATTTCATCTCTCTAACCCTCAATTTACTATGACTTTGGGCAAGTCATTCCATTACTATGAACCTTAATTTACTTGCCATGCCTACTTCACATGGTTGTACTCAGGCTTAAGTGAGAAAATATATGCAAATAACTTTTTAACTTTCAATTGCTACTGAATTGTTATTTATTATATCTATCATGAACTCAAGTCCATCTCCAATACCTTAGAATGATATGGGCATGACTGATTCTCAAAGCCTATTCCAGTGGAACATACAAGGAGCAGGCTCTCAAGTTAGGAGAATATCTACAAAAATCTCTGCAATTCATGAAGAGACCTATGGGATGGAAGGATTATAATCTCTACTGGCAGAAGGGCATATTGATACTGATGAAGTAATGGATCATTTGAATTACCCAATATCATTGTAGTGTCCCTAGGCGGAGTCACTACAGATAACCTCAACAGTCAACAAAGATGAGATAATTGAAGAGGGGGGAGGGGTGTGATATCAAAAGACAAATTATTCCAGGAATGTTCAAAATACTTGCTATTGTCAGCTTGTCCTACTGAGAGGACAGGGTGGCAATTGGCTGGTGAACTCAGTTAGTTAATAAATGTAAACATTATTGATTAGATACAAAGGCACAGACTAATTCTGACCAGATGTCTCAGTAATGTCTCCATTATGTTCCAGAGGGAAGTGGATAACCCAGCACACATCCATCAGTACCACTGGAATACAATCCAAAGGGCATGTCCCAAGAGGGGGATATGGATGAATAAGCATAAATTCATCACTTCCACTGGAAACACAATTCAAACAGTATGCCCTTACTAATGGTGTATCAGTAGGATATTCTATTATGAAAGATAGCTTTATTAATACATTGTGGTGAAATTGCTATGTTTGAGACATATCAATGGTCCATGAAATAGCAAACCAGTTAGCTGAATTCAGTGACAAGGAGGCAGAAGTGTATAGACCATTTTAACCTTACTTCAAATTCAGACTTGGTATCAGAAATCCAAACCACACAATCCGGGAATATAGTTCCCCAAATTTTATCATGCCAGCATGTGAACAAGTAGCTAAAGGAAAAAGAATCTATTAGGTATTACCATAATGATCACTTTCATTTTATTTACATTTTGTCCTGCTTAAAAACTTTTATTACACATACACACATGCATGCACGCACGCACATACATGCACACACTTGTCACTGCCTACTGCAATATGCTCACTAGAAATCTGGTGTTTCACATCATTTACACTGAGGTTGAGGGAGAATGTTTTGGTAATAGAGATACTTTTCAAGGTACATGAGTCAGAAAAGCTCTTTTTTCCCAGTCTAAAGAACTACTGGAGGAGGTAGAGAATGGCTCCAGTTGGTAATAATAGATAACATTTATATGGCCCTTACTATGTGCCAGAAATTATGCTAAGCACTTTACACTTATTATTTTATTTGATTCTCACAACTACCCTGGGAGATAGGTGCTATTATTACTTTCATTTTACAGATGAGGAAACTGAGGCTAATAGCAGTTAAGTGACTTGCCAGGGTCACAGCTAATGAGTGTCTGAGGCCAGTTTTGAATTCCAGTCTTCCCAACTCCACATCTGGCACTCTTATCAAATGCACCACCTACCAGCGTCATATATATTCAAAAATCAACTGACCCAAATCTTGGGTTTCTTGTTATGGCAGCAGGAACGAGAAGTCTTGGGAGATATATTTATTAACATCCTCTGTGACTTCTGAAATCTCTGACACAGAGTAGAACTACATCCAGAGAAGAAAATAATGACTTCAAGTACAGCAAAGAACTCAGCGTAAGTCAAACAAGCGGTTTTGACCAAACCTAGAGAAAAAGTCTTAAAGAGAAGATACGAGATGGAACCCAATACTAACTTACTTTTCACTTTAAATATCAGTCAGGGAGGGGCACACAAGAAGCAGGAAGTGAATGGTGACAAAGTAAATAAAGGCATCCCTCTAGCCCTGAATGGAGAAAGGTGCCAAAGGGATTAAGCAGAGGACTCAAGCTGCCTCCCTAAACACTGGTCAATGCCTTGATCCAATCAGTCATCCATGCCATAGTCTCTGTGTCTCTCCCTCATCTTTCCTGACCAACATCAATAAGCAGTTCTGAATGGCACTTCCCCAGACCACCATTCTTTCATAGCCTCTCATTCTCCACCATACTCAAAAGATCCAGAACAAAGTTCTGAACAACACTCAGTGCTGAGGACTCTTGTAGCAACTCTTGTTGACTTCTTCTGAAGGACCCCACCCTTGAAAGAGCACATCCAGACTCTCATCTGTAGCTCTTTAAACCCTACTCCAGAATCTTAGGAAATTCACTTAAAGCAAGGTTTAGGTATAATTTATGTCTAGGCAGGGGTGGGGAACCTGCAGCTTCAAGGCCACATGTGGTCCTCTAGGTCCTCAAGAGAGGCTCTCTAACTGGATCCAAACTTCACAGAATAAATCCCCTTAATAAAAGGATTTGTACTATAAAATTTGGACTCAGTCGAAAGGCTATACCCAAGGATCTAGAAGGCTACATGTGGCCTTGAGGCTGCAGGTTCCCCACCCCTGGCCTAGGGTCTCCCCAAAATGGGATTAGGAAGGTAGATGCCAATGTAAATCAGGTATAGGACAGCTATTCATTTCCTCCACACAGAAAAAAATGCTTAAAACACAAAACGTATATTGACAAAGACTAAAAAAAATGGAGCAATAACCCACAACTCCTATTAAACTCTTCTGGAAGATTGCTACTTAAAACATAAAAGCAGGAAATACTTTGTGGAATCGCTTAATAACCATTTACCTTCACTTGGGCTTTTCACTGTCTAAAGAATTCCCTCAAAGTCAATATTTCCAGCAAGCCAAGACACAGCTTGAGTTCAGGCTCCTGTTGCTGGGCATCTTTCTGAAGAGGAGTATGCTTATAGAAAACTCCTCCTGCTGCCAGTGAGCTCTGAGAAACTCCAGTACTCTAAAGACCCCAAGCTAGCCACTATTGAAAAGTTCATCATTCACGGTTGCTGCACAGTTACCTTTGTTCAAAGAAAGAAAACTTAAACTTACATAGAGAGGACATGTGCTCACTGCCACATGTGGGCAGTCACCCTAACAGTCCCCTCTTTGCAGGAAATCTAAGAAAGAAATTTGCAGAGATCCAACACACTGGACATATAAAGAAAAAGCACCAGAGAATAAAATTACTCCTTTTATGGAAGGACTTTTACTAAATGAGTGATTCTTCCTGGATCACTGGCCAATATTCTCTGGCACACCCCACCCCCAAAGTCATAAAGGCCATGGGACCAATAAGGGAATTTTTTTCATCATCAAAAAGTTCAAGTAAGTCTTTCAGTGCTTAGTTACATGTTTCTGTGAACGGGTCCAGGTGATATCATTCCAAGTGCTCCATGGAATGGCCCCTGTAGGCCCATAACCACACATACTCTCTAAGAAGTACGCATCAAACCCCTGTCACATATTCAAAATTATTATAAGATAATTGAGGGATGGAGAGATACTTCTAGCTGGGGTATAGGAAAGGTCACAGGTAGGAGGTAATAAGAGAGCTGAGCTTTGAAGGAAACGAGAGATCCTAAAAGGCTGGGGTTAAGAAGTAAAAGGCAATAGGGAAGCACTAGAATCAAACAAATGACTTTGGTCAAACTTGGGCATCTGTATGGTGCAGTGGGTAGACTGCCAGGCCTGAAGTCAGGAAGATTTATTTTCATGAGTTCAAATCTGGCCTCAGACACTTACTATCTGAGTGACCCAGGGCAAGTCATTTAACCCTATTTGCCTCAGTTCCTCATTTATAAAATGAGCTAGAGAAGGAAATGACAAACCCCTCCAGTATCTTTGCCAAGAAAACCACAAATGGAGTCATGAAGAGTCAGACATGACTGAAATGAATGAATAACAACAACAAATTGCTGAGACATCAAATCATGAGGGAGACCCTCTGAAAAAAGAAATTAAATCTGAAAGTCACAAGGAGAGGAATGTTCACTGTCAAATTCTTCTAGTTCAAGTAACCATCATGGCCTTCAGTTCGGTCTAAGCCAAGTCCCTATGGAAAACTTTAAAATCCACCATACCACATAGCAATTTCAATAACCCTAGAAGAATTTTCAGCTCTTCACACTCCCTTACCTGCCCATATACCATCAATTGACAAATCTTATTGATTTTCTACCCATAACATTTCTTGCAACAGACTCTTTCTCTCCATTCACAAGCAATATATAATTATTTTGAATATGTAACAAGAGTTTGATGCAAATCCCTTGGAAAGCAAGTGTGGGTATGGGCATCTCTGGGCCATCCCATAGATCACTTAGAATGAGCTCGCTTGGACACTTTCCAAGAAACATGTAGCTCACCATTGCAAGACTTACTTGAACTTTCAGATGATGAAGAAATTACTTTATTGGTCCCCACGACATTTGGCGGGGGTGCCAAAGAATACTGGCCAACAAGCCAGGAAGAGTCACTCAGAAATTAAGAAATCTCTTCTCACTTTGACTATTGCGAAAGTCTCCTAATCTGTCACTCTGTTCCCAGTATCTCTTCTTTCTAATCTATTCTCCACACAACTTCCAAATAAATATCCCTAAAGCACAGATCTGAACATTTCACTCCTACTTGAGAAGCTGCAGTGGTTCCCCCACTGGATTTAGGATCAAATGCAAACTTCTGTTCAGCAACTAAGCCTTTCACAGTTTACCTATGGCCTACATCCCCATGCTTATTGTGTGTTTTTCCCTTTCCTATACAATATAATGTAGCTCAAATGACCTACTTGCAATTCTTTATACATGACCTTCCAGCCCCTAAATCTATAATTTTACACGGCCTGTTCCCCTACATGGAATGCAATCTGTCCCTGTCTCTTGATTCTTTAGACTCCCTAACTTCATTCAAAGTTAAGCTCAATTGCCACCTTCTACATCAGGCCTACCCTCGGCCTTCCCCTTCCCCTTTCTAATTCTCATTTTCTCTCTCTCTCTCTCTCTCTCTCTCTCTCTCTCTCTCTCTCTCTCTCTCTCTTACTTTTATCTTTACTTTGCACATATTTTATTTTACTTACCTGTATACATTTTATTTCCCCAAAAATAAGCTACATGAGAGTAAGAAATTTTCCATATTTGTCTTTTTATACCCAGCACATATTTTCATGCCTGGTACACAATATGCAGGCACTTAATTAATTGTTGTTGCTATTATATAATAGCCAAATGTTAATAAAGTGCCTAAATTTTTAAAACTACTTTTTCTATGTAGCAATTTTTGATAAGAAATTAGACCTAATTTTCTTTATTTTGTTGTAAAATTTCCTGGATCTACCTTTATCCACAGGCCTCCTAGACCAGTATTTATGGATTATGTCAATGTGTTGCAAACCTAAACACATTGCAAGGCCAACTTAGTCTGAGAAACATGGGACCAAATAGTTAAATCCAAACTCCTTGACCTTGTATTTAAGGTTTTTCTAAATCTGGTTCCAATCTACCTTGTTAACCAGACCCCCCACTATTCACCTATGAGAATCTAACACATTTTCTCCTTCCCACCTGTGTTTTTGCTCACAAAATTGCTTTCACAAATATCTTCCATCTAATTCCATCACCTGCATGAATCTTTTCTTGACCACTCCCCTCCTCACAGTTATTTTTCCATTATCTAGCCATTACTATTCTCAAACTTTTTTAGCACTTAAAATACTCAATAAAAACCAACAAACATTGCTATAGGACATGTTACGGTCTTTGTTTATTAAATGGAGGTAAATAATTCTTCTGTTACCCAATTTACCAGCTTCCTGAAAAAGAAATGTTTTGTCAATTCTAAATTGCAATAGAAATGTGAGTACTCACACTAGTCACCTAATACCTAGCACATGAGCCTTCCAGAAGCACCCAAAATATTTATTGAATTTTATGTACACAATGATTTTAAGAATAAGAATGTATATAGTCCATGGGTATTTTGTCAAAGATGGGTACATAGCAAATTTATATCAAAGAAATATAATGATGAATTAGTTGAAAAATACAGGATTTATAAAGGACACAGATACACAAGTTCTAGGCATAGCTCTGCCATAATCTAGCTATAATGTCTTTAAGTCACTTAAGCTCTCTGGGATACAATTTCCTTATCTGTGAAATGACAGTTTTTTTAATTAGATAATCTCTAAGGTACCATCCCAACTCCAGTAACTTATGACCCAAACTAATTTATCAAGAATAAGTCAAAAAGCTTTAATGAATTTCTTAGTGATTAAGATGAACTATCGTGGAGGAGAAATTCAGTAAGTGGAAAGTTTGACATGAAGCCCAACCAAGCCAAAATATATCAAGACTGAACAGTACAAATGGAAATCTATGGAGTATTCCTGAAGTCTGGACACATAGGAAAAAATGCATATTTTTAAGAAATGAAATAAATGAAATTTGTATTTAATTGGAATATTAACAAATAACATCTTCAATATGATTTCCATCATTTGTGATGCAAAGGTTGATGTGCTTTGCAAGATTCATGTGATCTTGATGCAATAACTCCACATTGCCATCAATTGCCTATGTGTACAGACTTTAGGACCACCCCATATATGAATAAACAATGCAACTATTCAAATAGATATGAAATTGGAAGACGGCTATTAGCATTGCTATAGTGATCTAATCTCAGCATTTATGACAAGAACACATTTAGGCTAATACCTCAGTACCTGATATTCTATATGAGGGAGCAAAACAACCCAGAAGTGGGATTAGGAAGCCTGAATCAGAAATATACCTTTAAGAAGTTTGTGCTGAAGTCGATCATTTTAAAAGCACAAAGGAGAAATTTTCTTTTTTTAATAGTATTTTATTTTTTCCAATTACATGTAAAGACAATTTTTAACATTCATTTTGAAAAATAAATTTTGAGTCCCAAATTTTCTCCCCCCTTTCCTCCCCTTCCCCTTTCCTAAAACAGTAAGCAATCAAATATAGGTTTATATATGTGCAGTCATGTAAGACATATTCCCATATTTGTCATGTTGTGAACAAAGAAACAGACAAAAAGAAAAAAACACAAAAAATGAAGTGAACATAATGTAAGAACAATTTTCAATATTTTCAAGAGGAGAAGATGTCAAACATTCTTATCAGGAAAAGGTGATCAAGTCACTATCAGCAACTACCAAGCCATATTTTCTCAACTTTATAAAATCTCTCTGCATGAAAACTCTATATACATATTTATGCTAGAGAAAAAGGATTATAAGAGATCAAGTTGGCACTCTCAATTTTCTGCTGCAGACCAAATCTTCACAGCTGTCACACAACTAATCTACAAAAAACCCAAGATCCAACTGTGTTTCTGTGTTGACCATTAAAAAAAAGACTCAGTAAAACAAAACACAGATTTAAAGCCTCTTCTCCAACAATCTGACTTTCATGCATACATCAAGTTTATATACAAGATAATTTTATCTAAAAAATATTCTTTTTATCAATATTGAGAGAAACAAAAAATAGAAAAACACATACTCATCAAACACACGAGCCTTGGACATGGAAGATGTTGCAAGCAAAGCACAAATGGAAGAGAGATTCAATATATAGATGGCAGTGTGTTGAATTACATCAATCCTCAAAATACTATAAAGCCTCTTCATGCCATAGGAGTTCAGAGCTACTTAAATGAAATCAGTTTATTAATCTTCCCAGAGGATGAATAAAAAGGATGAAGAATGCCTAGATTAAGACAAACAGTTGGATAGGTAGCATATGAAGAACAAAACATCAGAAGTTTTAATTCTAGGGTTGGTTTTGTTTTTGTTTTGCCTCAACAATCACTGGCTAGGAAGGAAATACTTTGAAAAGAGCAGTCATCACTAGTCGTCATTGACTGAGAGAATTTGAACACTGTAGTTATAATAGACTGGAAGACAATGTACGCCAAGTACTCATGATGATTCTCATAATACTTAACAATATGTAACTTTTGTTTACTATGTATTTAACTCGTGTCACCATCTAGGTTTCTTGTAACTGCTGGGGTGAAGAGCACAGGTCTGCATGGATATTACGTTTGTTAGTTGGTGAAATTCAGTTTAGCTAACACTTCTCCACTGAGTCACAAGCATATATAAGCTAGTACAAATCCTCCCACATTTAAGCCTTGGGATTCTTCCGGCAAAACAATCTATACTAATGTTGAATTTTCTACATCACAGTAGATTAAAAATAAATACAAATCACTAAACTACTAATGAACTTGAATCCCATGCCCAATGTCTTTTGATTAGATTGCATCCTATAAGCACCTTTTCATTTTAAAATGCAAGTCAATAATAATTCTCTTCTGAGTTTTGACACAGACTAAATGGTACCTCCTTGATCTAAAGTCATTAATGTGCCTCTCAAAGATATCTAATCTAAGCTTAGAGAAAAAGTAACTTTCTCACTCAAAAGATTTAGTTCCTATGTGCCTACATTCTAGTCAAAAGGAATATTTGGCAAATACTAAAATTCCCATTTAGTGGACTAAGAAACTGAGGTCCAGAGAGAATTCTGCCCAAAATTAAACAGTGAGTTAGTGGGAAAGTGGGAAATTAAATTTGAGCTCTTCTTATTCCTTCTACTTAACTATTTCTCCTGCAATAATTGAATAGAATTCCTCAAAATTCTGAAATATACCACTGAAAATCTAGATCCATAGAAGATGAACCAGAAAGAGTAGAGCAGTTATTATGGAAGGCTTATTTTTATTTATTAGAGAAGGCTAAAATTGATATATTGAAAGAAAAAAACTTATTGGAGAGATTATTTTTTCCTAAAAAAAAATCTAAGATTAGGCTCAAGTGTTCTCACTAAATCTGTCAAGCACTATCTACGACAGTCATTTCTTCCCATTTGTGGACCTTGTCAATCACAATGAAGATTTACACTAAACTTGGCCCACATAGTGATCAAATATAGAAATTTCTATTTAAAAGAAATTTGAAGATTAACAAATGATTCTTACTTTTGACCTTGAAATTTTTTGATATGCATTCTATAATAGATAAAATACCTACCACATCATGGTATATAAAAATACACAGAGGATGATCCAAAAGAAAATAAGAGAAACATAAAGGTACCATAGCCAAACCCATATTATTCAAAAGGGAAGTTGGACACAAATAATTCGTGTCAATTTACATGGTAACCGCAATTTTTTCAGTATTTCTGTGCTGAGGTCAAAGGTTCTATACCTGGAAATTCTGGCTAATGAATGCCTAGCATGGAAGGAATTTTCCAGGCTTCCTTTGTGTAAACTGCCTAATACCTGACAATAAATGCTGCTTCAAGTCAGACTTTTACCTGATTTTTTAGAAATATTTTATATATTTTGATTTGGAAAAGCCTCTAACTTGAACGAGGAAAATGCTTCTACTAGTATTAAGCCCTAGGAACTTAGATGTGAATGATGTTTTAAAATATGTACTATCTATTTGATTTACTGACATCAACCCTACGCAATAAGTAAATAATAGCAAGAACCCATTTTTCCAAAAAAGGAAAGTCATTGAGATATGTACGATAAATGAGGTACAACTTGAATTAAAATCCAGACATCTCTTCTGGGTTTGTCAGTGGTCTAGGGTCATCCAAAAAAAAGTCCTTTGTGTAGAACATAAAAGAACTAAAATAAATTTCTGATCAAATTCCCACCATAGAAAGACCTACATCTTAAAGAATATGAAAATTAATTAGCAGTTACTTGAGTCAAAGGCTTCTTTTCCTATGGAATCTTTTGCTATGATCAAAACTGCCCTTTAGGACGTATCCTCCATGCTTAACACAGGCCATTTGTCACCTATTCGGTCTGATTTGTACCGACAAAATAAAAAACCAACAGTTCCCTCTTACATCAGAATTCCCTGTGACTTTTGCATGCATGTCAACGTTTGGAAAATGCTCAACATTTGTAAAGCAACAAAATTCTTGAGGTTTGTAATTAAAATTTCAGAAGCAAGAATCTATTTCAATAACATTTATTAAACACCTACTATATGCCAGGCACTGTGCTAAGTGCAAGGGATACAAAGAAAGGCAAGAGATCATCACTGCCCTCAAGAACCTCACAATCTAACAGGAGAAGACAACGTATCATTTCTAGTACACATGTACAATTCCACCAAGAATGATCCTGCAGGTTTTATATCATATTTGTGCATGTCTGGGCAAGAACCATACCTACCTATAGATTTATGTTTTGCCACCTCATATGAAGGAGGTCATGTGAGCACTCACACCCAGTAATACCTAGTTAAAGTAAAAACTCAGATATGTTTATCAACTAGTCACATCTTCAGCTCAGATCTGTGACAGAAACAAATGACTTCATGATACTAGAATATGGCACCTTCAACAAGGAGACATACAGTTCTAATGAAAAACCCTGGCATTCGAGTGACTCAGAAGCCAGCCGATCAATGGAAAAGGAACTCATATAAAGTTACTGAGAGAATTGGCAACTTGCCTCTTTACAAAACAACACAGATAATTAAAGGGGCCCTATTAGGACTATTTTCCAGGACTGTCTATTGCTCATAGAAGACTTAGTTGAACTTCCTAATGAGCAGGTGGAGCGAAATGACGGACATTTACCTAGGCAAAGACTGAGGAAAAGAGATGGTCTGCCAGGTATAAAAGGCTTTCTAACCCATATATAAGGACTAAAAAGTGGTGCATCCCACAAAGGAAACGGTGCATATATGGTAGGAAAATTGAACCCAGAGGTGACTCTTTGCCTTCCCAAAACTGCTACCAAGACAGCTAGGATAGAGATGTGACTCAAATAGTAGAAACATAATGATAGTCAACCTGATTTGGCTGCCAGCCCAGATACAGACAAAAGTCCACAATGATCCTGATGCTCAGCTCCTATCAACCTCCAACTCTAGCACAGGAGCAGAAAGAGCAGTCAGTGAGAGGAACACAAGGTCTATTAGACCAGTCATTATATTAAACTATGATGTTACAAACCTGAAGATACAGTTACACATGTATATAAGTGACACTACTAAAGAGGGTTCATGTGAAAAGTACCTTGTATATAATTTTATATGTTTACTACTGTATGTGTGAATTATTGTGTATTTGAATATGTTTCTTAATTAATCTGCTGTTATATTCATTTGACTGGGTTTTGTAGTATGTTCATGCTTTACCAATGTATGTTAATTTTTGCATATATACTACTGCTTATAGTTAAATTGTATTTTATATGTAGACCTATTGATAATGTTACTGTTGCAATTAGCTAGCTTTACTTTGTTATCCATGCTTATTGCTTTTTATTGATTGTTCTGTACTATGGATATGTATACACTTTCTTTGTCCAAATGTAGCAAGGCATGTTGTCACTGAACTATCCACACAGGCAATGCTCCGTATAATGCAATATCTACTGTATGAACTGTTCATGTGCATTTGCTTTACTTTAGTTTCAATAGTACTAAAGGTTGGTACAAATTACCTTTGTCATTTTATATTGATGCTTGTTTTTATGTTGAGTAGTTACAGGTTTTGGACTTGCCTCAGCTGATCTCTGCAAGGGACTACAAAGAGTTTTGGCCCAGGGGAGGAATGTAATCCAAGTCTCAAAGTCCACTGGCATGGGACTGTCTCATTGGCAAAGATTAATCCTCCATGTCTACATGTGGGGCAGGTTGGAATTAGAAAAATGAAGAGAATAGAGCTCTGGTCTTTTGGGGGTCTCTTCAGTCTCTAGACTCTCTTCGGGTCTTTTGAGTTTTCTTCAGGCTCTATAGTTCCTGGCGGAGCTTTTGTCTGTTGGCTTCCAGGAAGAAAAGATAGATGACACCAGCCCCACTTCCAGTTCTGAAGGGAGAATAAGATTCTGGGAAGAAGCCAACATGAGAGGAGCTGGCAGTCTCCATAATACCCCTGTCTCCACCTTGCTATACTAGAGACTTCAGGAACTTTCCCCTTTTGGGTGAGATCTGGCACTGTCCCTTGATGGAGCTGAGTTTCCCCCCTCCCCAAACAGAAGAGCTCCTTCATTCTGTACTGTCTGTAATGTATTTTCCTGTGTATATTTTCTCTGATTTCTAATTTGCTATTAACTGGGATAAACGGGAGGAGAAAGAGGAGGGAGAAGGGAAGAGAAAGGAAAGAGGAAGAGAAGGAAGAAAAAGAGGAGAAGGAAACTAAGAATGGGGAGAGGGGAAACAGAACCCAGGTGCAAAGACAAAATGAAGTCCAGAAGAATACAGTAAGTTGGGGTGGGAAATTATGAGACTGCTCCTCTGGACTTCCCTAAATGGAAGATCTCAGAGGAGGACTCTTGATATCCACCGTCTACTCTCTCCAAACAGAGAGAGAGAGGGACCCAAGAAGCAGGGCTTACTAAGCAGGCATGACATTCAGAATTGATGTGACCTTGTCAGATGATGAGTTTCTAAAGACCATGTCCAGGACTATAATCAGGTAAAAATGATAATTTTCTTGGGAATTTCAATTTTTGAAACCTCTACTCAAAATTCTATCCTTAATTTCTCACACTGCACAATCCTGTTACATAGTACATACTTTATAACTTTGTTTTCACAAAATTTAAAAGTTATCATCAAGACAAAATCAAAACCATCTATAACTACTTCCCCAAAAAAATGAAAAAAAAAATTTCTTATAACCTACAAGGTAAAGACTCATCTTGGATCTCAAGGAACACAGGACTATTTCCCCGGCAATTGTCACCTACAAGATGAATCAAAGGATTTACATCTCTATCAGACACTTAATGTATGCACAGTTCTCACCCTAAAACTAGGCTGATAACCTAAGTATGCCACTAATTTTTATCTCAAACACTTATAATTTTAACTCATGTGTTAAAAGCCTACATAGACTATAGTTACTATTGCTTTCTCTTTGGGAGGCAGAGAAACTCATAGATTAATAGTTTTAACTGTCAATCTATGAGAAAATTCTGGGGACTAAGAAGAGAATTAATGGATAGTTTGAAAGACAGTAGAGAAGACAACTAGAGAAAGAGAGACCTTCTTTCTCAATGAGATTATCTCTCAAAGAGAATGAAGAAAATTCTTAAGAAGAAAGGGGTTTTTTGTTGTTGTTCAGTACCTTGAGTGAACTGAATGGTGGAACTGCAATTTCAGAAGTTATCTGCTCTGAAGTTTTGTCTTTTGAAAAGAAAAAACACTTTCTTAGAAAACAAAGTTTGGTAACTTTTACTTTAGAATCTAAAGGAAGCTATAAAAGTTTAAAGAATTGCAAATTGATGGTCAATGTGTTAAAATACTAAAGTTGAAAACTTCTTGGTTGAGATAACTCCGGCTGTGATCTTTTTCACAGATAAAAAAATATTGCAAATAATGTTATTATTAAGATGTTGCCATTTTGGTGACAAACAAGGAAGTACCTTAACATATTCATGGATTTTGCTAGCTCTTATGATGATGATAATCAATATGGTAATGACTTAAGTAGCAGGGAGAAAGGTGACCACTCCATGAAGGCTACAAGTAAGGTTGCTGAAATGCTCACAACCCCCAAAATACATTGCTATGCAATTCTTAATTATCTGACAAGATCATAAAATTTAAACGTTTATGGTAAAAGGAAACCCTGGTAAAAGCAGTCATTGGAGCTTTCTAAGCCTCAAAACAAATAAATCAATCACAGATTTACTGAGTACCTACTACTATGTAGCCAACACAGAAAACTTCTGGAAAAAAAGAATGCCTTGGTACAAGAGCAGTTAGAACTGAAAACAAAAGCAAAAAAAATTGATTATGTCTCTCTTACAGAGTATTTCAGCTTAATTTGCTTTTAGAGACTTAACCCTCATTAGCATAAATATCTTTGAGCTTCAGTTTTTTAAATTAAGCTATTCAAAAACCCCACCGATCTCATAAGCTATTTAAATGCTAAGGTTTATGGGAATACTGCTCAGATTTGGTCACCTTTCTTTTATTGACTGATTGACTGGGCTCTGGCAACCACTAATCCTACTGTCTAAAATGTAATAATATGATACTCTCTTCTTATGAAGCTCAGGGCTATTGTGTGGCTATAATTGACTAGAGACTGACCATCAGCCAGTTAGAGAAACAAAACCAACTCAAAAGAGGATTATTTCTGCTATAATTTTGTTCTGAATACATTCAATCTGTTTATCTTTCCTGCCTACACTGGATGAAAAATTCGGTTTCTCTGAGTCAATGCTATGTAATTTATAAGACCTTTCAGAATTATTTATCTTGTTATTTTAGCTATAAATATCAAAGAAAGAGAGATGTGATTGGGGGTGAGGGGGCAGAAAAGAGTTTTTCCCACTCCAGCAAAACAGGCCATGGCTGCCAAGTGGATGAAAGCCATGGAAAGTCTGATCATTATTGGCAGATTGTCAGGAGGTGAAAGGGGAGGTGTCTGCAGGGGGTTATTACGCTAAACCATAGTACACAGATGTTTATTTCAAGTTCGTTTTGAAAAAATTGCATTAAAAATTGCATTTTTAAAATAAGTTTATCTTCTTAATGGTCAACTTACAGTTTACCAAAATTTAATGCTAGAAAACAATTAGAAATATTCTGGTCATCATATTTTAGGAAGGACATAAATAAAGTAAGATGCATTCAAGAGAAGAGAACCAGCAAGGAAAGGGGCTTAAGTCTGAGGCTATACAAGGATCAGCTGAAGGAATTGTGGATATTTAGTCATGGTTCAGTGGGAAGCCATGATAGCTGTCTTCGAGTATTTGAAGGACTGTCATGTGAAAGAGAGATTAGACTTCTATTTGGCCCCAGAAAGCAGCTATTGGAACAAGTTACAAGAAAGCATACTTATAACTAAAGTAAAGAAAAATTTCTTGACAGTTACAACCATCCCAAAGCTGACTATACCAACTTTAGAAGTAGCATGTTGGTTCAAATCACCCCTCTGAAGCTTCTTGACTATGAGATCTCAGGCAAGTCTTTTAACGCCTATGGGCTTCAGTTTCTGCATCTGAAACATAGGAGATTGGACTCAATGACCCTTGGAGTCCTTCACAGGCCTCTGTCTATGAGCCTCTCATTAAGCAAAGTCTAGATAACCAATATTTGGTGTGACATGATAGGGATTCTTTAGGTGAGATGGTTTGAACTAGATGATGAAAGGATTCTTTGATTCTACAGTTGCTTTAGTCCTAGGTTCCAATGAAAGAACTAACAATTCATATTTTAAAGATCTCTGATATTGTTAGTGTGGGTACACCATCCAACAAAACAAACTAGAACCCCTCTGTGGCTCAGCTGGCCATCTTTTTTATGTTGCAGTGGCCAAAAATAAAACAAAATCATCTTATGGAAAAAATAGCTGATGGTGATAGGTTTAAGAAGAGCAGGGGGAAAGAAGAGAAGGATAAGTTGTTATGAGCTGAGAGCAAAATTTCACAATTTAGTATCATAGAGGCAGGAGAGTTTTAAGTCTTGATGAAGTCAAAGAAATTGAAGATATCATCTGAGGGAGATAACATGATACAGGAGAAAGACCACTGGATTCAATCATAGGACTTTGGTTTGATTCCTGCTTCTGCCACATGGTAACAGAGTGACATTGAGTAAGTTAATCAATCAACCCCTAAACATTTATTGAGTACAAACTGATGTGCCAGGCATCATGCTAAGCAATGTCCTAAATCGTTTATCTGGGCCTCAGTTTCCTCATCTATAAAATGAGGGTTTGGATAATACTTCTTCCTAGGTACCTCCCAGCTCTAAATCTTTGATTCTATGATTCCTGTGGGTGGCTGAGATGAAATAAAGATTCAGGTCATGGGAGTTGAATAAGCTAATGCACTAGGAGAACATAGGGACATAAAGGTGTATGCTGAGGTCCCAAGTATAGTGCAAGAGGACTGAGAGCCAGATATTGAATCCCTTGAGAAAAGAGGAAGAACTACCTAGATGCCCTAAATGACTACAACGTGGAATCTGACCTGAGAAATATAAATAAATAGAGTGAATCTCAAAAGAGAGGTTGCTGAGTGATAGTGGCAGAGATAAATTGAGAGTGTTCACAAGGAGCAAAGATGACACCATTGATTCTATGATTATAGTTATAGATTAGATTCTAATTCTAATTCTCTTCCTGACTCTGTATCAGAGACCACAAGGGAAGGAGCACCTACTCCCTGAGAGGTTGGCCAGGGATGCAGGATCCTCAATGGAAGGTTTTCCATGAGTACTAGAAGATGGAAAGAGTATGAATGGAAGAGATCTAGGCAGAATAAAAGATTGTTAATGGTAGTACAGAGTTCTGAAGCCCACACGATGGAAGGCAGAGGAAGAAAGAAGTTGGGGAAGGGGAAGACTGATTTAGATGGGAATGAGACTACAGGGACTGATAGCAGTTGTTGAATCTGAATCAGTAAGACAAGAGGCAGGAGATTACTAACTGTAGAATGCAAATGTATAAAAGATTGAGAATCCCACATCCAGTGTCCTTACACATAAAAGGTAGTTGACTACTCTCTCAAGCCCCAAGGAAGCAGTCAAGCCAATAGGGTTGTTGGGTTAGGCATTAGTGTCTGTAAATATCAAATGATATTGCCTATAAATTTCAAGTGAGAGTGCCCAGTGGGATGAATGAATTTGTGCTCCATGCCACTTATTTTGACATATATCAAGATGACACAGAGAAAATACCTAGTAGATAGAGCACACACAGGTTCTGGTAGGGTCTTGTAACTGAGACCTTGGTCCTAGATGAGGTTTCAATGCCAAGAGATCTTGTATCTGAGGCTCTGGTCCTAGGTGGAGGTCTAAGTATTTAACAATGAGGTCTGAGTAGTTGTTTTTGTTCAAAAGATTCAGCAAAGAAAGGTGGTGACAATCCAACCTCCACATGTGGCAATGGATTCTGAGATGAGGAAGCTCCTAATTTAAAGAATTAAAAGATGCCATGGCAAAAGCCCAAATTCATATATGTCCAGTGATGGAGCTATAGTGTCACTGGTGTACATACACACACACACACACACACACACACACACACACACACACACACACACAGCAATGAAGGAAGGGTCCCTGGGCAGAGAGGGTCCAAAACCGCAATGACTGCTTGGGTAACGGCAGCACCGTTCCTGATCTCCAGACCCCAACCAGACAAATGACCACGCTTAACATGTCTAATTTCAACTCTATAGAATGAAAGCTCCTAATGTAAATAGAAAGAATAACATAAAAGAAACTGAACACTATGAATTTAAAATAATCAAGCTTAGCCTTGAAAAATAGACAAGAAAAACCATCTCCCCTACCTGCTTCTTTCTAGAAGTGGAGAGACATGCATGAAGAATATCATGTTTTCTGTCGAATTCATTTGATAAGTTTTGCTGAATTGCTCTTTTTACTCCTCGTTTTTTTAAAATTGTTACAAGGGATGGTTCACTGGGTAAGCAATGTCAGGAGAGTAATACATTCAGAAATGAAGGTAATGGAAAAACTTCTATCAATAAAACTTTAAAAATTAAATAATGCAAGCCTCTTAGTGGCCAGTACTATTTTGTCCTTGTTTGTATTCTTAGCAGCTTAAACATAGCAGACACTAATAAATTGACTAAATTATGTTGTAGTAGTAGTATGTTGTATTTGTGGAAAACATTCCCATAAGGATCCTGCAACCCCTGCCCATCCTCTCATGGTGTAGGTGCTCCTTCCTTCATGGTCTCTGATACAGCATCAGGAGGAGAATTAGAGTCAATTAGAATCTAATCTATGGCTATAATCATAGAATCAATGGTGTCATCTTTGCTCCTCGTGACCATTCTCAATTTATCTCTACCACTATCACTCAGCAACTCTCTTTTGAGATTCACTCCATTTATTTATATTTCCCAGGTCAGATTCCTCCTCTAAATGACCTGAGTTCATAATCCAGCTATTTCTAATAACTACTTTGGGTAAGTCATTTAACCTTTCTGGGCCTCAGCTCCTTTATCTATAAAATGAAAAGGTCAGATTAGATGGTTTCTAATCTCTCAGCTCTAAATCTATGATATTCTCATCCAACAAACTATATGCATGTGTATATATATATATATATGTATGCACATATATATAAATATATATATGCATTCTCATGGATTAATAAAGTTGGTATAACTTGCTGTAATGGCAAGCAAAGTAGGATATTTTGCTGGATGGAGTTCTAGACAACCAGAGACTTGTATGTGAATTCCAGCCAATCACACATGTGTATTGACTTCTAGACAACCAGACATGTGGAATGAGTTTCAGCCAATTAGATGCTGACTAGAATTGTATATAAAGAGAACTGGTGTTGAGAGAAAGCAGACATTGAGAGAGCCAGTGTCAAGAAGGTGAGCCAGCATTGAGAAGAAGAGAGTGAAGAGACAAAGAAGAAGAATGAGCTTTGAGCATGAGCTGAAAGGAAACCTCTGATAGTGGAGAGGTGACCTGTAAGAGCAGAGTGGAGACCTTTGATGACAGAAACTTGCTAAAGAAGTTTCCAGGTTGCAAAACCAAAGAGCTGTAGGGCAAAAACCTGCTCATGGGAAGTAGCTTAGCTTAAGCCCATTTTGAGAGCTGTTAAAGTGAATTGAACTGTTATCACAGAGCCTCTGGACTTTGGAGATGAATTGAGATGGTGGTACTGGTCGTGTGTGTTGTTGCCCTGTTAAGCTTTGTTTTCCCAGGAGCAGAAGTTGTAGGCAGGAACACCTGGAGCCTGCTGTTCAGCATGAGCAGAAAGAGCTTGGAGTGGAGCAGTCCCCATGAGCTGAGACCTGGAGCAGGAGTGGAGAGATGCCTATGTGTGAATCCAGGTGAGAGTTGGGAATGGTCAGTCCACAGAGGAAGAGCCATGGGCCTTGGAAGTCAACTTTGAGTCAAGATGAAAGAGGACTTTACTTGGATGCTTAGTATTGATTAAAAAGATTCGTCTTATTGTGACCTAGGGGTGGATGGTGTGGTATTTTCTGCTCCCCCTTAAGGAAGTGTTGTGCTAGGGAAAACCCTAACTGGAGACCCCCTGATTTTGGGGATGCAAAGATATATGCTATGAAGTGCCATGTTCTTAACGTGACCTGGAGGTGGATGGTGTGATAGTTTCTGCTACCCCTTAAGGATATATTGTGCTAAGAAAGACCCTAACCTGCGATCCCCTGATTGCATAAACAAGTATTTTGGGGAATGCTACTGAATGCAATGAAATATGCTATGCACTATATAATATACTGAATGTTATGATATTGATATTGAGATATATATGTATATATACACATATACACACACTAGATGGTACGTTTTGCTTAATGATGTTGTTATGAATGTTATCCTTTACTTTACTGAACAATAGTTTATTGCTGAACAAATAGAGAGCTCATTATACTATGCGATTAAACCCTTAAAATTATTCACAGCAGCAGTCCTCAAGTGTGCTGCCCTGACTGGTGCGACACTTGCCCAGATCACACTGCCACTCATTCTCGGCAGCACAAGGATCTGAATAGTTCTTCAGACTCCAAAACCAGAGTTCTAAGCCATAAGCAAAATAGAGTTTAACAATACCACTTTTTTGTTGTTGTTTCAGTTGTGTCCAACTCCTCATGGCTACATTTGGAGTTTTCTTGGTAAAAATACTGGAGTGATTTGACATTTCCTTCCCCAGTGCATTTTACAGATGAGGAAACTGAAGCAACAGGGTTAAGTGACTGGTCCAGGGTCACACAGCTAGTAAATGTTCGAGACCAGATTTGAACCCAGGTCTCACCCCAAGCTCTGTACTCTATCTACTGAGCCACCCAACTGCCCTAAAAATACGACTAACCCAGGCTTAACAAGAAAATAGAGACCTCCATTTTCTCCAAAGTATAAAGACAACAATACCTCAACAATCATTTTCATGTTGGTACTTGATAGAAATGGGTATAATAGTTTTTTTGGGGGGGGTGCGGTATAATAGTTGGTTTTAAGAATGGGAAGAAAATGGAGCAAAAGGAATACATTAACAAAGAAATGGAGAAGGTGAAGAAGGATAAACAACTTATTTCATATAAAGATGGAATTTGAGTTAAATTAATAAACATAGAAGAAGTGGTGAGAATGTAACCTCTATCCTAAGGCCCATTGTTATGGGACTCTTTCCTTATTGGTGGAGATGAATGCCCTGCCCTGCATGAGGAACCAGGCAGAGTTGGTGAGAGGTGATAAAGCTTAAGCCTTTGCCACTCACCCTTCACGACTCTTCAAGCTTTTGACGGGCTTCAGGAACTTCTGGCTTCCAACTCTGAGAAAGAAGATGAGAGAGGCCAACCCCATTTCTGGTTGCTGAAGGAAAAGACTCTAGGATGACAGGGGAGGAGCAGGAAGTCTACATCAAGTCCCTATTCTCAGCTTGCTATTGCAGAGACTGTGGGGAGTTTCCCCTTGGGTGAGATCCAGCACACTCTCTCGGTTGAGCTGAGTTACCTTGCTCCCAATGAGAGAGTTTCTTCACTCTGCATTGTCTGGTATATGTTTCCCTATGTATAACTTCTCTAGTTTCTCTTTTACTACGATTCTGATATTTGGTGGGAAAGGGGTCAAGCTTTGGATACAGAGCTTAGGGTCCTCCTTCCCTCTCAAAATTGACAAAGCAATCAGAAGTTAGATGGAACCCACTCACATCCCTTGACTAACAATATTTAAGGGAGATGATGGATATACTTTTAATCCAGTCCCCCTCTCTTTGAAGACAGCAGAGTGATGCCCTCTGTCTCCAACCTCCTGCTTCCCCTCTAGGCAAGAATGAAAGTATCCCTTGGAGAAAAGTAGAGAAAGAAGCTAGAGATGTGTATTATGCCTCCCTTCAAACCACAAAACAAAATCCCTTGCTGCATGTAGAGCTTTGTTACACATATAGGGCCCACTATTCTGTTATAGATAATTCTATAATGACTACACTCTGAGATGAGAGAAGAAAGGTTGAACATACCCATATGCACACGTGCATGCAGACATACACATATACTTGGCCAATGAAAATATTAAAGAAGATGCAAACGGGCAAAGATACAGGTTAAAAAAAGGACAGGGTATAGGAAAATAGAAAGGTGAATACAATCAGGGAAAGAAAAGTTACATGAAGCTTAACTTCAGAGGACTGATCATAAAGAGGAGGTTCAGAAGACAGAGAAATAAATTATAAGAGGAAATCTTAGAGGCCTTTCCAATAAGATCAGAGGGAAAGTTTGGACATCCTTTGTCACTACCATTTGATATAGATATATTCTAGATGATCTATATTCTAAATATGACATATTCTAGAAATACTTTGTTGATGTTGAGTCATTTCAGCCATGTCCAAGTCATCATGACCCTATTTGGGTTTTTCTTAGCAAAGATACTGGAGTGATTTGCCACTTCCTTCTCTGGATTATTTTACAAATGAAGAAACTGAGGCAAACAGGATTAGGTGGCTTGTCCAGAGTCACACAGCTAGTGATTATCTGAGGTGAAATTTGAACTCATGTCTTCCTGACTCCAGGTCCAGGTTCCACTGAGGCATGTAGTTGCCCTTAGAAATACTAGCTATAGCAATGAGAAAAGAAAATGAAACTGAAGGAAAAAGGACAGACAAAAAGGAAATAAAATTTCTGGATTTTTTTTCAGATGATGATGCTTAACTTAAAGAACTCTAAGAGTCAACTAAAAATGAACTGAAATATCAATAATGTCAGTAAAGTAGCAGGATATAAAATAAACTCATAAAAGTCCTTAGCTTTTCTGTATATTACCAATAAAACGTAGCAGAAAGATACAGGAAGAGAAATCCTATTCAAAATAACTAAAGGATATATAAAATATCTAGAAAACTACCTACTAAAGCACATATAGAATTAATGTAAACATAATCACAAAAATCTCTTTAAAGAAATATAAACATCTAAATAATTACTGAAACATTAACTGATCATGTTTGGGCCATGACAACATAATAAAAATACTACTTTGATTTACTTATTACCAGTGCCATACTGGTTTACTTTACAGAACTTACAAAAATAATTTTAAAATTCATCTGGAAGAACAAAAGGTCAAGAGTTTTAAGTAAAATAATGAGAAGGAAGGGAGCTTGACACTAATAGGACTATCTACACTGTAAAGCAGTGATCATCAAAAGCACTTCATACAGGTAAAAAAAAAAGGAAATTGACCAGTGAACAAAGTTAGTACATAAGATACAGAAGCAATAAAATGTAATGAGGTATTATTATTAGTTAATTAATTAATTAGCTAACATTTACATAGTGCTTACTATATGTCTGGCACTATGCTATGCACTTTATAATTATCATCTCTTTTGATCCTTACAACCCTAGGAAGTAGGTGCTATTATTATTCCCATTTTATAGATGTGGAAATTGAAACAAATATAGGTTAAGTGATTTGCCCAGGGTCACTCAGCAATTAAGTGTGTAAGGTTGGATTTGAAAGCAGGCCTTCTGACTCCAGACTCAGTGTTCTGTTCACTATGCCACCTCATTGCCAAGGGAAGTAATCCAAGTTATCAATGGCCACATGAAAATTTACTACAAATCACTAAGAAAAATACAAATAAAAAACCTGACTTTCTTTCCACTTTATAACCACACTGCCAAAGACAACCCCTCAAAAAGGGGAAATGACAGTTGTTGGAAGAGATGGAACTATGAAGTAGCCCATTCCAGAAAGTTATCAGAAACTATACAAAAAAAATTGTCATTAAACTATGACACCCTTTAACCTATTAATGCCATTCTTAGGCTACCTAAGAGAGATTTTAAAAGAGGGAGAGCAACTATATTCACAATAATATTTCTTGCAGTATTTTTGTAGCAGCAAAGAACTGAAAATGAAGTAGGTTCACATCTGTTGGGGGAAAACTTGGATAAATTATGGTATTATAATAACACATGGTATATAATGGAGTATTACCGAACCATAAAAAAGATAAATGGAATTCAGAGAAACCTGAGACAACTTGTAAGAAATGATTCAAACTGAAGTGAATAGAACCAAGAGAACAATTTATACAATGACTATAGCACTGAAAAGGAAAACAATTAAAGAATTCTTATCATTGTAATGTCTATCCATGATTTCAAAATGCCAATGATGAATCATGCTTTCTATTCCCTGGCACAGTTCCTGGAACACAGATGGAGGTTAATGCTTGTTGACTTGATTTGGACAAGAAGTACAGAATGAGACATAGACTATCAGACACAACTAATTCATGAATTTGTTTTGTGTAACTATACTTCTTTCCTAAAAGAGAGAAATCGAGGAGGAGAGAAGGGATGGGTAGTAGTAGTAATATTTTTAAAAGAAAAAAACAGTAAATCATTAATAAAATAAACAATAAAATTGCATAAATACATTCAGAAGAAGATACAGAGAAGCAAATGGATGGTCCAGCATCTAAAATTTCAAATAGAGAAAAAAATTGCTATACAAAGTAGAAAGTTACTGATTTTTTTACAGTACTCTTTTTCTGTTCTTTGTATTGGGAAATAATATTTGTCAATGTTTGTCAAGTTCATAGTAAAAAATTTCAATAAAAATAAATGAAGTATTTAATGTTAATATGATTAATATAAGCAAGTTTATGTTGCTTGGCAAAAGTAATTGAAGATTTTTTCTCACAGGCTATGGAAAGCAGTTGAAGAAGCAGGGACATTGGATTTATCACTGTGACTAAGCAAGTGAGATTTCTAATACAAAAGGGAAGGTAGAGGTCAGACTCCAATGGGTAAAATATATTAGCCAGAGAGACCCCTTTATCAGAGATGGTGCACTAATTAATTCAAGCACTGGTTAAAACCCCTTTCATTTTCTTAATGAGAAACAATAACACAAAAGACCCAGATGGGATTAAAATAAAAATGCTATTAACATATAAATATAAATACTTAAGTTAATAAGTTTATAAAACATAAAAATGTAAATATTTAAGTAAATGTAAAGTGCTTTTTAAAAAAAAGCCACACAAATAAATAAACACCATTTGGTCACTATGGGGATTGTAGTAAGAACAACACCTACAGAGTTAGTAGGTTAGTAGTAGTTGGTCTTTTAAGAGCAAGCACTATATGAATTATTTCCCCCACTTCAATACAACACAAACAACACTACTATGCTGGATTTGACTCAATATCTAAAAAAGGCTATATGGTACATGGAGAAATTATCGTTTTCCATGGAGCCTAATGAACTCAAAGGATACATACTTAAAAGGGTTACTAAGTAATGTTAATCCCCTCAGAAATATCCTATAGTTAATTTCTCCTAAGAAACCATAGGATTAAACACCTATAGTCTAAGTGTCTCTGCTCTTTGCTGTGTCAGCCTCCTCACAGAGATTCAAGCATTTTGGAGAGTTCTGAAGCTGCTGTCATTCTAATCTGGCATACACAGACTAGACCCAAAGAGAGCAAACAGTTATAATTTTTAAGTGGTATGATATCAGGTCCTCCTGTATGAAAAGGCAGGAAAGGCTTAAAGAAGCCAATTGGCAAATGACCCAACTAATCAGATGGTTGGTAAACAAGGGAGTTTTGTTGTATTCTTATATCAGTAAATCACAAAACAACTGACTGCTGTGATATATGATACAAAGAACAAGCATGTCACACCATAAAAGAAAAAAATATCACACTAAATCACAGATTCTGAGAGCTGGAAGAGCTCTCAGAAGCCACGTAGCCCAACTTGCATTCAAAAAAGGAATCCTCATTCTAGTCACCTAACCTGTGGTCATTCACACTCTTCTGGAAGACCTTCAATCATGGAAAATCCCATGGCAGCTCTTTCTACTTTTAGACAACTCCCAATATTAGGAAGTTGTGTTTTTTTTTCCTCCCCTGACATCAAGCCTAAATTGACATTTTTGTAACTTTAACCCCATTGATCCTGATTCTGCCCTATGTTAAAGCCAAACAGAGCTAGTTGAAGCAATCAATGTTTCATACTAGAATCCTTAAAACACTTTAAGCAACTTTTATCCCCTCTTATGGCTTCCTTTTACCCAAGATAAACTTTTCCCAGTTCCTTCAACCTAGGAGGAACCCAGTTCCTTTGAGCATATTTAGTTGCTATCAAAATACCAAATCACAAGATCTCAAAAAATATGTAGCTACATACATCATCTACACATAACTAATAATAAATACTCACAGTAAGAAATTATTATTCCCATTATTAATTTGTTATGATTAAATAAAAATAAATTGAGTAGGATAAATTTTCTATGCATGAATTCCCCAAGTGTAATTTGGACTACAACATAAAATTTATCTCCCTATAAACATGTAATCAATTACTGACATGGTACATGGAACCCAAAGAATAGCAAAAAAAGTCTACAAACTTTCTATGCTACTAACTACTCTCCTACTGAAATACTACCTCTTCTCTGAAACCTTTCCTAATTACTCTAATTTACATTCATGTATCCCATTCTTCACCTCCCAGCATGTCTTCTTTGCACCTTGCCAAAGGCTTGTATTCTGTCACAAGTTATTCTTACACAATTATGTTACACGGTATTCTTACATTTATATGTACAGATATTCTTATGCATACACAAGTTATTCTCACATGTATATAGACACATTTCCTTAATATGTCTTAATAAATCTTACTTGGCCAGTTACGATAATAAGTTCCTTGTGTACGATGGTCATATTATAGTTTCTTTTATATCCCTGGAAACCTTTACCTAGTTCTAGACACAGAAGTTGTTGGATTCAATTCAATTTAGGGAAAGCTGGAAAGAATGTGGGCACTTCACTTTGCTAAAGTTCCCAGTTTTAAAGCTTCAAAGAAATTGAAACATAAATGTGCAAAACCATAAAAAAAATCTTCCCAATCAATCAAAATCTAAATAGGATGACTAGCACTAGAATTCTAATATTATGTGAGACCATTTTACTTCTCACTCACAATTTTTGAAAATGGTGGGGAGACAATAGGGATCTAATGTTCACATGTAGCTTACTGAGAATAATATTCTTAGCAGCACAAAGTTCAGGGTCTTCTTTATTAACATGATGTCAAATTGCAAAAATAAATTTCTGCATCTTTGAAAGCCTGTTCAGTTTGAAACAATTTCAGGATTTCAAGACTGGGAAGAAGAGAAGAAGAGTCATTTTTAATAACATTTTTTATAGAATGTCCCCGGCTTCTGCTATTTTTGATAATATGTTACGCATGAGAATGGATGTAATCAACCCAAAGATGAAAATGCTATAACTTGTCTCCCTCTTTCTTTTATTCTCTTTGTGTTAGTCATTGAAAAGAAGTCCACCTCAAATTCATGAAGCCAAACTGGGCTTAGATGATTATCAGTAGTCATACATTATCATCTTTATAAAAATAATCGTGAACTTCATATGTTTAGAGTTATTAAGGATTATATTACTATATAGAGTCATTAGTGATGGATTTGTATTCTGTCAATCTAATTATTCCCTTGCTGATCTATGTGCTTGATAGTTCATTGGTATGTTCATTACAGAGCTAAGAATTCCCTTATAGTCTGTATTCTGATGATCCCCATTAAATACTCCTCTTTCTCTAGAACAAAACTATGTACATTGCTATTTTGTAGTGTTAGCTTTACAGGCATGCTAGGACCAAAGCCAAAAGATCCCAGGAATCCTGGTACCCTGACATGTTTAGGGGAGCACCGATTGAAAAGCTGGTACGAGCTGACAGTTCCCCTACTTTATCCTCCTAGTACAAAGACTCATTAACACACCTTTCTTTCAAAGAGCATATATTTCATATGTTGCCATAGTGAAACTTTGCTCCACACAAAAGAAAAGGACTATTTGGTCAGAGAAGAGGCACCTCTATGGTTTTTGTTCTAAATTCTAATATATAAGTAAATGAATTTAGCAAAGTTAACTTTTTATGCATTTAGAAATTAGTTTGCTTATTTAGAAAGGCAAAGAGGTATTACTAAGAGCCAACATGGATTAATTAAAGAACAAGTCATACCAGATTAACCTCATTTGCTTTTCTGACAGGGTTACTAGACTGGGAAATGAAGCGGACACAGTACAAGTGAATTTAAGCTGGGTATTAAATGAAATCTCTTACTATAACTTTAAGTACAATATAAAGACATGATAATATACTCAGATGGGTCTCCAACTAGTTAAGTGACTGAACCCAAAGAGTGATGTTTTGATGTTGCCAGGTAGGGACATAAGCAACTGAAAATAATAAAACTTGTCCCTGGTCATGGTCGACATTTTAGCCATTATTTTAATGAAAACATGTTGTTGTAGTGGTGTAGCCATTTTTCAGTTGGGTCAGACTCTTCATGACCCTATTTGTGGTATTCTTGGCAGAGATTCTGGAGTGGTTTTCCATTTCTTTCTCCAGCTTATTTTATAGATGAGGAAACTGAGGCAAACAGGTTAAGTGACTTGCCCAGGGTCACACAGCTAGTAAATGTGAACTCAGGAAGACGAGTCTTCTTGACTACAGGTTAGACATTATCCACAGTGTCACCCAGCTGCCCCTAAATGAAGGCATACTGGGTTTATTATCGTTTCACTCTGTCCCTGAAAAGATAATTATCGTTTATACTAGAGATGCCATGAGACTAAGAAGGTTAGCAGAAACACCAGGTAATAGAATCCAGCTCCAAAAATATATCAATACAGTGGAGTTGGAGATCGAAGCTTCTTTGATATTGCATAGATCTGAGATCTCAATGAAAGGGGCATTCCTTCTGATAAAGAAAATCACAACCAAACTATGTCTGACCATTTTGTCCAAGTCCCATCTATGACCTCCAGTTAAAAACCTCAATGTGGAGTCTACCCAATGTACTGCAGAATTCCCTTCAGTTATCTTGATGTTGAATAGATGCCAATGGAATAATGGGCAATGAATCAATTTCACCATGTTGGCCCCTCTACTCCAAAGCAGAATGTGTTATGAGTTGTCTCCAGTTCCCTCACTATTCCTGACAGTATTAGAGTTAGCAGGTGATTTTTATAGCTGTAACTCCAACACCCCAATATCTCTCACCATGTCACAGTTAGTAGTTGACATATTCTGGTTGTTTGAGGAGCAAGGTAGCAGAAGAGCTTAAGTCTTCCCCATCTAGTTTTTGCCTGTATAGAAATATTTCACCCATGGGTCACAGAATTAAAAGGTAGTTTTCAACCACAGATGGAGGACAAGACTCTACTGATGTAATGCTGAGACTCCAAAGGAAAGAATTATGACTCTATTCACTTAATGGGAAAGAGAAGGTGGAGGTGCCAGGGTCTCCTCATCCCAAAATTATTTACTCTTCTTGACTGAGCTTCCAATGTAAACAGGTATTATATCATTTCCTAGAAAATGGACTTAAATGGAGACACAAGGATAAGCGTGGGACCTAGTTTGACCTGAAGGAGTAGCCAAGACTTCAGGGGCTTTGTTCTCAAACATCAATCTTGTGGCTGTCTTACCATGCAGCAGAGAACTCTTGCTTTCTCCTACTTCTCTTCCAGTCATACATGTCTCTGATAACACTCTGTCATTTCTTTTGCCCAATTCTTGATTGGTAATATGTTTTCAGTCTCCTCACCTCATGCCATCCATATGCTTTGCCATTGACCTTCGGGCAGTGCTGAACTTCAATCCTTCCAAGACTTTAATATTCCATGATTCATAGCCATTGAGAAGCCACAAAAGAATAAACAGGGACACAAAAGATCCAGGTTTCTGTGAGCCTCAGAAGTTGCCTGAGGTTGGAAGAACAGAGATGGTTAAAAAAAAAGCCTTTGTTTCAAGGAAAAACTTGCTGTGAAACAAATCATTCATGATTTCCAAAATACAAAGGAGCTTCCATTCTTCTTTCTGCTCATTTCTCAGCCCAACACAATTGTTCATGCAGAGCGTCATTCAAGGACATGAGTACTGATGGACCAACTCTATGAACTATTCATCCAACTTCCTACCATAGTCTAGAAAACAAACATTGTTCCTCCACTTGGTTTTACCTTTGGGGATAGTTTGACCAGGATCTTTGGAAGACTGCAGATCTCATTTAGGAGACCACTTCGAAGACTTTAATGCAATCAGAACAATGTCACCTGCAGACAGGAGCACTGGAAGGCTTTGCCATCTGTCAAAAAACCCTCTTCCATTTGAAAGCTATACATGACATCTTCTTCCATAATAGCGGTAAATACTTTTTGTTAACATGTCGTTTTAAACTCTAGATAATCCCAGAATAAAGAGATCTCTATTGTTACACCTAAAATCTTGTATGATTTTGAAACAGAGCTTGAAGACACTTTTTTGTAAAAAATAAAAGTGGTATTTTGTTTTACCAAATCAAATGATTTTTTCTTAAGTCAACAAACTAGCATTATGAGACTATGCTCTAAACTAGGAGCTCTTCAGTGTTTTGCGTCATGGACTCTTGCTACTATTGAAAATTACTGGGGGGGGGGGCAGAGCCAAGATGGTGGCTGGAAAGCAGGGACCTGCCTAAAGCTCTCCCACAGGACCCTCTCAACACTTATAAGAAATGGCTCTGATCAAATTCTAAAACTGCAGAACCCACAAAATATCAGTGGGAAGCCCTGCTCAAGGCCAGGAGAGCCTGGATAGTTGATGGGTAAGGTCTATCGCATGGAGCTGGGAGAAGAGCTGCGCCTAGACAAACCAGACCAGGAGCTGGGTGGAATAGGCCCTAGAGCCCTGAGTCAGTGAGCTGTGGTAGTTACCAGACTTCTCAACCCACAAACACCAAAGACAACAGAGAAGGTAAGTGGAGAAAACTGCAGGGACAGAGTGAAAAGAGTTTGCAGCTCGGCTACCACCTGGGGGCAGTGGAGGTGGTGCAGCTCAGAGGACAGAACTGCAGCTGCAGTTGTTCTGGACCCAGGCCCACATGGTGGGAGGAATTAAGTGGAAGATCAGAGCAGGAGTGCAGAGCTGCTTAGATCTGAGTTGTGGTCCGGGTTGTTAGTACTTGGGGGTGGAGAAGTGCTGGTGTGGCAGAGCTTGCTGTGTAGAAATAGCTCTGAAAACAACAGTGCAGCCCTTCAAGCTTAGGACAAAGTACTCTCTATTCTACAAGCAGTCATACCCCAACAAAAAGCTCAAGGCTCAAGTAGTTGGCTGGGACCATGGCCAGGCAGCTAAAATGGACTCAGATTCAGACTCAGACTTTGGAATCTTTCTTTGGTGACAAAGAAGACCAAAATACAGACAGAAGAAGTCAACAAAGTCAAAGAGCCTATGTCAAAAGCATCCAAGAAAAACATGAACTGGTCCCAGGCCATGGAAGAAGTCAAAAAGGATTTGGTAAAGCAAGTAAGAGAAGTAGAGAAAAAGGGGGAAGAGAAATGAGAAGGATACAAGAAAACCATGAAAAACAAGTCAGTGACTTGCTAAAGGAGACCCAAAAAAACACTGACGAAAATAACACCTTAAAAAATAGACTAACTCAAATGGAAAAAGAGCTCCAAAAAGCCAATGAAGAGAAGAATGCCTTGAAAGGCAGAATTACCCAAATGGAAAAGAAGGTCCAAAAGACCACTGAAGGAAATATCACCTTAAAAATTAGACTGGAGCAAATGGAAGCTAACGACTTTATGAGAAATCAAGATATTATAAAAGAGAACCAAAGGAATGAAAAAATGGAAGACAATGTGAAATATCTCATTGGAAAAACCACTGACCTGGAAAATAGATCCAGGAGAGATAATTTAAAAATTATTAGACTACCAGAAAGCCATGATCAAAAAAAGAGCCTAGATATCATCTTTCAAGAAATTATCAAGGAAAGCTGC
>CM053623.1:200530164-200540205 GCA_028646595.1 Phalanger gymnotis
GGGGAGGGAAGAGGGGAGAGAATTTGGAACTCAAGGTTTTAAAAGCAGATGTTCAAAAAGAAGTTTTTGCATGCAACTAGGAAATAAGATATACAGGCAATGGGGCATATAAATCTATCTTGCCCTATAAGAAAGTAAGGGAAAAGGGGATTGGGGGGCAGTGGGGTGACAGAAGGTAGGGCTTATTGGGGAATGGGGCAATCAGAATATATGCCATCTTGGAGTGGGGGGGAGGGTAGAAATGGGGAGAAAATTGTAATTCAAACTCTTATGCAAGTCAAGGCTGAAAACTAAAAATATTAAATATTTAAATAAATAAAGGAAAAAAACAAAATTATTGATTCTCTCAGACTTCTTTTAATACCTGAAGGATTTCAGACAATGGTTAATGAAAATTAAGATCTATTTTACCCCATCCGAGTTCACTGACACCCTGATATCTATCCAGAGATACATTGAGAAATCTATGGGCTCAAGTTAAAAACTTCTTTATATCTTCAGTAAGTTTTATGATTGTAAAAATGTGGTCTGCCAAAGAAAGTAATTTATGAAAGCCTGCCTGTGCCATTCTCATATTTTCACCAAGGAACCTTCAATGCATGCGTATATTGTTCTCAAATTTCTTTTAAAGTTGGGAAACTTTTAAAGATGGTATATGAATGTAATGAAATACTATTATGCCATAAGAAATGGAGAGCAGGAAGATTTCAGAAAAACATGGAAAAGCTTGTATTAACTGATGCTGAGTGAAGTAAGCAGAACCAGGAGAACACTGTACATAGCAATAGCAATATTTTGTGATGGTTAACTATGAGAGACTCAGCTCTTCTCAGCAACACAAGGATCCAAGACAATCCCAATAGACTCATGATGGAAAGTGCTAACCACATCTACAGAAAGAACTACGGAGTCTGAATATAGATCAAAGCATACTATTTTCACTTTTTTCATGGTCTTTCCTTTTTGTTCTGTTTCTTCTTTCATAACATGACACATGTGGAAATATGTTTAACATGACTGCACATGTATAATCTATATCACTTGCTGTCTTGGAGAGGGAGGATGGAAAGAGAGAGAAAGAAAAATTTGGAACTCAAAATTTTACAAAAAATGAATTTTGAAAACTATGTTTACATGCAATTGGAAAAAATATGATTAAGAAAAAAGATGGGAAAATGGACATCTGAAACCAGTTATTAATAATAGCTCAGTTATTGTTGTAAGTGGCAGGGTGTGGTGTGGTGTGTGAGGAAGGTTGTTTGTGTGTGTGTGTGGGTGTGGGTGTGTGTGTGTGGGTATGTGGGTGTGTGTGTGTGGGTATGTGTGTGTATGTGTGTGTGTGTGTATATTTGGGGGGGGGGAGGAAGGCATTAAAAGTTTAGGTCATTTTTTTTACAAATTGTAAATATCCTTCCGTTGTTTTAAGATACTTTGATGCTCAAAGACCTCAAAATTTTGTCTTCTCCAGCATTAACTTCCTCTATGCATGTTTTAGATCTTGTCTGGCTGCTTTTCTCATCTTTATAAAAGTATTATTTCTTCTTCCTTGTATAACATATCAAGAATTGTAATATTTTAAGTCTAAATGTAATAGCTTCACTCAATTCATAGGAAAATGTTACAAAAAATTTTTATGTAGCTATTCTATTTTTCATCTGTATGTTTTCCTTCCAGTTTCATCCTCAGATAAGCCAAGAATGATTTTGCTTTTTGCATATTTGTTTTCCTTGCAAGTATTTCTCACCAGATGAGGGGATGATATTATTATAATCTTCTAGCAGCCTACTCCATAATATTTGACAAACGATTCTACACTTAAAACCAGCATTGCCTTGGGCTGCCATAAGATGCAATTATCTTTATGGTGGCCTTCTTGAAAATTCTTACAAATGTCTTGTGAAATATTTCTTGCTTATTTGGACACATAACAAAACAACTTCTCCCAATCTTATATTTTCTTCTACAAGGAGAATCTGTGAGCTAATGCTCCCTTAAGCTTCAATTTCTATTTGTCTTCTAGTTGCATCTGTAGGAAGAATATCAAGAAACATGTAATTCTACTCCTCCAGCAGTATGTTTCACCAGGCAAGAATTTCACTTTTAGAGTACTAACAGTTCTTAAATTTTCATCTACATTTGCTAATGTTCTTAGTCCCTTTTACCATTTGTTTCACCATTTTGCCATGTTCACTGCAGAAATAGAATGGGAGCAACCAGGACTGAGTGCCTATATGTATTTATTTTTGCTTGATGGATTGCCATGACTAAAAAATTCATCACTAAATAGCAGGCTACTGGTGATAAGTCCCTCCCTACTTAGTGAGGCTGCTCCTAGGAAAACAGGTTATCTGTTCTTGTAAGTCTACTTAACAAGCCTCTGCAGCATGGTAGAGACTAATAGACTTGGCGATGATACAGCTTTCAAAGATCTAATGTCATCTTCATGCCATAATGAGGGACTGGAAGAGGATTTGGTAGAAGTGACTGAGGCTAAGATTATGTTTCATGTCCTGTAATTGGATTTAAAAAGATAAACTACATAATTACAGAATGAGAGAGACATGGTCAAAAGGAAGTTCATGTGAGAAAAAAAATTCTCCAATTTTAGTGGACTGTAGGCTCAATATGAATTAACAGTGTGATGTGAAGCCAAAAAGGCAAATGCTATCCTAGACAGCATTAAGAGGAAGCACTGTTCAGAGAATGAAGATCCCTCTATAGGCTGCCCTGATCAGCCACATCAAAAGTACTATATGCACTCCTTATCTTTTAGAATGAACAGCGACAAACTATCCTGTAATGAAAGTGACCTAAATGGTGAGAGCAACAGAAATCATGAAATAAGAGGAACCATTGAAAGAAATAGATTGGTTAGCCTGGAAAAGACTTTGGAGAACATAGGAGCACACATTAAGGACTAGAAAAAGCCTCTGAGATATTTACAAAAATATAAATTGACCAGATTAACAGAAGAGGAAATAGAGTAAACAACCCTATTTTAGAAAAAAAGGGGGGGCAGCTAAGTAGCACAGCACATAAAGCACACGTCCTGGAGTCAGGAAGACCTGAGTTCAAATATGGCCTCAAATACTTACAAGTTGTGTGACTTTGAACCACTCACTTAATCCTGTTTGCCTCAGTTTCCTCGTCTGTAAAATAAGCTATAGAAGTAAATGGCAAACCACTCCAGTGTCTTTGCGAAGAAAATCCCAAATGGGGTGATGAAGGTATATTGGGGATCCTTGAAGAGTTTGGCCTTGGTTTCCTTTGATTAACTGGGTGTCTTTGATTGAGTCTTACTAGGTGCTAAGCCTATGTGGATATGAATTGATAACTAAGGTGGGGCTTCAGGCAGGGCCAACGAAGGGAGATGCTAACACCAGAGCCAATCAAAAGGAGCCTAAGTTCTGGTCCCTCAGACGATGTTTGATGACGTCTGAAACTGAATAAAAAGAGAAGACAGAGTTATTTGCTTAGGGCTCTCACTCTTGGTGGCATGCTGATGTGGAGACTCGGAGCAGCTGTAGTTAAGAGCCCTCCAGCTTGCCTGGATGTCTGGACTTGGTTAAACTCTGGTAACTATGAATTGGGATTTGAATCAGACATGTTTGCAATTCGTTTGTATTTGCTCTGAAGCTCAGGGTGCTGGCTTTTTCCCCTGAACTAAGTGAATGATATTTGTGTGCTGGATTAAAGTAAGATTGTTAACCCCTTAACGTTGCTTTCCTTAGTAAAGCAGATCAAAAGAACCTCAGCTTGCAGTGTTCTGTGAACTGGTTGTCTTTGGTTTTTACACCCCCACAGCTGCTGCTAACTGGATTGTTGAAACAGAAGGGTCCAACAAAACTGAAATGAGTGAACAATAAAAGAAAAAGAAATTGAACAAGCCATCAATGATCTCCTTAAGAAAAAATCCCCAGGACCAGTTAGATTCACAAATGAATTCTACCAAACATTTAAGGAATAATTAATTCCAATACTATATAAACTATCTGAAAAAATAAAGAGTCCAATCAATTTTTTATAACACAAATATGATATATAAACCAGAGAGAGCAAAAAACAGAAACAGAAAATAATAGACCAATTTCCTTAATAGATATCAATGCAAAAATTTTACATAAAATACTAGCAAGGAGATTACAGAAATATATCTCAAAGATCATATATTATGAGCAGGTGGGACTTATACTAGGAATGCAAGGCTGGTTCAATATTAGGAAAATTATCAGCATAATTGAACATATAAATAACAATAACAACAAAAATCATATGATTATGTCAATGGATGCAGAAAAACTCTTTAACAAAATGCAAAACTCATTCCTTTAAAAAAAAAACTAGAAAGCAGAGAATTCAAAGGAGCCTTTCTTATAATGATAAGTAGTATCTAAAACCAAGAGCAACCATTATCTTTAATGGGGATAAACTTGAAGCCTTCCCATTAAGGTCAGGAGTGAAGCCAGGATGTCCATTATCATCACTATTAGTTAATGCTGTACTAGAAATGCTAGCTATACCAATAAGACAAGAAAAAGAAATTGAAGGAATAAATACAGGCAATGAGGAAACAAAACTATTTCTCTTTGCAGATGATATGATGGCATATTTAGAGAACCTAAGGGAATCAACTAAAAAAAATAACTGAAACAATTAACAACTTCAGCAAAGTTGCAGGATATAAAATAAACCCACATAATCATCAGCATTTCTACATACTACCAATAAAACCCAGCAGCAAGAGATTGAAAGAGGTAGTCCAGGGGAGAGGAACCGGTAGCTTTGAGGCCACATGTGGTCATCTAGGTCCTCAAGTAAAGCCCTTTGACTGAATCTAAACTTCACAGAACAACAAACCCCCTTAATAAAAGGATTTGTTCTGTGAAGTTTGTATTCAGTCAAAGGGCCTCACTTGAGGGCCTAGAGAGCCACATGTGGCCTGGAGGACACAGGTTTCCTATCTCTGAGGTAGTCCATTTAACATAAATGCAGACAATATAAAATACTTGAGAGTTTACTTGTCAAGACAAACCCAGGAACTGTATGAACTGTATTAAAAACACTTTTCACATAAATAAAGGTAAATGTAAATAACTGGAAAGACATTAATTTCTTGTGAGTAGGCTGAGCCACTATAATAAAAATTAAAATTCTACCTAAGTTAATTTACTTATTCTAATGCAATATCAATCAAGCTACCAAAGAATTATTTTACAGAGCTAGATAAAATAGCAACAAAATTCATCCAGGAGAACAAAAAGTCAAGAATATCAGGGGAATCAATGGAAAAAATATTAAGGAAGGTGGTCCAGCAGTTCCAGATTTCAACAATATTAGAAAAAAAAGGCAATTGTGAAATCAATATTGTACTGGTTGAAAAATAGAGTAGTGGATCATTGGAATAAATTAGGTACACATTACTCAGTAGTAAAAGATCTTAGTAATTTAATGTTTGATAAACCCAAAGATCCAAGCCTTTAGGGTAATAATTCAACATCTGACAAAAATTGCTGGGAAAATTGGAAAGCAGTTTGGCAGAAATTAGGCACAAAGCAACATTTCACACTGTGTGCCAAGATAAGGTCAAAAATGGATAAATTATTTAGAAATGAAGGGTGATAAAATGAGTGAATTAGGGAAGCATAAAAATTATATCTGTCAGATCTAGGGAAGAGTTTATGACCAAACAAGAGATATAAGGGGTTGTAGTACGTAAAATAGATCATTTTTATTATACAATATTAAAAAGCTTTTGCACAAACAAAACTAATGCAGCCAAAATTAGAAGGAAAATAGGAAACTGGGGGGAATTTTTTAGAGCAACTTTCTCTGATTAAGGCCTCATTTCCCAAATATATAGAGACCTGGGTCAAATTTATTTTTTTTAAAAAAGAGCTATCCCCACAGTTGATAAACTGTCAAAGGATATGAAGAGGCAGTTTTCAGGAGACAAAAAATCAAGGCTAACAACAGCAACATGAAAAAAATGCTCTAAATCACTACCGACAAGAGAAATAACTCTGAGATACCATCTCACCTCAGACTGGCTAACATTACAGAAAAGAAAAATGACAAATGCTGGAGGGAATGTGGAAAAATTAAGACATTAATGCACCTTTGGTGGAGTCCAGTCCTACTGGAGAGTAACTTGGAATTATGACTATAGGGCTATAAAACACTTTGAACCAGCAATACCACTACTAGGTCTATATGCCAAAAGAGACCAAAGAAAAGGGAAAAGGACCAATTTGTTCAAAAATATTTATAGCAGCATCTTTTGTAGCAGCAAATAACTGGAAATTGAGGAACACCTAAACAAGTAGTACTATATGATTATGATGGAATGCTATTGTCCTATGAGAAATGATGAGCAAGATGGTTTCAGAAAAACCTGAGAAGACTTATATGAATTCATACAAAGTGAAGTGAGCAGAATCAGGAGAACAGTAGCAACAATAACGTAAGGGTGATCAACTGTGAAAGACTTAGCTACTCTGATCAAGACAACGATCTAAGACAATCCCAAAGAACCCATGATGAAAAATGCCATCTACCTCCAGAAAACTGATGAACTCTGGAGTGCAAAATGAAGCATACCTTTTTACTTTCTTTGCTTTTGTTTTATTTTGTTTGTATTTTCTTTTGCAATATGGCTAATATGGAAATGTTTTGCATCGCCCCACATTGAAGTCAGGAGGGTTAGGGTTCATTGAAATCAAGTTGCTTGCCTTCTCAAGGAGGGGGAGAGATGAAAGGGAAGAGAAAATTTGGACCTCAAAATTTTAAGAAATGATTGTTTTAAAAATTTTACATATAAATGGGAAATGTTTAATGAAATAAATCATAACAAATTTTAAAAATCAAAAATGTCATTGTTGTTTATCTTTTCAGTCATGTCTGACTCTTTGTGACCTCTTTCAGAGTTTTCTTGGCAGAGATACTAGAATAGCTTGTCATTCAGATCATTTTGTAGGTGAGGAAACTAAGGCAAATAGAATTAAGTGACTTGCGCTGGGTCACACAGCTAGCAACTGTCTGAGGCCAGATTTGAACTCACAAAGATATGTCTTTCTGACTTCATGCCTGGTGCTCTATCTACTGCACCACCTAGCTGTCCCACCCTCCAAAAACAATTAACATTGTCAAAAAATGGAACAAACTCCCTTAAGATACAGTGAATTCTCTGCCACTAAAGTTTTTTAAGAAAAGTCTGAATGACTACTCGTCATAAACATTACAGCTCAGATTCATGACTTGGCCAGAAATTGGGCTAAATGGACTCAAAGATCTCTTCCAGCTGTTCAGTTTTCTGATTCTATAATATTATGAATGAATGAATGGAATCATCTTTCTGGCACGAATATTCTTCCATCCAAACATTTATCAAAAGCCTGTTTTATTCAAGGCATTATGCTAGTTGCTGAATGAAATAGAAACATTCTATACGCCATACACGAATAAAAATTACTTCTCTAATTCAGAGATGTTTTAAAAGATTCATACAGCATACACTAGCAAGCCAAGCTGATTTAACAACTTAATGAAAATCTGCACATACTTAAGATCAGACTGGGTTGGCATCTGTAGCAATTACTTTACTGAAACACACTTCATAGTGCATATTAGAAGGGAAGGCCAAATCTTTACATCATGCCATATAAAATTATTTCTTTTAGGGATTATGGTGCAGGAAGTGTTTAAAGAGCATACATCTATAACGCATTAGTACATAGACATAAATATCTCAAGACATAGGTAATAAGTAAGACAGCAAAAGAAATTCATTAGCTTCCTTAGATGCATAAAGCAAAGTGAATCATTCCATCCTATATACTATAAGGTCATTTAATTAGTTACAGTGAAGACTGTTTTAAGATGAAAGCCTGTATGATTCAATAGTGAGTGAAACAGAGAAACACTTCCTCGCTACGTATGGGCAGTTCACGGAACCCCCTGAAGTTGGGAACTGGGTTTCAGTACTAATGATTGGTCTGAAAGGGACAGAGAAAAGATCCACATTTTCTTGCTTTTTCCTCACTTGGTACTAGTGAGCAGTGAACTTGCAATAGAAGCACTCAAGAGTCATGGATTAGTAGGTCATGTTGTGAAATTCCCAGCCAGTTTTACCTGGGGTAAAGAACAGTCTCGCTTCCCATGCAAAGAATTGAGGTCAAGCATTCCTGCCCCAGGTATTTGCAGGGCAGGGTGACGCCAATGACACAAACTTTAATAGTGAAGTGTATTTGAGCTACCAGAATTATTTTAAAAATCAGAAACAAAAATGCCTGACTTCAGCTAAGCTTTTATCAATTAATGTCAATGATATCTTTCCAAAAGACCCAAGAATCCTGATCTGTCAATTTAATTCAAAAATGCACATAACACAGTTATAATAGTATCAATTATTTTATCTGGTTTGTGAACTGTTCATTGTAAGACTATTAAAGCTACCCAGCAGGCTGTACTTTAATGAAATAGATCCAGTACTCCAGGGAGAAAAAGCTGGGTTTCAAAACCCTAAAACCTCTGATCAAGTCAGTACTTTATTCTTACTGGGAAGCAATGTGTTTTCTTTCTTCTTCTGGTCCTTGATCAAACATGCTTTGGGGAATTTAGAAGAGCAATAGGGAAAGGGGGGGGAGGGAAAGCTATTGCTGCCATAGTCCAATGTGGAATAGGAGTGGGAAGAAGAGAAAATTACCTTCAGGAAGTATTGGAGGTAGAAAAGAATAACTGCAGTCAAAATCAGAAACACAGTCAGTTAACATTAGGATAACTAGGTTTATTAAGTCCCATGAAGGAACTCAAAGATTCGAGGTAGCAGATATAATCTCCTTAAATAATGCAAAGTTTCCATTTTATCCCATTTTAAGAAAGTCTGATCTCTTTTGTATATGTAGCTGAGCAATCAAAATATACATGACTAAACAAAAACAGCCCGAGGGATTGTTAAGGAAATTGAGGGGCTAACATGCTGAGCAGCAAGAAAGCAGAAACTAATCAAGGAGACTTTTCTCTTTGGGGATCTCACATCCACATAGATGGATGCCTTTCTCATTTCTATAGAGTACCTTTGAAGGCAGGACTTTAACAAATCAAGATCATTCCCTTTATCACTTTGGACAAAATGAAATTTTCTGCTCTGGGTGTCTGAAAATAGCTCCTGATTAAAGAATTACCAATTTAGCTGGAAAAGGTGTTCTAGGACAATCCCCTCAGCTTACACATGGGGAAACTAAAGCCCAAGACCCATAGGTAGCAAGTAGAAAATCCGGGATTGGTACCCAAATCCTGTGACTCCCAATCCAGCCATCTTTGCACTGCATGGCACTGACTTCTTTTTCTGTCTTTTTGACATTGACTCACTAAAACAGACGGAGAGGCAGTGAGGTATAGCACATAAAGAAGTTGCCTGGGGAGTCAGGAAGCTCTGTATTCAGGTTCTGCCTCTGAAACATACAACCTGCAGGAAACTGGGTAAGCTGTCAGGCAATTATAGGGCAACAAATTCCAGAAGAAGCTCAGAGTCACAGTGGGAGAGAGAGATCTTCATTGGGAGTCCCCATACCAATGAAATCATAGATCCAGTACATATGTGGGGAAGTGTATTTGTACATACTTATACGGGCAGCTAGGGAGCACAGTGGATACAGTGCCAGTCCTGCAGTCAGGAAGACTCATTTATTTTCAAATCTGGCCTCAGATACTTCCTAGCAGTGTGACCCTGAGCAAGTTACTTAACCCTGTTTGCCTCAGCTTCCTCATCTGTAAAATGAGCTGGAGAAGGAAATAGCAAACTACTCCAGTATCTTTGCCAAGAAAATCCCAAATGGGTTCATGAAGAGTCAGACACGACTAAAATGATGGAACAACAACAAAAGTAACACATACATATATATAATGTAATACATATATATAGATGGATTTATGAGTATATATACATATGTAAACAAATGCATACGTACATATACATATGCATATACATACATATATGTATATATATATATGTATTCTTAATCTATTCTGCAAAATAGGATCCAG
>CM053623.1:200540305-200591197 GCA_028646595.1 Phalanger gymnotis
TTTACATGCAACTGGGAAATAAGATATACAGGCAACGGGGTAGAGAAATCTATCTTGCCCTACAAGAAAGTAAGGGGAAAGGAGATGGGGGGGGTGGAATGGGGTGACAGTAGGGAGGGCAGACTGGGGAAAGGAGCAATCAGAATATATGCCATCTTGGGGTGGGGGAGGGTAGAAATGGGGAGAAAATTTGTAACTCAAAATCTTGTGGAAATCGATGTTGAAAACTAAAAATATTAAATAAATAACAAAAATTAAGAAAGTTCAAAAAAACGATGGTGACATGAGAGAACCTGGAGAAGCTCAGCTCTCCCACATAGACTGCAGCAAAAAAAATTTAAACTATTCCACATTTAATAATGATAGAGAAACAAAAATATGCTCCTTCATTCAACAGAGGATTCTCTTTTTTAGCAGTAGCAAAAGAAAGCCAGAAGCCTATAGAAATTAAGAAATGTCTCACCTGGGAAGTCAAGCAAACAGGCCTGAAATGAATATGGGCAGGGACATGCAGGAGGTCATTAGACCATGGGCTTATTCTGTTTTAATGGACTTAAGGGAGGAAAAAAGGATAAGGAACAAGGAATTCAGTGTGGAAAAACTGGGAATCAAAGGGAGAAAATTATTATTTCTCATAATGGGAGGGTGAGAGAACACACAACATGGAGGATAGAAGGGAACCAAGGATATCTTCTTGACTTTACTCTTATCTCAACCAGAAAAAAAAGAAGGGTAGAATATACTCTACCACCACTACCACCATGTTCATGCATATGTATGTAAAAGAATTTAGTGTGACAATATGTTTAACTGAGTAGTAAAACAGAAGGGAAGAGGGTTCAGAAGGAAGGAAAAAGTCAGGGAAGGACTAGATAACATGTAAAACAAACTTCGGTTTTGGAGAATAGATCATAAGGAGGAAGAAAGAAAAATGGAAGGAAGGGAGAGAGGGAGGGAGAGCTAGTAATTGAGGTCTGGGCTATGTGAAGAGAAGATATATAAAAGAGTAAGTGCAAATAACTTCAATTAAACATCTATATATGCATATATATATATATATATATACACACATTCCTTCCCTTTCTACCACCTCCTTTTACATATATATATAAAGATGGCAAAAGGACAAAAATAGGGAAAAGTTCAAGAGGAAACGGTAAAGGAACACATACAATTAATAATAGTTATTGTGAATGTGAATGGGATTAATTCACTCATGCAAACAAAGACAAATTAAATAAAATAAATAAAATTAAATAAAAATATGTCATTTACAAGAAAGGCCCCTGAACATAGAGATAAATTACTGCAAAATTTGTTATACTTCATGAAAACACCAAAGAGCAAAGAACAGGAGTGGCAATCATCTTAGACAAGGCAATAGGGTAGACAGACGGGGTTTAAATAGCTTAACAGGGGAACTATGTTATGCTTAAAGAACCCATACATAATATAAACACTTTACCTTTACAAATAAAATAGTGTAGTATTGTCACAATCAATAACAAGATGTATACATTAAGTACTTCCTATTTGTCAGGCACTTTTCTAAGTATTGGACATACAAAGAAAGACAAAAACCATGGTCCATTCCCTCAAGGAATTCATATTCTAAAGGGAAAAATAAAAAACAAACAACTATGCCAGACAACATGTATACAGGATAAATGGGAGCACTTAATTTGTAAAGGAAAAGTTAATCAAATTACAAGAATAGACAGTAAAATTATAATAGTCAGAGACCTCAGTGTAAGCCTTTCAGATTTAGACAAGCTATTTTAAAAAGACAAACAAGAAAGAGATTAAGGACTCAAGTAAAATTTTATGAAAGTGAGATATACTACCTCTCTGACAACTAGTGAACAGGAATTCAAATGAATACATAGATAGATAGATAGATAGATAGATAGATAGATAGATAGATAGATAGATAGATAGATAGATAGATATAGATATAGATATATATATGTATGTATGTATCTTAGGTGTATGTAGCACCTTAATGAAAATCAACTACTTCTATAGGGCAAAAAAAACCACATAAAAGCAAAAGTAAAAATGTTAAAACATATCCTTTATTTACCAATATGTGACAAAAAAAATCATACTCAATAAAAAACACTGGAAAAGGATTCAAACTTAAATGAGAAACTAAAAAATCTTAACAAATTGGTGGGCTGAAGAATAAATCATAGAGACAATAGATAGCTTAATCAAAGAAAATTATGAAAATTCAACATACCACAATTTGGAGGATGAATCCAAAACATTATTTAAGAGATAATTTGTATCTAAACATTTTCAAAAGAGAGATCAATTTATTGGGCATGCAATAAAAATTATGAAAGCAAACAAAAAAACAAGAAAACCGAAAAAAACTAAAATGAATTTAAATTATTAAAAACTTCTGTAAAGTAGAATCATATAAAATAAATCCAGAAATTATCAGATATTTTATATATTACCAACAAATTGAGCCCAAAGAAATAGAAAAAGAGATGCCATTAAAAAAAAAACAATTACAGAATATATAGAATATATACCTAGATATACACACTAATTGTATTAAAACAAGTACAAAGCAAAAGAATGAGGAACTTGGATAACTGGAGAGAGAAATTAATTGCTAATAGCTGGAATTGGCAACATAAAAAAATGATAAAACTTCTTAATTAGTTTATACATTCAATGCCAAATCAACCAGTCTAACAAGATTTATTTTACAGAATTAGAAAAAATAATAAAATTCAGTAGAAATACAATGTAAATGGAAAGAACAACCATAAAAAAAATGAATGTTTTGAAAGTTCCAATGAACAAACATGGCTCCAAAGACAAGATATGAGAATATTTCTCTACCCCACACCTTTATAGAGCTGTGATGTCTACAAGTGTGGCACATTGAACAGATTTTCAGATTTTTTTGTTTTGATCAGTTATGTTGATTTTCCCTTTTTCTTTTTTTGTTTTTGATCTACTTTCCTTTTTTGACATGTTGATCAGTAGAACAGATTAATTATACAAGATACAGAAGTAAATGAACATAGCAACACAGTATAGTATGCGATAAATCCGTAATCTAATATACTGGAATAATGAATGGCTATTCAAGAAAAATTTGAAGGAAAATTGAGAAGCCATCTAATGCAACTTAGGTTCAGAACAACAAATCACTATATACCACAAAATAAGCTCCAAATGGATTCATGACCTACAGATAAAGGGTCACATAACAGACAAATTAGATGAGTAGGGAAGGAGAAATCTTTCATTACTATGGGTAAGAGAATAATTCTTCACAAAATGAGGGATAAGTAGGATCAAAGGAAATAAAAATGGACAAATCTGAGCATAAAAATTGCAAAGGTTTTATGTAGACAAATCAATACAATTCACATTAGGAAAAATTAATTTGGAAAAATATTTGCAGCAAATTTTTCTGCCAAATTTCTGATGTCCAGGATACATAGGAAATTGACTCAAATATATGAAAACAAGTGTCATTTCACAATAGATAACTAATCAAGGGATTTGAACAGGCAGTTCTCAAAGGAAGAAATTCAAGCTATCAATAATCACATAAAAATGTTTTAAATCATTAATATGAGAAGTTGAAATAAAAATAATTCTGAATTCTCTTTTACCTTATACCAACTAAATTTCCAAAGGAAAACAATTGTTAGAGGGGATGAGAGAAGCCAAGAACACTAATCCACAACTGGTAGGGCTATGAATTGATACAATCATTCTCCAAAGTAATTTAGAACTGTACCAAAAATATCAATGAACTGTGGCCCAATAAGTGGGATAAAAATATCCCACTACGTTTGTATCCCCAAAGAGATCAAAAAACACAGAAAATATCTATATGTATAAAAATAATTATAGCAGAATTTTTGTAGCAGCAAAATTCTGGAAACTGGGGAGGGAGGGATGCATATCCATCAATTAAGGATACACTGAGCAAATTAGGGCATATCAATATAATGAAAAGTATTGTGCCATAAGAAATGGGGTGTGTGTTATATGTATATACACACACATAGATACACATACATATTTTAACAAGTTGTGCATGTAGTTGATTCATGGTTGCATATGAAATCCTCATTTTCCATACTTCTTTTTCATGGGAATAATTATGTTTGTGAACTTTATAATGAAAAAAAGAAAATTAAAAAGCAAACAAGAAAATACAGACTCAACTTTTAAGTACTTCTTGCTATAATGAAAAATTGAAGAAAGTCTTACCTAGTTTTGGTAGAGAATAGGGCACTTTGAAGTAGTCTTCATAAAACTCTATCAATCTCTTTGTTATATGGAGAGCATAATCCCCAGATCCTCTTCTGACTGCATCGGGTCTTGCATATAATCGCACCTGATTAGAAACAAGAAGGAAAAAGAAAAAAAAAAGAGAGAAAGAAAAGGTTACATCAGCCTCCGGGTATCAGCCTTCTGCCTTTATTGCAAAGATGAGCCAACACAAATCACTTTTTTATGTTCTAAAAGCCAGAAGAGGATTCCTGTTCATATATCAAAGCAAGCTGTGGCTGAAGAGACAGAACTTAAACAATTAAGGTAACAAAGTTGAGAAAAGCATGATTTCCTGGGTTTTTTTCTTGCTTGTCAAATGGAAGACATACACCTGGCATCAAAATCAATATTGAAAAGCAATCACTCACATGTGTTTGCTAGAGATATGATGGTACAGTGGATTAGGATAATGTCTTTGCCTACTTTGAATACAGGCAGGATACTGTGGCTCAGGAGGAGAGGGAGTTCATGGTTTGTTAAAGAAACATTTTATCGAGCTTCAGGAGCATTACTACGTTGAATGAAAAATATAATTCACATTTCCCACTTTTCTTCAGCACCAACTGTCATTATCCTCCATGGGTAAGCTAATGTTGAGAGGCAACCATTTGTAAATTCTTTCATGGATGTAAGTAATTAACATTCCTGAAGTCAATCATAAAGGCTCCAGGCCTAGGAAACCAAAAGGGACAAATAAGGTGAAGTAATCCATATTTCTAACACAACCTGGCTATTTAATACTCATCTTAAATCAAGTGCTATAAATTTCCTAGTACTCGCCAGAAAGGGCCTAAGGAAAGTTAAATAAACTCTGCAAAAACTGTTAACAGTGGAGAGAAAGAAAAAAAGATTCAAATCAAATTACTTATTTTATAAAAAAAAAGAAAAACTTTAAACAGCGTGGTTGGTTTTTGCAACACAACCAGACACACACACACACACACACACACACACACACACACACACACACACACACACACACACACACACACCACACCCTCCTTGGACTAAAGCTATTTTTCATTTACCTATTCCCTAATCTTCCTGTCACCACCCAGCAAGGTTTGCTCAATAGGTCAAAAGTTTCAGAATAGGAACACCTGATGACTTGGGCCAGGTACAAGTTGGCCCCACATACAAATTTACAACTGAGAAAAAATAAATTCTGAGGAAGGTTTTTTTCCCCCTAAAAATGTTTTTTACTAAACACAGACACTTAGCAAATATATACAGGTGCAGCTCTCTACATCACCACCTGCAAAAAGGATATCAAGTCAAAAATGTATCCACACCATGTGGAAATACACAATCAAATCTAAGAAACAACCAACACTTCTTGACAATGGCTGTATCAGATTCTCCAAAAGTGATTTTGCCTATCCCCTTTCCAGGACTCTGTGAATGACAGCTAAAAATAGGCTTAAAATTATTAATGACCTACTTCCTAATCAGCAAGGCAGGGGAAAACAAATACCCCCTAGGATGTTCTACCCCTTGCTCTCAGGTCTGTCACAGTCACTCTAAGGACTAGGATTATATCTCATTTCTAATAGAAAATAAGGCAGACTTCAGTTCCAAATATTGGGGAGGAACAAACCAGGTGGAACAGTAGATCAGGCAAAATCCAGAAGTACACTGGAGCTATATCTTGTACTCAGCTCACAAGAGCCCATTTTTAAATTTTCTGCATGAGCAATTGGCAAAAACTAAACATCAGGGCTTGACTTATTACCTTCTTAATTGTCTAGACCAAAGAAAGTAGAAAAATATAAATAATACATATTAAACTTAAAATAATGTCATGCACAAAATTTTCCCCCAGACAGCCAGTTGTTAAATATTTATAGCACAATGCTGGCAAAATCCCAACAAAGAAAAAAAAGAAGAAAAATGCCATCACAGCCCAAAACCATAACAAAGACCCAAAATTAGAATAGCCATGGTTTTTCCAAAGTATAAGCCAGTCAGAAAGTTACAATGGAGCTAGAGGCTAAAAGAAAATAATACCAGTAGGACAGCAGGCAAGAATGGAGGAAGGATTACAGTCAAGAGAAGTTGAGGCAGGTAGCCTATTGCATCAGAGCGCAGAGGAAAGAAGGGGTCATATTCAAGAGATATTGCAAAAGTGAAAATGATAGATCTTGGTGACAAATAGGAAAGGTGGGGGGCAGTGTTAAAAAGTCAAGTTGACATCTAGGTTGTAAGCCTGAGGGACTGGGAGGATGGCGTGACCTTGTACAAGAACTGGGACATTAGGAGGTGGGAGAGTTTGGGGGAAAAGATAATGAGTTCAGTTTTGAACATGTTAAAGTTAAGATATCTACTGGACATCCACTTTAAGATATCTTAAAGGCAGTTGAAGGTGTGAGAATGGAGGTCAGCAGAGAGACTGAGGCAGGTATAATAGTAATTAAGGTGGGACTTTTTGCTGTTGACTTTTAATTATTCTGGCCTCTGTTTGAATGGGGCAGATAAAGTGGGATGTTTTTGTATTTCTCAGCACTGAGACAATTGGGAGTCATTGATTTGTATCTGATGTGATATTGTGGGTGGAAAACTTTTCCATGCCCAGCCTGGGTGAGGCTGGGAGGGCCCTGAACAGGATACATAAGCGCAAAGGTTGGTGTTCTCTCTCAGAGCTCTGAGTCACAGCAGGAGTGGCCCATGACTCTGGGTCAGCCATTGTAATGAGCTCCCCAGCTGAACACTCAGATGTTGATAACTACAAATTGTATTTGGTCTGTAATTCCCCTAAACTAAGTAAATGATAGTTGTATGCTGGATTAAAGTAAGATTGTTAACCCCTTCACATTGCTTTCCTTAAGTAAAGCAGATCAAAAGGACCTGGGCTTGCAGCATTCTGTGAGGTGGTTGCTGTTGGTTTTATACCCTCACAGCAGCTGCTAGCCGAATTGTTGAAACAGCAGGATAGGTAGATTTGAGAATTGTAATTAAATCTGTGGGAGTTGATGAGATTAACAATTGAAGTAGTATAGAAGGAGAAGAAAAGAGGGTCCAAGACAGAACCCTGAGGGACAACTATGGTTAAAGAGCGTAACCTGGATGAGGATCCAGCAAAGAAGATTGAGAAGGAAAAGTCATATAGGTAAGAGGAGAACCAAGAGAGATAGTGTCACCAGTGTCAAAGTCTTCAGGGAGGTCAAGGAGAATGAGAACTGAGAAAAGGCCACTGGATTTGGCAACTAAGGGAACACTGGTAATTATGGAGAGAGCAGTTTTGGTGGAACGATAAGGTCCAAAGTCAGATTGTAAGGCAGTAAGAGGAGAAAAAGTGGAGGCACCTATGGTAGATAGCCTTGTTAAGTACTTTAGCCATGAAAGGCAGAAAAGATATAGGACAATAGTTAGCACAGATGGGAGGATAAAGTGAGGTGTTTTTTTCAGGATGAAGGAGGCACAGGCATGTTTTAGGCAGGAGGAAATGAGCCAGTAGACAGTCAGAGATTGAAAGTAAGTGACAGAGTGGGGATAACAGGGATTTCTGTTGAAAGTGACGGAATGGAATGGGATCATTTAAGCAGGTTAGCCTTGCTAAGGAATAAAGCTACCTCATCATGTAAGACAAAGGTGACAGAGGAGATAATGGTAGAAGACGTAATGCAAAATGAGGAAGAAGGGAGAAGAGAGAGCTAATGGTGAATGGCCTCTATTTTTCTCAGCTGGGTGGTGAGTGGCATGGGAGGGGAGGAGCCATAGGAAATCTAAGGAGATATGAAAAGGTTTGGAAGAGCTGCTGTAAAGAGTGGGGTAGGGAATCAATAAGGCATATATGGTAGGATTGTTTATCAACAGTGATAACTCATTTGAGGTTGTACAACATGAACATGTCATGGAACAAGCCAGAACAGTTGAGTGAGAGAGGCCTGAGGTCAAAGAGAAAGTTGTTCCTCTTGGCACCAGATATTCTCCACATCTCAGTCAGGAGATCAGATGGCAGCAGGAGATGAAAGTTGTTTTGTGCTAGCACAAATGAAAGTTGAGACTTTGGGGCAAATGGAAGAAGATGCTCAGCCCAGGCAGGCCCTTGCCACCTTCTCTCCGCAGGAGATAGAAGGTACAAGGTGAGAGGTCAGAGGAAAGTTTGATTCCTCTTCTCGCTGGAAGCTGGAGGTCAGACATTAGCAGGAAGTAGTAAACTCCCTCCATGGAAGAAGTCACTTTGGGGCAGATGAAGGTGCTCACTTTCCCTCAGAGGACACACTGCATGGCAAAGGACCCTGAATAGTCCCTTGAAATACACACCAGTAAAGTTTTGCCATTGATTCTACTGACCCCTTGACAGTATCAGCAAGTAAATCTCCAGGCTACCAATCTCTCATTGAGATCAGCAGCACTCAAGGATTCATCACAGACAGTTAAACTCAGTCAAGAACTATCATGGGACAACAAGCCCACAACAGGGGAAGCCACCCACAAACCAAGACCAGAGCAGTTTAGCATGTCCAGATATTTATGAGAAGATGTCCAGGTGGCCAGAGCTGACAGCGGCAGAGAAAGGAGACTCACTGGAGATATCACACTCAGAGAGGTCCATTACCATTTCACAGAGGGAGCTGCCACCAATGACCCCAAGGTTAGAACATTCCTGGCCCCTGCCCATCCTATTAAAGTTCCTATCTGCTATGACATGAGAAAGGAGGGTTATGTAACAACAACGTTGCTAGCAGCTGCTGTGGGGGTGAAAGACCAACAATACCAGGACGTAAGAAGGCTGATAGCACAGATATTTTGATATGCTTTTCAAAGGAAAACAACTTTAAGGGGTTAACAATCTCACTTTAATCAAACATACATATGTTATTCACTTAGTTCAGGGGGAAAAGCCAGCACCCTGAACTTCAGAGCAAATATAAACAGAGATTACAAACAGATACTATATAAACAGAGAAAACACAAACAGTTATCAACAGATAAGCCTCTAGCTGTCTGACCAAAGAATTAAGTTACCAGAGAGAGAGGCACCAACATCTGGGTTTTCAAAGCTGGGGGGCTAAAGTGGCTACCCAGAGTCTCATCTGGTCAAATCACAGGAAACTCTTCCACTGAGTGACAGCCCCAAACAAAACGTTAACCTCTGTGTTTATATACTCTGTTCAGGGTCAAAAGGCATCACAAACATGCAACTCAAACCTATGTGAACTAGGCTTTCCCTTGAGGTAAGCAGGTCATCAAAGACTCCGGATTTAATCAAAGAAACAAGGGCCAGACTCATCGAAGGCACTTGATTACCTCAGTGCTCCAAAAGAGAAAACAGTGAAAAAAAAAAGTCCCACCCTAATTACTATTACAGGTAATATGAATATTCTGTCAGGGGTGAGGAACCTGAGGCCTCCAGTGGCCCTCTAAGTCCTCAAATGCAGTCCTCTGAATCCAAACTTCACAAAACAAACCCACTTAGTAAAAGGATTTGTTCTGTAAAACATGGACTCAGCCGAAAGGTCTCACCAAAGGATCTAGGAGGCCACATGTGGCCTTGAGGGCCCAGGTTCTCCACCCTTGTCTCTAGGCCTTCATTGCAGCCATGTGGTGCCCTAAACTGGGGGCTTCCCTTGACAGAAGAAAGCCCAGTTTCCCCCTTTCCTCTTCACATAACTAGGCAGAGCTAATTAAGTGAATCCCTGCCTCAGTCCCACAACATGAGCCTATAGATCACAGCTTGTACACCCTACCATAACATGCAGATGGGTGGAGAAAGAGTTCTGAGTTAAGTGCCTTTAAGTATTTGAGTTCTCAAGTGCTACTACTCCATTAAGCTTCTTGCTTTATTGTCTTGTGGATTCAAATGTAATTTCTCTAACTCTAGTGCATAACACTCTTTAGGGTTGTTTTTTGGTTTTTGTTAGTAAATACTGGATAAACATTTATTCAGTTCACCATCTTGTTGCTCATTTGACCTGGAAGTTCAATCATTGATCAAAAAGAAGGGTGAATAAAAACAATCTAAGGATCCCTGGTCTTCCAGGGGGGCAAAATATGGGAAATCAAAACCTAAACATTGTAATGGCAGAAGAAAAAATCTAAGCAGAACTGAGTATAGAAAACAAAGGACCAATCAAAATAATACATGGATCACCTTTAGGAGGAAAAAAAAATACTATGCCTCAAACTCCAAGAAACATAGTGGTTATTTTCATCAGTTCCAATACCAAAAAAAAGTTTACAAATAGTCACAAGAAAGACTCTCTTGTACAGAAAGGAAATTGTATAGCATAACATTGTTGCACACCCACTAGTAACTGGAAAAGAAATTGAATAATTGCTTCCCAACCAAAGAAGCTTAAGCTACAAGCAAAAATGATCTACCCAGAAAACCTAAGCCTAATCAATGAACAAATATGGATATTCAATGAGAGAGGCTTTGGAGACATTCTCAGAAAACAGGACATGATCAGAATATTCAACTTGCAAATATTCCAAACAACAGAACTACAAGTAAGGTGAATCAGAACAATTTAATAAGGAAAGAATAAATAATGAAATAAATTACACCATATTTAGAGGTTTGTTTTTTTTTTAATAAGAGAGACATATTGACCCACAGGGCAAAAAATTAATTGGGGAGGAAGGGATGAAGAGATTTTTAAAAGTATATAAGGGAAAAAGATGTAATAAATAGGAGACATGGAGGTAGAAGAGCAAAACTGAAGCACCATGGATTAAATACTACACTTCCCTATAGAAAAATCTGTATATTTTGTAGAACAAACCTAAACAGTAAGAGGGTATATAAATGAGATGAGAGTAGGGGAAGAATGAGTGAATGAGGGGAATAAGTGAAAAACCCTCACCAAGTTCCTGGGGAAAGAGCAAAGTAACAGAAAACTTCTATAGTGTCTGAGAAGAAAAGGAGATGGTAACTGGGGGGAAGTAGCAGATGAGAGCAAAAGATGGAGATGAAAAAGGGTATCTCAATCTAACAGGAAAAAAGGGTACCACTGAAGAGCACTCCATTGTGAGAAGTGGTGCATTCCTGTTACTAGAGATGTAGATCTCATGATGGTTTAATCTGAGGGAAGGGGCAGTCGATACATTGGGAGCCCACCTTCTCTGGGAGAATGGTGCCACCCTGAACAACATCATTCCCAAGGAAAAGGGACATGAGAGTTCTTAAGAACAGCTGGCACTCAAAAGGGTTGGCCTACTCTGAGAAGAGATGGAATTGCCAATGGGAAGAGAAATCACGAGGAAGACGGGCAAAATCAGACTGTGTGATTTAGGATGCTGGATAATTTATACCAATAGATTATTGCTTCTATCTACATTACTTCATTCACAAATGCATAGTTCTAAGAGAAAATAATTATAGAAAAATGAAACAATGAAGCAATACCTATGAAGAAAATACCATAAAAATTGAGTTAGAATAGAGAACTCAAATTCAGTTATTTGGAAGCCTTAACTCCATGAGAAACAGAGAGATTAAAAAATAAAGACCTTAATTTGGATAATAAAATTTCAGAATAAGCAGGAATAGAAGAGAATTAATGAGAAAAAAATTCTTTGGAAAAAAACACAGGAAAAATCCTAAGAAACAAAAGAAGTTGGAGGAGATAAACAGGGAGGGGATTTTGAACTTACTGCCTAAGTGAGAGGGAGAGAAATAGATAACTAAATAAAAGAAATTGGCAATTTAAATAAAACCCCAAACTAGGGAAAGAGTTGACAAATTGAAGACAGGGAGGAAGACACTAGAATTTCAGTTCTATAAAAGTAATTTAAACAAAATTAGTCATAAGGAAAAGTATTGACTTTTAAAAAGAGGATAAACAATTCTTTAAACACCTACACACACACACACACACACACACACACACACACACACACACACATGACTAGAAACTAAATAGAGGAAAACACAAACCTAATTATCCAAAATTTAAAGATGAATCCAATAAAATGAGAGTAGCAAAATGGATGAGACCCCCCCCCCAATTTCTTACACACAAGAAATACATGTAAAAAGGAAAAACATTAGGGAATCAAAATCAAAGACTAGGATAAAATTTACTATGTATCAAGGGAATCCAAGAAAACAGAAGCTGAAAATATGATATTGAACAAAGCAAAAATAAAGACAACATCCTAAAATTTCTGGGATGCTGCTAAAGCCACCCTAAGAGGGACATGTATAATATGTCCCTAAAAATATATACTAAGGAAATGAATAAAAAGAAGATTAACAAGGTGAATAGGCAATTTTAAAAATTATAAATTCAAAAAACTAAAAAATTTTAAAAGAAGATTTTGTGAAAACTAGGTGGAAATTCATAAATTGGAAATCAAAGATTATAAAACTAATAAAAACAGAAGTTTTTAGTTATCAGTTTATACAACTTCTGATCTAGTAAAAAAATGATATTTAAAAAGTCCTTTAGGCAACCTGATTTTTAAAAAGGGAGGAAAACAAATTAACAAAATAGCAATAGAAAGTAAAAGAATGCACATTAAAGAGAGAGGGCATACTTGATGGAGCAATATTCTAGAGATGAATGGAAGGGACAGTTTTTTTTTCTTTTTTTGTATCCCCAGTTCAGAGAACAGTGCCTAGTACCCATAAATGAAATTAATTTGGTTAGCACTAAAATTGACAGGGGGATGGAGCCAAGACAGCAGATGGAAAGCAGGGACTGGCTTAAGCTCTCCCCCAAACCCTTCCAAACACCTGTAAAAAAATGGCTCTGAACAAATTCTAGAGCTGTGGAGCCACGAAATAGTAAAGGGAAACAGGTCTCCAGCCCAGGAGAGCCTGGATGGTCACCAGGAAGGCACTATCACAAGGTGCTGGGAGCAGAGCGCAACCCAGCGTGGGCCTCTGCAGGGCAGACCAGACCCAGAGTCAGCCAGTGGGAACAGGCCTTGGGGCCATGAATCAGTGAGCTGTGGCAGTTACCAGACTTCTCAACCCACAAACGCCAAAGAGCAGGTTAGAGGGAAACTAAGGGATTGAGTTTAGAGTGGTCCGGCCACCAGCCCTGGGGATGGCGGAGGTGGTGCAGCAGTGGTGGTGGCAGCAGCAGGAAGCTCCTGAGGCTGCTTCCCAAGTCATTGGCTCACATGGTGAGGAGGAATCTAGCAGCAGATCAGACCGGGAGTGGAAGGAGCACTTTGTGGGCACAAAGGCAGATTCTTTTGCTGTGCCCTGCTTGGATCTGTATTCTATCCTGGTTGGCAGTTCTTGGGGGGGGAGGAGTGCTGTGGTGACAGAGCCCGGGGTGATGGTGGAGTAGAAGTAGCTCTGAAAACAGCAGTGATTGGACCTTGAAGCTTGGGACAAAATACTCTCTACTCTACAAGCAGTCATACCCTGACAAAAAGCTCAAGTGTCAAGTAGTTGCCTGAGAACATGAACAGGCAGCAAAAACAAACTCAGACTCAAATGTAGACTCAAAGTCAAACCCTAGTTCCTTTTTGGGGACAAAGAAGATCTAAACATACAGCCAGAAGATGTCAACAAAGTAAAACAGCCTACATCAAAAGCCTCCAAAAAAATTATGAATTGGTCTTGGCCATAGAAGAGCTCAAAAAGGATTTGGAAAAGCAAATAAGAGAAGTAGAGGAAAAACTGAGATGAGAAATGAGAGTGATGCAAGAAAACCATGAAAAACAAGCCAATGACTTGCTAAAGGAGACCCAAAAAATGCTGAAGAAAATAACACCTTAAAGAATAGACAAATCCTAATGGCAAAAGAGCTCCAAAAAGCCAGTGAGGAAAAGAATGCCTTGAAAGGCAGAATTAGCCAAATGGAAAAGGAGGTCCAAAAGACCTCTGAAGAAAATTGCACCTTAAAAATTAGATTGGAGCAAGGTGAACCTAGTGACTTTATGAGAAATCAAGAAATTATAAAACAGAACCAAAGGAATGAAAAAATGGAAGATGATGTGAAATATCTCATTGTAAAAAGCACTGACCTGGAGAATAGATCCAGGAGAGGTAATTTAAAAATTATTGGACTGCCTGAAAGCTATGATCAAAAAAAGAGCCTAGAAACCATCTTTCAAGAAATTATCATGGAAAACTGCCCTGATATTCTAGAACCAGAGGATAAATTACGAATTGAAAGAATCCACTGATCTCCTTTTGAAAAAGATCCCAGAAAGAAAATTCCTAGGAATATTGTCGCTAAATTCCAGAATTTCTAGGTCAGGATAAAATACTGCAAGCAGCCAGAAAGAAACAATTTGACTACTGTGGAAACACAATCCAGAATAACACAAGATCTAGGCTCTTCTACTTTAGGGGATTGAAGGGCTTGGATTATGATATTCCAGGGGTCAAAGAAGCTAGGATTAAAACCAAGAACCACCTACCCGGCAAAACTGAGTATAATGCTCCAAGGCAAAATATGGACTTTCAATAAAAGATAGGACTTTCAAGCTTTCTCAGCGAAAAGACCAGGACTGAATAGAAAATTTGATTTTCAAATACAAGAACCAAGAGAAGCATGAAAAGGTAAACGAGAAAGAGAATTCATAAGGGACTTACTAAAGCTGAACTGTTATGTTTACATTCCTACATGGAAAAATGATGTGTATAATGCATGAGGCCTTTCTCAGTATTAGGCGAGTTGAAGCGAATATAGACAGAGGGAACAGGATGAGTTGAATATGAAGGGATGATATCTAAAAAAATGAAATAAATTTAAGGGGGTGAGAGAGGAATATATTGAGAGGAGAATGGGAGTGATAGAATGGGTAAATTATCTCACATAAAAGTGATAAGAAAAAGCAGTTCTGTTGGAAGGGAAGAGGGGGCAGGTGAGGGAGAATGAGTGAATCTTACTCTCATTGGATTTGACTTGGGGAGGGAATAACATACATAATCAATTGGGTATCTTACCCCACAGGAAAGTAAGGGGAAAGGGATAAAAAAGGGGGGATGATAGAAGGGGGAGGAGGTAATCAAAAGCAAACACTTTTGAAAAGGAACAAGGTCAAGGGAGAAAATTGAATAAAGGGAGACAGGATAGGATGGAAGGAAATATAGTTAGCCTTTAACAACATGAGCATTGTGGAAGTGTTTTAGCTAATGATACATGTGTGATCTATGTTGAATTGCTTGCCTTCATAGGGAGGGTGGGTGGGAAAGGAAGAGGGGAGAGAATTTGGAACTCAAAGTTTTAAAAGCAGATGCTTAAAAATAGTTTTTTTACATACAGCTGGGAAACAAGATAAATAGAGAATGGGGCATAGAAATCTATCCTGCCCTACAAGAAAGTAAGGGGAAAAGGGATAGGGGAGTGGGGTAAAAGAAGGGAGGGCTGACTGGGGAATCAGGCAATCAGAATATATGCCATCTTGGAATGGGGGGAGGGTAGAAATGGGGCGAATATTTGTAACTCAAAATCTTGTGGAAATCAATGTTGAAAACTAAAATATTAAATAAAAATGATAAAAAAGCTAAAATTGACTAATTGAGCAGTCTGAAAATGACTGAATCAATACCTTGAAGATTGTCTAGGGTAAAATATTTAAATTGGCTTTTGTGGGGTCACATAGACCCAGTCTCAGCCAGTTAATCCCTCAAACACCTATACTCACCCTACTAGTAACTGTCTAGCTCCAGCCCCACATGTGGAGCCTAAGAGAAAGATACACAATGTAAAGAAGAAGGCCAGGGATAATTCACAAGTGTAAAATAAAGATTTGACTCTACCACATTTCATTTTACAAGGCTCTTCCTCTCATACACGGTCATGATTGTTTATTTCAAAAGAGGTTTTACTTAATCATAACATGGTATCTCTTCATGAGCATCACTTTATTGTTACAGTTCAAAAGCAATGAACTATAAAGTTATTTTCCACGACTATTTAGAGTTTCTGCCACTCTGTGATGAAAACTCCATTAGAACAATGCAAATGCATCATCTCCTTCCCATTTAGTTATTGCCTCCCTTCCCAATACAGTGTCTTTCTCTCAAAGACCTACAGGAGCTATATCTTATACCTTAAGGATTAATCTAATTCCCACCTCATTTGGGGATGAAAATCAAGAAAAGGATTTCACATACATAATTCATCCCACATTTTTTTTGTAATTAACTCTTTCTGATTTCCTTCTTTTTCCCCACAACCTAGCCCAGTATTGGTTACATGATAGGCAAATGCATGTTGATTGATTTTTTTCACTCTACCACCACAACATATCTGTCAGTTACCCTGATAACTGACATAGAGCAGCAACGGTGAACTACGATTATCATAACTGAGAAGGAGAAGTAGATCCTTTGGGTTTATTATTAAAGAACCAATCCTAAGAGGACATTGAAGCAAAGTATTTGAACTATTTTTTCCCTTACACTAGAGAAGTGTGTATTTTAAAACTAAATTTAAACGAAAAGTAAATCTTAAATTCTAATATAATCATTGAATCATTTTACATGTGATCTTTCTCTACTTAACATAAGGATCCATCTGCAACTTATTGACATGATATCTATTCCAGTGCCAAATTAGAAAAGCAAAGAGAAATACAGATTCTAGTTAATTTCCCCATTATTTTTACCTTACTAACATGAATTATAGACTTTGGTCAAAAGGTTAGGAATCTCAATTCAACCTGGCAAAGGATGGGTTACAGAACTCATGGTTCAAATAAAACATCTCTCATCCCACTTGGCTCCTAAAACAAAACAAAAAATAGTGAAGGAAAGGGGTGAGGTTATGTAAATACTTATGACAAATCTCAAAAAAATTAAGTAAACTTACTCCTTTCTCAGTAGTTAAATCAGACTACATGTCTAGTGCTTTCAAAGGTCCTCTGAGATTTTAACTATTTTCACATTTTATCATTTCAAAGTATGCTTTTTGGATGCTTTTGGGATTAAGTGGCATATTCTAATACTGCACAAATGGAAGGAAAGATTTTACTATAACTAAAAATATTTAAAACAAGAAGAGTTCAAATTCCATAAATCCTTTGGTCTAAAGATCTTTCCACTGGACTACTTTAGATGTCTGTTGTGTTCTAGAAATGGAGAATTGTTATGTAGTTACGTGAAATGGTATGTAGTTTCATTGAACAGCCAGTACAAACATTTACAATCAAAAGTGCACCTGTTAAGTAACAATTTGCATATCTTTTTCTCTGATTTGACTTTTAAATTTGGTATTTTAAATTAAATAACCCTTATGGCCTGCCAGTGCTTCCAATGAGCAAATCATCCCATGAGAGTAAATTAGGAATTTGAGGAAACATATTCAACAGTCCAGGTCTTTAAAGTATTATTAAAACAACAGCAGCAACAACAACCACTGTTAACATGTATATAGCACTTTAAGGTTTTATTCCCATTTAACAGAAGAGAAAACTAAAGCAAGATTCAAATTCTAATATTCCTAACTCCAAATCCAGGACTCTAACCACTATACTCCTCTAGATGTCTAGTGAACTTTTCCTTTGGTCTTGCTTTATTCTAAAATACCAACTATGCACAGGTTAACCATTTGGCCAAATCTAATAAAGTGAAACTTAATAAGGACATATGTAAAGTATTACCCTCAGTCAAAAAAATCATAATCATGAGTATAAGAAGGAAGAAGCCTAAGCGAAACAGCAGTTAATCTGAAAAAAAATTAAGTGGTTTTAATAACTGGCAAGCTCAGTATGAGTATATTGTAACACATCATGTAAAAAGCAAATGCAATTTTAGCATAATGTATAAAATTATGGAGGTGTCGATTTCATTCTGGTCCATCCTGGTCAGAACACATCTGAAGTACTGTGATTAGTTCTAATGCCCCTTTTTAGGAAGGATACCCATAAGTCTCAGACAGCCACTAGAATAATGAAGATACTTAAAATGATGTGACATAGTGAATTCTGGTTAAGATAGGATTGTGAAAAGCTATAGAGGGTCCCAGTTCCCCCACATACATTTCAGAAGTGTCATGAACGGTAATGCTTAGACTAAACTAAGGAGGGGCCCAATTCCCTCACATAAACTTCAGAAGAATCATGAATGACATAGTTTAGAATAAACTAAAGAGGGCTAGGGAAGCTAAAGACAATTAAAAATGTGGGGGGTTTTTAGGGAGAAAGGAAGTAAGCAATATTGGGAGAGGGCTTTTGCTTGGGGTAAATGGAACAAAAATAACTGACTCAGGTCATACTTTGCTTCAGTTTTCTCAACAAGGAAAAATGAACGTCCTACTATAAATCACAGAAGAAAAATTATTTGCAGGGAGTCGAAACCCAAAATAAGTGAGATAGTGAAAAAACATCTAGCTGTCCTTGATGAATTAAAGGGTGATTTGGCCCAGATGAACACAGCCTAAGATACTGAAAGAACTGGCAGACGTGATCATTGAGCCTCTGTTAGGGATAGTTAAAAAATCATGGAAAATAAGACAGGCATCATAAAACCAGAGAAGGGCAAATGTTGTCCCAATATTCAAAAAAATAGAAGAAAACAGATATGCAAACAACAGCCTAGCTGGTCTGACAATGATTCCTGGGAAAATTCTAAAATATCTCATTAAAGAGATGGTTTGTGAATATTTAGAAAGGAAAACAGGGATTACAAAGAAATAGCATAGCTTCACCAAGTACAAGTTGCTAAACTCACTTTCTTTTTTGAAAGGATTAAAAAGCTAATAAATGAAGAGAATACTGTGGATGTAGTTTTTTTCTAGGTTTCAACAAGTCATTTTATAAAGTAATGGAGAAGAAAAAGCAAAGTGGATTAGATAATAATATAATCAGATGGATTCAAACTGGTTGGCTAGCCAGGATCAAAGAGGAGTAGCTAATGGTTGAATAGTAAGGTAACTGGGCTTCCAACGAAGACCAGGTTTTCTGGAATACTACTGCTGAGGAGACATGACTCCTCATTGGTGGAGAGAAATGCCACATATCTGGATAAGGGATTTATTAAATTAAGGCCAGAGTTTCCTTGGGGAAAGAGGTACACGTGGTTCCACAGAGCCTTTGGGAGAGACATTTGGAGAGGGAGCAGACATTTAGGGGCAACCAGTTCCTCAATGTCACTGATTTCCAGCTTGTTTCCTTAAAGAATTCTAGAATGGACCTCCTTGGGTGAAATCGTGAACTCTTTCTTGGTTTGAGCTAAAATATTATCTCACTTCCATCACAGAGTTCATTCACATTCATATGAGCTCCAGTTTCTTTTGCTATTTTGCTTGGATAAATGGTTTTAGTCATTATTCAATATTTGTTATGATCTTTTTTGTAACCAATATTTGATGAGAAGGGGCAAAGCTGATAAGGGTAAGCTAAAGACTAGAATGACCAGCTTTCCTTCTGAAATTCTAAACAATGTACCCCTGGATCAGAAATATTTGAGGAGACAGAAAAATATAATTCTAACCCAATGTCCCAGTAGGAGACTACAGAAGAATCTAGCCTTGTGGCACTCCTGGGGCCTGCCTTTACCTTCACCTCCCTGCTCCCAGCTGATGTGTTAAAAGTATAGGGACTATCTCTGGTTCTAAGGAATCTATGACAATCATGAATCATATCTGAACAGGGTTAGAAACCCATGTTAGCATACCTATTTACATGGACACACCTTTCTTACATCAGTTTGAAAAAAAAACTCAAGTAGAATACCCCGGGGACCTGTTCCTGGCCCTGTATTGGTCAAAATCTTTATCAACGATTTAGATAAAGATACATATTGTCCCCTATAAATCTGCAGATGACACAAAACTGAGGAATATGTAAGAAACCCATTTGAGTTGAATATGTTAATATGAAATTCAATAGGAATTAAATGTAAAATCTTATACAGGTATACAAAAGTGAACTTCACAAGTACAAAAATGAGAGACACATGTTAGACATTATATCTATAATTATATGTATAGTATATATAATTATAATTCTATATAATATATATATGCCATTCTCCAGATTGCTGCTAAATTAATTTCCCTGAAGCCTAAATCTGACCACATCACTGTCTTAATTTGTTATATAATAATACATATATAATTATGATTTCCAAAGAATAAGCAGAGTAATGTGCCAGCAAGAAAGTTAATGTAACCTTGGGTAACATTAAGAGAGGCATAATTTCCAAGGAATAGGGAGGAATTAGTTCTACTGTGTCCTACTCCTACCTGACCTTTTTCTGGAGAATACAGTTAAACTCTGGGCATTATCACTGAACTTAAGAATGACATTGATAGGCTGGACAGTGTCTAGAGAAGGGTAACCAGAATGGTGAAGGACTGTGTGACTGTGTCATGAATTACATTTGAAGGAAATGCACATGCCTAAGACTTACCATCCCTTCTATAACACTCCTCCCTTTTACAAACTCAAAGAAAAAAAGCTTTCTGCAGTTTTTACCTCCACTTTCTCCCTCGTTCCTTAATCCTTTGAAATCCGACTTCTAAACTCATTATTCAACAGAAATTATTTTCCCAAAATTACCAATGTTGTCGTCATTATAAAAATCTAATCATCTTTTCCCAGCCCTCATTTTTATCTTCTCTGCTGCATTTGATACTGTTGACCATCCTCTCCTCCTGAATACATTCTCCTCTCCAGGCTTCAGAGCACTACTATCTCTTGGTAATCCTATCTTCTTAAACACTCTTCAGTCTCTTCTATTGGTCATTGAAATTATGCCCCCTTATCATGGCCCTACATTCTTCCCTCTGTGCTCTCTCTCTCTCTCTCTCTCTCTCTCTCTCTCTCTCTCTCTCTCTCTCTCTCTCTCTCTCTCTTCCTCTCCCTCTCCATCAGATTTCTTGAAGTGTAGTCATCATTGCTAAGTTAATGAGTCCTAGATCTCTATATACAGTCCCAGCCTCTCCCTCAAGTTTCAATCCCACATCATGAATATCCTATTGGGATATTCTGGAGATACCTCAAACTCAACAGGCCCAAAAGAGAGCTCATTATCTTTCCCCAAAAACCCACTCCTCTGCTAAATTTCCCTATCTCTATCAAAAACATCACTATTATTCCAATATGCATCATTGATATTATCCTTAACTTCTCATTCTCCCTCACCCCACATACCTGATCTGATGAAAATCTTGCCTTTTCAACCTACACAACGCCATTCACATGCTAACCTTCCTCTCTATATTCACACGGCTACTACCTTCATTCAGGCCCCCATCATCTCTCACCTAGATGATTCCAACAGCCTTCTATCTGTTCCCCCAACCACAATGTCTCCCTATTTCAAGCCGTTCTCCAGTTTGCAGCTAAAGTGATTTCCCTGAAGCCTAAATCTGACCACAACACTCCCTTAATTAGTCAGCTCCTTTGGCTCTCGATTGCCTCCTGAATCAAGCCTCTTTTAGTTTTTAAAGACTTTCACAACCTATCCCCAATCTGTTTCAAGCATCATAGTACATTACTTGCCCTCCCGCACTCTGTTGACCAACCCAACTGACCATCCCTCTGTTCCTTACATTTGACACTTTATATCCTCTCTCCATGTATTTGCACTGGCTTTCATCTAAGCCTGGAATGCACTCCCTCCTTACCTCTAGCTCACAGAATCCATCTCTTCCATCAAGACATAACTCAAGTACCACTTTCTATATGAAGCCTTTCCTGACTCCACCAGTAAGTGGCTTCCTATCATTTAGGTACCCTGCATTCATTTTATTTATTCTATGTGCATATATATTCCTGGTGTCTCCATTCAAATGCTTGTTTCTTAAAAGTAGCAATTGTTTCTTTGTACTCATATTCTTTGGTACCTTGGTACCTAATACAGCATCTGGAACATAGTAGGAGCTTAATAAATACTTCTTGATTGACTGAAAAGACTCAGGGAAGATTTCATAAATGCCTTTAAGCATTCTGATATGGAGGATGGATTAGATTTGTTCTGTTTGGCCCCAGAGAAAAAGACCAGGAGTATTGCAGGATATTGCAAAGAGGCCCACTTATACTTGACAGAAAAAAGATTCCAAACAACTGGAACTGTTCAGATATGAAATGAGCTGCATTGAATATCTTTGATATCCACCTCCTTAGAGGTCTTCTTACTAGAGGAGAGATTTTTAGCCTTATTTCTGTTATGGATCCCTTTGACACTCTTTTAAAGCCTATAAATGCTCTCATAGACACATTTTTTTTTACATGTTCAAATTTAAAATACACAGGATTATAAGGAAATTCAGTTGTATCGGAATAGTTATTCTTTTTTTTAAATAAGATCATGGACCCCAGGAACAAAAGCTCATACTAGATGGTTGCTGAGGCCTCTCCCAACCTTCCATTTCTGTGATTTTTTGTGTAAAACATTTTTCTATATTACTACTATGTGTAGGGCTCAGATTGTGTAAAGATTTCCTCAGGTTCCCCAGGATGGAAGCATATGAACTAAAGGAAATAAGGAAGATTCTCCCAAAATGTACCCACGCCCTCTATACTACAAATATCTCTGAAACAATGGTTAAAGATCAAAATATCACCTCTTTTTAAAGAGACCTCTGGAGAGGTGGGAGAGGGGTGAAAGAGATGGGATGGAAGAGATAAAAAGGAATTAATACTTCTTTGCAAATTGAAATGTCTGCATTTGTTAATGATCAATAATTTTGTAATGAGAAATAATCTAAAAAGGAAAGTTACTTCCTTATAATTTTTTCCTAACAAAAGACTTTCTGAGGCTAACAGAAATATACTTTTTTTCACACTTTAAAAAAAAAGGATTTAATTTGTCATCGACACAAAACAGTATCTTCCTGAAACATTTTTTGATCATGTTGCTCACCCCCTACTTAGAAGCCTGCAGAGATTCCCAATTGCCTATCATATCAAATCCAAATTCCCCAGCATTAGTTTCAGAGCTTTCCATCAACTCTTTTTCATCCTGCCTTGTCACCTCCATTTCTTATTACTTCCCACCAGGATCCCATATTTCAGCCAACATCAGCATATCTTTTGTCAGATGCAATTTATTTGTTCTTGTCTATCTAGGGCAGCCTGGTACAAAGGATTGAGGACCCTGGATTTGGAAGTGGGAAAAACTTAGGCACAAATCCTGCCTGGTGAACACTTGGACATAGGCAAGTGAATGCCAAGCCTCATTTCCTCATCTATAAAAGGAGGATGATGCCTTTATTATCTATCTCAAAGGACTGTTGTAAGGATCAGGTGAGATAAAACATAATGTGAATATGCAAACCATGGACATTATATACAAATTTAGAAATGCACTACAAATGCCAGCTTGTATGATTACTATTACTTCTCCTGAACTAGGGTATACTTCCTTACCCATAACTTCCTTTAAAGAACTTCTCAGTAATTTACCTACTAAATGAAGTCATCTCTAGTTAAATCCACTTAACTCTTTTTCACTGCTTTATTCTATCCTTTCTTCCTTGTTGGATTGGAAACTCTTCCAAACAAGGACTGGCTCACCTGGTTTTGGGGGGATTTTTTGTTTTGTTTTGTTTTTTGGATTTCTTTACAGCATGTAGTATAATGCTCAGCATATGCAGTAGTGGGCACTTGGAAAATGTTACTGTCAGCCTGGTTCCCAGAGAGGAGAAAGAAAGAAATAAACTTTGCAACTGCAAGACCATTCCATTTACAAAATGGCATTCTAATAGATTTATGACATCTTAAAATCGGAGTTTGCTTCAAGCAAGGAAACCTGTACTGTGGCCACCTGTGTAATCTCAATGCTCATTGCTTCACCAGGCGTCTTTTTATCGCTTAACATTTCCCGAGCACAGGATGTAATGACATTCTATAGGGTTTGAATACTTCAGGTTAGACATGGGCACACTTGAAGGAAAAAGCATGCCGGAGCTTTAAGGACAGTAATTTTTTCTGTGGTAAGAGAGAAACAATTGCTCACATTTGAATTTTCATGTCTTTCATCTTTTTTCCTATTTACTTCCTCATTCCCCTACCCCTATTCTCCCAGAGAAGCAATTATATTGCCCCTATTCTCAACTCTTCCCACTGTTCCCACTAGCTTGTTCCAGGTTATTAGAAATCTGGCTTTAAACTATCTCTAAACTATCCTGTAGATATCTTGTTTGTACATAGTTATTTATGTGTTTTCTCCTTCATTAGATTATAAGTTTGACTTTCGCCTTTCTTTGTATCCCCAGAACTTAGCACTGTGTTTAGCACATTACAGGTACTTAACTTATATGACTGACTGCCGTATATTTCTAAACTGGAATTTAAATTGCAATGTTCTTGGAAGAAAGGGTATAGATATAGATATTTGTGTGCACATACACCAACGTATGTACACGTGTGTATGTGTACACATGCATACATATATATACACACCCTAAGATTAATATAAGGTACTTCTAGATATAGAGATAGTAAGTATATATTCTGGGCCAATCCTAGCTTAGACTAGTCCAATAATTCATGCTCAGGGTTAGAATGGATTAGTGGCCCATAAAACGCAATAAAAACAACTTGTTTAAGATAAAGTTAGAAAGGATACAGTTTGGATGAAATACTAGTGCATATTTACCATTAAAAATGACCATATTCTATCTAGAAGCCATTCTCTATAGGGCAGAGGGAATTCTACTAAATCTCTGACATCAACTTTGCATAGGTTCTGCCTTATATTCTTCAGATAGAAAGCCAAACCAATGAATGGCAATCCAGACAACAACATCCTTGCCCATACAAAACCAGGTATACTCTTGCCACATCCCATCCCTTGGTGGCAAGATTCCAAAAAAAATTCTTATGAGCCTTTCAATTACTAAAATAATCTTAAAACAATTCTAACCTCGGGAAAAAGTCTAATAGCACTCAATGAAGAGCTTAGAAAAAATGATAAAAACAAAAACATAAAATCATATAATCTTTATCAAACAATATTTTGGGCCAGGCACTGTGCTAAATGCTGAGGAACAAAAAGGAGAAAAAGACAGCCCTTGACCCCAAGAAGCTTACAACCTAATGAGAGAGACAACACACAAATATATATAAAGCTAGCTATACACATAAGAATAAATAGGCTACACAGGATACATACACATAGGCTAAATAAATACACAGCATAAATAGGAAAGAATTAACAGAAGGAAGGCACTGATATTAAGAGGGGTTGGGATGGGCTTCCTCCAGAAAGTGGAGTTTGAGTTGGAATTTGAAGGAAGCTAGGGAGCCCAATAGGTAGGAATGAGGAGAGAGAGCATCGCATGCTGGACAGTCAGAGAAAATGCCTGAATCTGAAAGATGGAGTGTCTTGTTTGTAGAAGAGCCAGGAAAGCCAGTGTCACTGGATCAAAAAGTACATATTGGGGAGGAAGCTGTAAGAAGACCGGAAAGGTAGGAGGGCACTAGGTTATGAAGGACTTTGAATGCCAAGGAGAGGATTTTGTATTTGATCCTAGAAACAATATGAAGCCACTGGAATTTGGGGAGTGGGGCAGGGGAAGGGAGCCCCAGTGTTCTGACATCTTTATGGGCCCTACTGAACAGCAGACATACCAGATTTAACCACACAATATGGCTTTAACCACACTCTTTTAAGCCCCCAGACTCAATACAGCCACTACCTCTACCTAGCCGCTGCTCCCAGATCCAATTTACATTATTTGAACAGGTGTGTTCTTGTACTCAACCACAATCACATCACCCATTTAGCCCAAGACAGTACCACAAGAACCAACTATCCATCTTGACCAGACAGGACCACAATATCTAGCCAATCAGAGGGCAGCACAACCAGGATGTTTGACCATCAAACCACAGAAGGGACCCCTCCTCTATTACCTAATCCCTTCATAAACCCCACCTGCCTTTTTAATATTCATAATTTCTTTTATGTAATTGCATCGTTACCCTATAAAAAAAATCTTGCTTTCCCTAAAGTTGCTAGTTCCCCTTGGAACTTAGCCCACTTCTGAGGGGTGTCAATCCTCAATAAATGCCTATACTTGGATTACAGGTGGTCTGACTCTGAATTCTTTGAGATGGTTCCACCACAACAGACCATGAAACAGTTTTTGGCATCCCTGGGCCAAGTCTCTGACTCTGACCGTCACTCCACGTGGAGCAGAATCTTTGATTCAGAACCCCTCTAATCCAAAAGTAAGGCTATCTCTTTCTCGTCTCTTATCTAGGATGTCTTTCTAGTACCTTGGAAGGCTTGACTGGATTATGTGGGCCCTAGCTCCTAGGGCCCTTGCTGCCTGGAAAATTCCCTCACAACAGAGGATGCTCTGCTTGGGAATTTTGGGGGGAGTTCTTTGTGAACTTAGTTTTTTTCATCTTTCTGGTGGGATGCCACTGAAGAGATAAACGTGGCTATATGGTGGATTTCCTTTGGCTTACTAGAATTCAGTCTCAACTCCCATCCCATGGGACTACTAAACTGTTATAGAGCCTGGTTTCAGTATAATCTAGAAGACCAAGAAAAGTTACCACTTTCTGTGCTTTCTGTTTATAATAGTCTACTCTGTTTCTGTGTTAAAAATCTCTGAGTCTTCCACCTTGTAAGATTTAAAATGCAGCCAGTCAGAAAAGAAAAAAAACTGTACATGGGCTGGAAAGATTGATGGTCTCTTAAAGAAAGGTTGCTGGCAAAAAATAAATTTTTTTTAAATTAAAAAAATCTCTCTCTCTCTCTCTCCTTTCTTGGACTCTGGCATAAATAGGAAATAATTAACAGATGGAAGGCACTGATATTAAGAGGGGTTGGGATGGGCTTCCTCTAGAAAGTGGAGTTTGAGTTTGAATTTGAAGGAAGCTAGGGAACCCAATAGGTAGGAATGAGGAGAGAGAGCATCCTAGGCATGCTGGACAGCCAGAGAAAATGCCTGAATCTGAAAGATGGAGTGTCTTGTTTGTAGAAGAGCCAGGAAAGCCAGTGTCACTGAATCAAAAAGTACGTATTGGAGAGTAAGCTGTAAGAAGACTAGAAAGGTAGGAGGGCGATGGGGATGGAGGGACAGTCAGAAAAAAAAGAGGAGGAGGGAAACTTCTCCCCTCGGACCTGTCTAAGAGAAAAAGGGTCACATCACTGATCAAAGAGAAGCAGGTTTCAAGGCTGTACTTTGGAATAGGACTAGCACTTAACCCTTTCCTGGGTCACAGAAGGAGAAAATGTTTGTGTGAGTCAGGATACAACCAAAGGTAACTGAATCTGATTAGAATATCTCACTAGAACTTAGGGAGTCTTACACAATAAAGCTAAGTTCTGGTCAATTTTAAAATAACTATTAAATTGGTATGTGTGATAAAATTGGAAACTTGACTAAATTATATGAGACTCCTATTCATTTTAAGAAATTAAACATGTTCTTAAGTGCGATTGTTGGGGTACATTTGTGTTAGCATTAAAATCATAACCCCAGAGTCTGTGTAATATCATTTGGAATATAGATCCAGGTAATTAAATTCATTCTGGTTATATTTTAAGTGAAATGTTGTCTCTCCTAATTTGATGTTTAGGATAAATCAAAATTTGTTATACTATTTGGCACTACGATAAATTGGGTAAATGCATTGATCTGAAAAAGAGGAACCTCAGAGATGAAGCTTTGAGCTTTCCAGTAGTGGGGAGAGGGAACTAGGCACCACTGAATCATTTCCAGAGTCCCACTCACCTTGACTAGACAGTTCAAAGCTCCTACTTTCACAAAAATTTTAAGGAGTGGACACAGAAGTGAAGTTTACTTGAGTAAAAGTTGAGGAAAAAAAAACAACTTTTAAGATCATTCTTCCTGTGGTCCCAGCTCTAGGGTGACACTAGGGTGACAGTGCCTCCTCCTTGTGGCCCCACCTCTGACCAGACTGGGGCTACAGTGAAAAGTTAGAACAGTTAAGATCTTTCACTCTATCATCCTGGCTCTGACTGGGCAAAGGTGACAGAGAAAAGTTAAAAGAGCTAAAAACTTTTTAGCATATTGTGTTAACTCCTCTCACCCCAGATCAGACTGAGGAAAGAGAATGCTGAAGAATGGCAGGGAATTTGAGTTACCCTCCCCTACCTGGTGAAAGGAAGGAGGGGGAGGCAGAGCAGGGACAGCAGAGGCCTTACAGGCAACGGCTCTGGGCCCCTGGCTCCCTGAAGCCCACCCCTCTAGGCAAGCAGATGAACCTCTCCTCTCAAATCCTGAGTCCTTGCTCCCACACCACTGGAACCTGAAGCTTCTACTCCAAGTTCCCTAAAGCAAAGCAGCTACTATCAGGAAGCTGTAAGGTTCCTCGGGGACCCTCCTCCTTATCCGCCAAATTCCCCTCATCAATGCCCCCCCAGACCTTTAATTCAGGTGCCTGACTCTATAACCTCCTGGCACTCCCTGATCTTTATTCCCTTCCACACAAGGAGTGATGCCCTCTTTCTCTTGCCTTCCCAAATCCCTGATTCAACCACCCCCACAACCAAGCTTTGCAACTATGGAGAGAGGGGAAAGGGGTATGGACCAAGGCAGTATGATATATAAAGTCAGTCAACCTCTGCACCTGGTAAATCTAACCTTCTATCAATAATTTTATATGTGATGATTTGGAAATGCAATTAACATCATTTGAAGTTTACTGTTTGGGTAATTGTATTTCTAATTGTTTTAAAATTCTCTTATACTGTAAAACTTGAGTGATCATCGTGAGACAGAAATGATGTTAAACAAAGCAATTTTTAACCTGAATTTTATTGAAACTAAAAAATAAGTGTGGGAAAAATTGTTTAAAACCAGTTATGTTATTTTATTAAGCCCTGCTAAGCCTGTCTCACAGATAAAACAATTTGGCTCTCACTTACGAAAATTGTAAGATTCTTAACTAAGTTATGTGGGATTATTGTTATAATGTTAAAATCTAAAATTGGTCCCACAGCAGCTCTAAGCGTAGACAGGGTAGATACTTTCTACTCCCCCTTGTGCCAGCCAGCATAGATGGGGACCATAAAAATAAAATATGGGAACCCTAAAAGACATCCTGGCAAGAAAAAATAAAAATCAGTCAAGGCAAAACAAATTAAATTAAGATTGAAAATAGGGGACTTGCCACATAAAAAGTATGTAGTTTTCATCAGTCCAGAAGAAAAATATAAAAGGATGGAGAAGTAGATGAGCCCCTTCTTTGAAGTCCCTGTCAATTCCTCTTATTTATAAACTTGCCAGAACCCCAAAAGCCATCTGGCGGGCAAAGACATCAGCCCTGGGGAAAAAAACAAAAGCTTGTTTGGGCCATGAAGTTCCTAAACAATGAACTTGGCTTACTGAGAAACTGCAAGCTTGTGTATAATATAGAAATAATTTCTACTTATTTGTCTTTACACCAGATAAATTTAAACTTTAAAAGGAAAGAAAAACAAGTGAAGAATGTTAAGTGAAATTTCTTATGTATGTAAGTCATGGTAAATTTTTATTGCTTATTGAAACGCCATAAGAGTAAAAACAATTGTGTCTAGCCCTAAGCTGTGATTGGTGAGACTTACCATTTGAGGTAAAGGCCCCTGGGACCATAACTAATTTTATTTTGTGTTTGAATTTAGATGTAGTCGTCTGCATTAAATCAATATCTGAATGAAATGCCACAAGCTATCAGAGGGAATGTGATCCTGCTACAGGTGGAGGTTTACTTCTAGGAAAATCCAAGAGGAAAATTTTAGCCTCAGTCTGAGATGGGACCCTCCTGGTTCAGTCTCCCCTTGTCTTACTTTGAAAAAGAATGTTTCTTACCTGGCTATTCTATCCCACCAGGCTATCCCACCTGAGTCTGTCTATGAGGTGAAATTGATAGCTATAATTCTTCTCTGAATTCAAACAGGTCTAAGGATGTTTTATCCTGTCATATCTGGCATGTCCCTGCTTTTTCCTTTTATAGCAAATTTCTATAATTAGAGCAAGTGGTTAGCAAAAAAATATGAGTCATTATCCTATAGACTAAGGCCGGGATACATCTGAGCTACTATAATAAAAGTTATATTCCTTTCTATATCCTAAACAACTTAGTAAATAGGTATTTGGCCTAGTCATCTGTGTGTTACTAGATATATATACACCTGTATAATAAAAGGTCCTTAAATGTTTCAAAATGATATAAAGTGTCTTATTATAATTGGAGTAAAACTGCCTCTTATAAGAAAATTCATTCGTATAACTACTCAACCCAAGGGTGGAAAGCTCCTACCTGCAAAAGTGTTCTTATTAATATTTATATGTATAGCATTAGATTCTCAATAGCATCTGATCCTCTTAAATGAACTGGAATCAGAGTGGAAATTTTGAGGAAAGTAACAAGATCAGATCATCCTTTATGTCAAAAGTATACAGCTTCATGGTGCTCTTGGTTTCTCTCTCCTTAATTCTGGAGCCCTGCATATTAAACTTGCTTGTCAGATTTGTGTCTTACAGCCTACATACCATTGATCTACAGCTGGTAGCCCATACCCACCCAACATCCTCTGGATGTTGCCTATGCTAGGTTCCAGTCAATCTCTTCCTCGGGACCCAATGAGGCAGAGAGAACTCTACACCCCTTGCCAGTCTGAAGAAGCTACAGAAGCAGAGACCTTTTTCCCTTTTCCCAAATGAATCTGGGTCCCGGCACTTTGAGGGCAGAATTATGGAATCCTAATAAAGTTGCCCCCAGGCCCAATATTCTAACTTCCTTATGGGCCCTACTGAATAGCAGGCATGTCCTGATTTAACCACACAACATGGCTTTAACCACACTCTTTTTAGCCCCCAGACTCAATACAGCCACTACTCCTACCTAGCCACTGCTCCCAGATCCAATTCACATATTTGAACAGGTGTGTTCTTGTACTCAACCACAATCACATCATCCACTTAGCCCAAGACAGTACCACAAGAACCAACTATCCATCTTGACCAGACAGGACCACAACAGCTAGCCAATCAGAGGGCAGCACAACCAGGATGTTTGGCCACTGAACCACAGAAGGGACCCCTCCCCTACTACCTAATCCCTTCATAAACCCCTCCTGCCTTTTTAATATTCATAATTTCTATTACATAATTGCATCTTTACCCTATAAAAATCCATCTTGCTTTTTCTGAAGCTGCTAGTTCCTCTTCTAGCCCATTTCTGAGAGGTGTCAATCTTCAATAAATGCCTATACTTGGAGTACAGGTGGTCTGACTTTGAATTCTTTGAGACGGTTCCACCACAACAATAGGACCTGCACACTATGAATCTCACATAAGTGGCCAAATGGAAGTTGCTGTAGAGTAGGTAGCAAGCTGAAGCAAGATGATCTACCAGCAAGCTACAGCCACCAAGTCACTGCAATCCTCCTCTGCCAATTAAGGACATAAATTCTAGGCTAAATCTTGCTCAGTTCAGTCCAGTGACTCAAGCTCAAGATTAGAATGCAACAATTTTATATAAGTTCTAAAAGGATATCTTCAAATAAGACTCAACTCACATTCACCAAGGCAACACCTGAATCAGAAAGGCCTCCCTTCAGCGGAGTGAGAATTCCACTAAGCCCTCCAACTCCCAATAGGCTCAGTCTCTTACGCCTCAGGCATCAAAAACAAAGGATAATTGAAGGAATAGCCTCCCCATCCCATTAGAGGGACAGCCATTCCTATATACTACAGGTGTCACTCCCATCACATTTTTGTGACTGAGATTGATGCAACATGGTAGAATATGTACAGAACATTGGCCTTAGAGTTTGGAACACCTAGGTTCAAATGCTGCCTCTAAATACCTTGTGACCACAACATGTCACTACTTGCCCATGGCAAAGGCAAGTCTTAAACCACTCTTATAAAGAAGCTACTAATCTTCATCAGTGAAGGGAATTTCCATACATGGGAGTTTCCCAATCTGACAAAATCACAAGTCAACCAAAAAATGGTCAAAAGTTTCCGCTCCAAACTAAGTCTAGAATGACTCAGACTTGAAATAGAGAGTTCCAATAATTTGAGGCTAAATGTCAATACAATTTTTAAAATTTTTTAAATACATAATAGCACAGTACCTTTCCCAATGGTAAGTGTTGAATGTTTACCTCTCTAAATTAAACTAGAGACATAAAGAGGATATCTTAGAAATACTGAGCTTTCTGTCACTGGCAGTATTCAGAGTTTCTAAGCATTTGCAGAGGGGATTCCTCTCTTAAGTGCTTTCATACAACACAAGGAATTTGGAGTCTGCCTTCCAACTTTAAAATTCTATAGCTATAGGAATTTTAATATTCCCACTTGCTACGATTATTAGAAGGGTAAGAAGAGGTGAATTACTCCATGATTTAAATACACCAATTTTTATGGTAGAGACATGTCTATTTGCCTTGACTTTTTGTTCACAGCCTTGCCACGTCATTTCATTAACTCACCGAGGTGTGATTTGCTTTTCAGGTCAGTAAACTTGAAACATAATGCAATTTATTTTCAATCTTTTTAAAGTGGAAAATAAAAATGAACACTTATGGTAAGGGGTCGGGGGACTGGGATGCAGAGCACACATAGTCCCAGATTGGAAATCTCCCAATTTTATATGTTGTTTATTTTTTGTTGGGTTGGGTATTTTGGAAGAATGGAAAGGGGGGATGGAGAGAGAAACAGAGAGACAGAGACAGAGACAGAGAGAGAAAGAGAGACAGAGAAAGAAAGACAGAGAGAGATGAGAATATACTAATGCGTTGAACACTGCCAAATCTACCCAGAGACAAATGCCTTATCTCAATTTCGAATTCATTATTCAACAGGGACAATCCCTAAAATGGGCTATCAGCAGAGAACAATGTTCTAAGTGAATACCAAGGGAACTAACATTGTTAAAAAAAAAGGCTACTTTCAACAAACTCCTTAGTAATCATATATAATAGCACACAACACCTTTTGAGACTATATAATAGTGCCACAACAAATATTTTATAAGAATTAGTGCTCAAAGAAAACTTATCTGGACTCACCTGAATATCACCAATCATTTCCTATCATAACAGAAATAAGTGCACCTGCACGCACACAGAGACACACAGACACACACAGATATTAGATTAAAAAGAAAAAGACCTGCCCAGCATGTTTCTGAATAAAAAGAGCATGATTACGCTAAAGTCATTTTTAAAAAGCACAGAATCAAAAGCATCAGAAATAAGAGACAATTAATATTACTCTGCAGTAGCATATGAAAACCTGGGATGGGGAAGGGAAGGGCAATCATAGCTAGATTACAGCACGAGTGAATGTTTTGGGAAGAAGAGCCAACTAGGAAATCAGGAGACATGGACCATTAACTTGCTGTGTGATCTTAAGCCAGTCTCCTTTTCTGGGCTTCGGTTTTCTCATCTGTAAAATGAGGAGGCAGCACAAATAAGTTTCCTTCCAACTCAGAAATTCTATGAAATGTGCAGACCCGCACCACCACCACTTGCCATCTAAAAACCTTTTAACTTTCATAAAGCATTTTACTTTAAAAAATAGATCTGATAGGATTTCCAAGTAGGTCAGAGCCAAGAGAAACTGTATACATGTTATAGAGGTTCTCTGGTTCTCTCCCAGTAGACAGAGACCTCTTTGAGAGAACTGCTTTTTTCCCCCTTTTCTCATTATCCCCAGCACTTTGCACAGTGCTTGGCACATGGCAGGTGCTTAATAAACGCTAACTGACCAACTGCCTGGTGGACTTTTTTTCAAGATACAGATTAATACATAAGTGAACAATTATAGGACCTCCAAGCATGATTTCTTCCCCACAAACCGCATTCCCACCAGTGAAGAGAGCATACAAAGAGAAGGTTGTATTTGTCTTTCATTTTCAAAGAGGACCATGACATCAGGGAAATGATGACATGACTTGCAGTATGCTGGACTGAAAGCCAGAAAATCTTGGTTCAAAGCTTGCCCCTTCTACTTATTAATTATTTGACCAGGGAAGTCACTTAATGTCACTGCATCTCACTCCCTCTTTGATAAAATGAGTAGGTTGGTATCTACATTTCTTTCCAGCTAAAAAAATGCCTAATTTTTTATCTTTGGACTTCTTATAGTATTTTGTGCAACAGGGGACATGTGTAACCCTCCAAATCATGTTCCGTGTATTATTTTTCATTATGATTATTGGTGTATATGTCATACCTCCCTCTCAACTGTAAATCTCATGATGGCAGGGACTTTCCTTCTCTCAACTCCTTTATCTCATCCAGCCTTCAGAATCATTTTCGGCACACAGTAGCTGCTTTAACATTGTTTCTTGAATTTGTGAATTGAATTCAAAAGTCACAGTCACATTTGCTAATAACCAAAAAGGACAAAATCTCCACAATTAAGGACAGTCCCAAATCTCCTGCCCAGAAAAGTAAGGCCTCAGCCACAAATGAAAGAGGCTCCTCTAAGGATTCTTTCAGCTCCCTTGCAGAGCAAAATCACTGTCTTAGAACTCAGAGTTTCCAATACTATCAGGCCTGGAACTGGTAGGCAGCTAGATCCTTTTTCTTGTTATCCTTATAGCTTCCCAAAGGCTATTCAGTCAATAAAGACTAATATGTTCTAGACTACTGTATAGTTTGTATAAATGCAGAATGCATTCATTCAAACTATTCTTTCAAAATAATTTCTGCTGAAAGCTACTTTTAGATATAGATATACTTTATTCTTGCTTCCCATTATATGGCAGAATTAATTTCCCATAGCAAAATTTCATCTTATTTAACTCAATAGGATATTAGCTATTTTCACTGCTTTTTATTTTACTTCATGTCTTATTATTACCACAGACAGAATGCTCACTTTCCAAGGAACTTTTTTCTGGCAATTAGAAGGAATTTAAAAATAATATTCACCATCTAAAGCTTTTTGAAGTCTTTTCTCTCAATTTTTTGATCTGTATACTAACAATAAATAAAATGCATTATGCTTAAAGGGTTTCTTACGAGGGTTTTTCTTTGTTTTCTTTCCAGTTTACATTCAATTGTGTGCCAGTGTACATTCTTTCCTCCCAGATTCTAAATCTACTTGTTTGCATCTATTCATATAATGCGGGGACAAACCAAGTCTTCATTTTGTGCAAACTATTTTCCTCTTAATTCCTATAGCTCATGAGCTGAGAATAGCCCTGGCCACAACACTGGACAATTATATCCCAGCCAACTACCCCTAAACTGTTCTAAAACCCCTAGCTTCAACAATCAAGATGTACTCCACATTTCTCCACCTACTTCTATGGCAATCAAAGAAGAGAGAACATTGCACAGGGTTGGAGCACAGAACTAGAGGCAATTGATAAGCTATACCATGAGCATCTCCAGTCATGACATCGGATAACATGGTCTTAGATAACTTTGAAGGGTTGAATGTAAGAGACACATGAGCAAATGAAGATATTACCTGGTTTGGCAAACTTAGGGAAAAAAGTGGTTCGGCTAGATGACTTCTAGGGTCTCTTCCTGCTTTAACTCTATGATCTTACTATGTTATGTGTATGTAACAGAGAGGAGGGTATTTGTACAATAATCTAAACCTGTCTAAATGATTATATATGTGTATAGGGCTAGTAGTAATATATAGTGCTTTAAGATCTGCAAAACACTTTACAAACGATATCTCATTTTAACCTCACAACAACATTGGAAAGAAGGTGTTATTATTGTTTCCATTTTTAGAGATAAGGAAACTGAGGCAGAGAGAGGATAAGTCACACAGATAGTGTCTCAAACCAGATTTGAACTCAAGTCTTCCTGACTCCGAGTCCAGTGTTCTATCCACCTAGCTACCTCCAATAACATATGGCTTTGGTAAGTTCAGGGATAATTCTAAGTTTTAGAGAGTAAAATAATCCAAGAAATGGAAAATAGATATAGTACTGTATAATGGAGAGCTTTAAAAGAAATAGACCATATATCCAGGATATCCTCATACCTTCCCCAGCTGCAGATTCTAAAGATAGATAGATAGATAGATAGATAGATAGATAGATAGATAGATAGATAGATAGATAGATAGATAGATGGGTGGATGGAGGAATTGATGAATTGATGAGAGAGAGAGCATTTATTACACACTAAGAATATGACTAGAAATGCAAATAAAAGAAAACAAGACAGTCTCTAATCTAAAGGCACTTACGTTCTAACAGAGAAATATGAAACATTAAAGAGATCTGGAAATTGCCAGGAGAGGGATACACAGGGGATCAACACTTCCAGAGAATAAGTTTAGCTGAGAGTGGTGTGCATAATTGGACACCCTTGTGAAATACTGATCCTTCCAGTTTGTCTTTTAGGGGAGTGGGCCTCACAGCAGAGGTATTTCAAAGTGGACAAGCTTAGAGGGTGAAATGATAGAGCAGCTGAGCTGGGAGTAAAAGTGAATATTTGTTATGGACAGATCCCAAAGCCTCAGGGATTGGATCACCCATAATAACATTCTCAAGTTGTTCAATCATTGTTGTTCAATTGTTCAATCAAGTTCTTTGGCTATTTCCAACTCTTTGTGACACCATTTGGGGGTTCATTGGCAAAGATACTGGAGAGGTTTACCATTTCCTTCTTCAGTTCATTTTACAGATGAGGAAATGGAGGAGTAATATTCTAGGCCAGGCCTAATTCAGTACAGTCCACAGTGATTCAGGTTGCAGTGGGAAAACCATAAGGAAATGGTGGGGCATAAAATGCAATGAAAACTACTCTATTAATAACAAAGGATGAAGAGGATATTATTCTTAAGGTTGAAAAGATAGTAATTCAGATAAAACAGCTGCTCCCATTGGTCACCACATTCATCATGGCAGCCATCCACACTAAATTAGAAAGGCATAGCACCACAGGGCGGTAGGAATTGCAATAATCTCCAACATCAGCTTGCTCATAGGCTGGATCTTTTATATTTCAGACATCAAGGAAGTCAAATGGTCTCTCGGAGTTTTAAAAGACCAGCCCAGCCTACATAAAACAGGAGCCTCTCCTAGCACAAATATTACTACAGTAATATGTGTTAAATATAAAGTTAGTAGCCAATGGCTCCTGTTATCATCATGATCAATCTTCACAGTCACCAAACATTAATGCTCTGGGTACACAGGGTCCATTACTCAACATTATCTTAAGATTATGACTTTTTAATAAGGTAAAAAAGAGTCAAAACTCTCAATCAATATTTAAATTAATCCCCTGAAGTAGCAGAGGCAGCTAGGCAGTCCAGTGAATAGAGGGAGGGCCTAAAGTCAGGATGATCCGAGTGCAAATGTGGCCTCAGATACTAACTAGGCGTGTGACCCTGGGCAAGTCACTTAACTCTGCCTCAGTTTCCTCATTTGTAAAATGAGCTAGAGAAGGAAATGGCAAATCGCTCCAGTATCTTTCCCAAGAAACCCCAAATGGAGTCACAAAAAGTCAGACACAAATGAAATAAATGAACAAGGTAGTAGAAATTGTCAAATGAAAGTGTACAGGCAAAAAGTCCTCTACACAATGGGTAGTGAGAGAAAAAAAACCTAGCATGAGTTTTCTAGACACATCCTCACAATTATTAGCATTAAAAGTTTCACTTTGGAACATTAAATAAAGTAATTGCTATAATAACTGAAAGATTGGTGATGTTCCTTCCATTCCCCCCTGCCATTGCAGGTTTAGAATAAAAAATAAGAAAAGGAGAGAATATCTGTTGGAGCAAAAGAAAAAGGAAAGGAAAAGAAAGGAATAAAAGGAAAAGAACGGAAAAGAAAACAATTTAAGAAAATCCACTGGAAATAAAAATCTATTTTTAAAAAATACATTTCTGTGGCATGTAGCCAGCATTCTTAAAAATGCAAAGAGATTTCTTCGAGAAGTGTCGGACTTTCATGATTAGCTCGACCCAATCCTGCACATGAGAAGTTATGACTATGGTATAAAATCCACAGTAGAAACTAAACAGGATTATCTCAGTGAGTACTGCTAATATTAATAGACCAGAGGCCACCAAGTTCCCTGAAGCTGGAAACATGTCAGAGAGGAAAGACACACAACTCAGCTTAAAAAAGCAAAATCCATTAACCATGAAATAGGGAAACAAGAAATCAAACTTCCCATATACCATAACCTCCTGCAAAAGAGGAAAAATCTATTAAATGGAAAAGTCATATTAAATGAAATGATTCTAACTCAAAAGCAGCAGAAGGATGAGTAAATTGAAAAATACCATTAGGGACTGGATCTGTAGCAGCTTCATTAATAGGGAGAACTTTCAAGTGAGGAGACTCTAACAATGCAAGTCAGCATCTTCTTGGTAATTTATAGTCTTAAGAGAGTTGCCTAGAACACTGAGCAAGTGACTTGTTCAGGGTCACACAGACAATATGTTAAAAAGAAGGGCTTGAATCCAGGTCTTCTTGGCTTTGAGACCACCTTTCTATAAGACCAAGACTATACCAAGTAGTCTCTTAAGTAAATTTCAAGTTAAGGAAATTTTCAGATAAAGCACACTACTAATTTATCTAAACAATTATTTATATATATATACACACATATATGTATATATATACACATATGTATTTATATAATGTAATATAGACACAAACATATATACACATATGTGTGTTTTGTGTGCCTGTGTATATATAAATGTGTGTGTGTATGTTTATGGTCACATCACATATTTACTCTATATGCCAGAGTTAGACAATAATAAAACTTTATTAGGTGCCTATTATGTGCCTCATACTATGCTAACTGCTGAGATTACAAAGAAAGGAAAAAGATATTCCCTGCCAGTTTATAGTCCAATAAGAAAAGTCAACAATCAGTGGAGAAGGAGGGATGTAGGGTACCTAGAAGCAGGATGAAATCAGGAGGGCAGCCAGGTTGGAAATAATACAATGTCTATCAATAATAACAACAGTTGAGATATAGATATATATATATGTATATATACATATCGATAATAGTAACAGTTGACATATATATGTCTATTGATAACAATAACAATTGACATTTAAGTATATATATATATATGTGCTTATATATATATATATATAAATGGTTCCATTATATTGTCTAGCTTTAGTTTCTTTAGATACTGGTTAAAGACCCACCTGGAGTGAATTTAATAATTCTTAAAATGTTCAAAGTTCCTTCCCTACATTCTCACTGGAATACAGACATTCAGGTAAACAGTAACCAACATTAAACTGATAGTAGCTCCCACTCCATACTTCTTGGCTCCCTCATTAAAAGGTTTGGTGATATCTTTTTGCCTAAGAAACCATGGATCAGAGCTGAACATTTTAATTCAATGAGAGCAGAGTTCTAAGGCCCGAGAATCTCTGTTTCTCTGTTTCAGTTCTCAGCTTGTACTCTGAAAGGAAAATCCTTGACCTAGAGAGAGAAGAGACCACAAAGATAACCTAATCAAGCCCCTCATTTTATGGATGGCTAAACTGAGATCAACAGAAGTTAAGTAACTGGCCTGAAAATTGCCCATATAGGCATTAATTAAAATAAAGATTTGAACCCAGATCCTCTGACTCCAAATCCATAACAATTTCTACTACATAATCTGTTCCACCCCGAAATTTTTAAAAATTGTCAAATAGATGTTCTTCTTCTTTTGCTAATAATTACATATATCATATATATTTATATATAAAATTGTATTTTATAATTTTTACACAATTGTATATCTAGTCCTATACTAAAATTTAGAATATATGAATATGCAAAGGATTTGTGATTGTGTCAACACGAGAAACTCCCAAGGTGAGAATTTCCTCCACTGATGCAAATCTCAACCGGTCTATGACTATGTCCATGAGCCATAATTTTAACCCACACTCCTATGAATGTGCTTGAAACACATAGAAGTCAAGTGACTTGGTGAGTGTTGCAATTTAACACATAGCAATGACTAGATCTGAACCCAACTATCCATGACTATAACCCCAACCCTCTATCCACTATACCATTCTGCTCCAACTTCAGGAATATTCTTGAAAAGATTCTAAGCAAAGAGAAGAGAGAGGTGGTCTAAATCAAACAGATAGTTCTTCATTTCCTAGAATTCCCAAATGCAAAACATCAAGGCCCCAACTCGGGACCTAAGTGATTAGCTGACTAACTAGAAATGGAGTGATACAGATGAGAGATGGCAGATTATGTATATCCTGGGAATTAAACTGGCAAATAGAGGTTTTCTGCAACAGTTACAGCACAGAGAAAATGAAATCCAACATACACAGGCCCTCACAAAGCGAAGCAACCCCTCAAAACAAGGAGGCATCAGAAATCTTTCCCCATGTAAACAATAAAATATTCAACAAAAAAATACCCTAATTGGTAGCAGGATCTACAAACATCTGGCGATGAAATGTTGATGCTTCATATTTTTCAGGAGGACATATTTCATGAACATTTCCTTCAAGCAGGTCATATTCCTTTAGGATCAGCTCTATCTGAGGTATAAACCTCACAAACAAAATGTTTGGCAATTTGGAGAATAGGGAAAAGAATATGCTAGAGACTCCAAATTGTTTTTTATTTTTTAATTAAGAATGATAATTGTAGCCAACTATTCATGAGAGTTTTGACTTTGTGTGTTTATTATCAAACCAATCAGCAGGAAATTCAAATTAGATTTACACAGAATCAATGAAATAAGTAGCCTCCTCCATCCCGATCATTCTGGGCATCTATCTGGTCAACCTTGTCTTACTTAGAATTATGGACTTCAAACTGGAAGGGATATTCAAGGTTATCTAAACTCCCTCATTTTTAAGATAGGGAAACAGACCCACGAAAGCAAGATTATTTACCCAAGCTCACAAAAAAGGATAAATTTCTCGGATTCATGTGATGATCACAGGATCAGAGACCCTCTTGCCCAACTCCCTCAGTTTTGCAGATGAAGAAACTGAGGCCCAAAAAGTTAGCTAATTTTCCCGAGGACATAAATGGTGTGAGACTATGAGCCATAATTTTAACCCACACTCCTAATCCAGTGGTTTTTCTATGCCATCACACTGCATTAAGAAAGCCAAGACAAAAACTCACTTCTTTTGATTCCATATCTAGTGAATTACACTGGTACAACAGAGTCCTAAGAAGAAAAATATTGGGGCACCAGGTGGGGCAGTGAGAAGAGCACCAGCCCGGGAGTCAGGAGGACTTGAATTAAAATCCTGTCTCAGACACTCGACAAACTTAATAGCTGTGTGACCTTGGGCAAGTAACTTTACCCCGATTGCCTGCCTTCCACATTGAAAGAAAGAAAAAAAAGAAAAATATTACATATCAAAATTAATGTGTAAATGATGAAAAGGAAATTACATAAATCCCTCAAAAAAGAAAAGCAACACTAATAATATAGTATCATTAAAAGTTACAAATTTAATCAAAAAACCAAATCTGCAGAATTATAAGCCAGCATAATAAAGAAAATCAAAGACTAACCCTAACCCTAAATGTACAACCTAACCCTAACCCTAACTCTAACTCTAACCCTAACCCTAATCCTTGACCCTAACCCTAACCCTAACTCTAACTCTAACCCTAACCCTAAGGCAGCATAATAAAGAAAATCAAAGACTAACCCTAACCTAAGCCAAACCCTTAGGTTTTATGCATATGACCTTATCCTTCATTAATGCTGAAGGGAGGAGACACCAGTAGGAAATTAGCTGAAAACAAATATAAATTTTGCTTCAGCTGTGTCCATCTTCCTTATTAATAGCTTACTCCATTAGTTAATACAAATTAAAAAGACTGATTTATCTACTCTGTACATCTCAATCGCCTACAACAATGACATTTTATTCAATGCTGTCTTCTGGAGGCAACAGGAAGAATGTATATTCCCTCTTCTCTCCCTAAAAAAAATATACTTCGGGGAGATGACCTTTCATTCCTAGAATACCAGAGGCATCTTTCCTCATCTTGAAAATCCTTTAAGCTCTCTGGGAATTCTGAACACCTAGAATGGGTTAATGGGTATAAAACTACACAGAAAAGAATATTTGAGAGCTAAAATACCTCCTAAATTAAGCAGTTTTAAATCCTTTTAGTCTATGCCAATGTTCCCTGGCCAATCTTGAAAAATCATGAATTTTCATGATTCTTCTTAAACAGTGATTGCCTGTAGGAATAAAATCGAAGGGTCTCCCAATCGACTTGATGAAATAGTAGGGCCTAAACCTTTACCTTCCAGGCACATCCCATGGATGTAGACATGTTAGCCCTAACACCTTGGTGGAAGGACATAGAGAAATCCTCTGACTGCTTCCCAGTAACTATTGCTGTGATTCAGAGGGGAAGAGCCTAGTTGAAAGAGCCATCCATCTCCTTACTCTATAAAATCAAGGTCTAAAATATCTGTCCTATTTCTTTCCTTCTATGGTTTTCACCACTCTTAAAAAAGACAGGGTCAATTTGCAAAAGTAATAGTTATTGGATTTTTAAGAAAAGGATTACTAGACTTATTCCTCAAAAAAAGAAAGATTCTAGTCCTAAATTCATTCCCAGGTTAATTCAAAAGATGTAGATGGTCTTTTGAATCCTGCAGGTGCTATTACTGTTTTCCATACATTAAAGAACTTTCTTTTGGACTAAGTGAAATATGTTCTCTTGTATACTGATCTCGACCTGTGAGTTTCAATGCCCTTTAGCAGAAAATTTTTTATTACTTTGTATCCTTGAAATAATAAAAAAAAATTCAATTAAATAAATATTTGTTCCTTCAATGAAATTTTTGGATGCCATCTTATTCAGTATAAACAAGGGCATATCTTACTATCTTTCTCATTTTTCAAATAAGGGATTTGGACCAGACAATCTGCAAGTTTTCTCCTGTAAATCCTATGAACTCTCTCTGTCTTCAAGACCCAAAGAAACAGACACGACAAACCCAAAGGTACACAGCAGACACAGCCAATTAGCTCCCAGTTAACTGTAAAGAGGTCAACTCACTAGATTAAAACAAGGTAAAAATCTTGGGTTACTGAAAGACCCGCAGCCAGAATAATTGACCTACCATCAATGAACTTTGAAGATGATTGAAAATGGACCATATATCTTGGAGAATTGAATACCTGTAAATTTCTTAGATGGCAGGAAAGGAAAAAAAGAATGGAATCTGTAAACTTTAGGCCACTGAACTTCAATTTGTGAAAATTGTCAAGAATATATTCATATTAAAAATGCCATCCACATCCAGAGAAAAAACTAGAGTCTGAATGCAGAGCAAAGCAGACTATTATCAGTTTTGTTTTTCTTTCTCATGACTTCTCTCATTCTAATTCTTCTATACAACATGACTAATGTGAAAATATATTTAATAGGAATCCATATGTAGAGCTTATTATCAGATTGCATGCTGTCTTGGGGAGGGAGGGGGGAGAGAAGGGGAAAAAATTTAAAACTTATGGAAATGAATGTTGAAAACTAAAAATAAATTAATAAAAATGATAATGAAAGAATATATTTATAAAGGAATGGTTAGTAAATATCTTAAAAAAAAGAAACTGAAATCACAAAGGGCATGGAATCATTAAGAACGCTATTTCTTTTTTTGACAGAGAAGAGCTATAGTCTTAGTAACCTAGACTTCAGCAAAATATTTGATGAAGTCTCTCACACTGTCCTTGTTGTCAGTAAGAAGATACAGAGGCTGTGTTGTAGTATATTTAGGAGATTTCAGTCAAATTTCCAGACTCAAAGAGGTCCAATGTCACTCTAGAAAAATGTCTCAATGCAGCCTCAGGAATATGTGCTACTTAACATGTTTGTCAATTACTTGAAGCATGTCTATCACATTCATAAATTACAAAGACTAGCTAACATATTAGATAAGAGACTTGGGATGCAAAGAATTCTCACATGCAGAATGATGGTCCAAATTGAAATAGATGAAAATTCAGTGGGAATGAATTTCAAAACACATTCATGGAATCTTTCATTTGGAAGTGACTTCTACAATCATCTAATCCAAATGATACCCAAAAGGAATCCTTACTATCATATAACTGATAAGAGGTTATGTAGTCTTTTCTTTAAAAAACACCAAAAGAGGGACACTCACTACCTCCTGAGGCAGCCCATTTCACTTTTTAGAAAGTTCTAATTTTTAAGAAGCATTTTCCTGTCATCAAACCTAACTTTGCCTCTTGGGAACTTCTATCCATTCCTCTTAGTTCTGTCCTCTGGAACCAAACAAAACAAGTATAGTCTCTATTTCACAAGATATCACTTCAAACACTTTAAAAAAATGTGATGCCAGAAGGTGGTGCCAAGATGGTGGAGTAAAGGCAGAGACTTGCTTGAACTTTCCTCCAAACCCCTCCAAATACCTTTAAATGATGACTCTAAAGAAATTCTACAGCAACAGAACACTCAAAAAGATGGAATTAAACAATTTTCTAGACCAAGACAACTTGGATGGTCAGCAAGAAAAGTCTACTGCACCAGGGTGAGAGAAGAGTACAATCTAGCACAGGCCCACCAGTGCAGACCAGGTCCCAGTAAACCAAGAGCAGGACTCAGGGCAACTGACTTAGTGGCAACAGGTGCTTGTTTCCAGACCTCTCAGCCCATAGTCACCAAAGACAACTTAGAAGGTCATCAAGAAAGGTCTGTAGTACCTTTTGGTACTACAGTACAGGTACCCGTAGTACCTTTTGGATGAGAGTGGAGCACAGTCCAGCACAGGCCATGCCAGCACAGCCCCGGCCCCAGCAAACCAGAAGCAGGCCTTGGGAGCCACTGAATCAGCAGGAGCAGCAGTTGCTTACAGAGCTCTCAGTTGAAAACTGGTCAGAAGGAGATTAGAGGGGTCTTTTTGATAGCAGTGAGGCAGTACTCTGTTGCTTTGCCCATACTTGGATCCAGGTCACAGTCCTGGGTGGCAGTACCAGGGTGAGAAGGAGCAGTAGCACACCAGAGCTTGTGGTCACAGTGGAGCAGAGACACTCCTCACAATGCCATGGCAGCTTGTGGTCACTCACAGACCAAAGCACAGGCCAGGAGAGTAGTAAACACCTCTCCTTAGACCATACCACTTTGGAAAAATGGAAAACTTACAGATCCTAGAAGTATCTCTGAAAACAGCTGCACAAAACCCCCTGGAGCCTGGGACAGTACACCCTCCACACGGGAAGTAGAGTCCTACATTAACAAAAAGCTCAAACGTCAAGTAACTGGCTGGGAAAATGGGCAAACAGTGGGAAAAAATCACACTATAAAATCTTACTTCGGTGCCAAGAAAGATCAAAACATAAAACCAGAAGACAATAAAGTCAAAGCTCCCACATCCAAAATGTCCAAGAAAAATGTGAATTGGTCTCGGGCCATGGAAGAGCTCAAAAAGGATTTGAAAATCAGTTAAGAGAAGTACAGGAAAAATGGGAAAAGAAATCAGAGAGATGCAAGAAAACCATGAAAAACAGACAAAAAAAATACTGAAGAAAATAATATCTTAAAAGCAAACTAGACCAAATGGTAAAAGAGATACACAAAGCCAATGAAGAAAAGAGTGCCTTGAAAAGCAGAATTGGCTAAATGGGAAAAAGGCACAAAAATTCACTGAAGAAAAAGCCTTCTTAAAAAGTAGAACTGGTCAAATGGAAAAGGAGGTTCAAAAGTTCACTGAGTAAAATAACTGCTTAAAAATCATAATTGATCAGATGGAAGCTAATGACTTTATGAGAAATCAAGAAACAAAACGAAACCAAAAGAATGAAAAAACAGAAGACAATGTGAATATCTCACTGGAAAAAAAACTGACCTGGAAAATAGATTCAGGAAAGATAATTTTAAAATTATTGGAATACCTGAAAGCCGTGATCAAAAAAAGAGCCTAGACATTATCTTTGGAGAAATAGTCAAGGAAAATTGCCCTGATATTTGAGAAGCAGATTGTAAAACAGAAATTGAAAGTATCTACCAGTCACCACCTGAATGAGATCCCTAAATGAAAACTTTCAGGAACACTATAGCCAAATTCCAGACCTCACAGGTCAAAGAGAAAATATTGCAAGCAGCCAGAAAGAAACAATTCAAGTATCATGGAGTGAGTCAGAATAACACAAGAGTTAGCAGCTTCTATATTAAAGGATTAGAGGGCTTGGAATATGATATTCTGGAGGGCAAAGGAGCTAGGATTACAACCAAGAATCTCCTACCCAGCAAAACTGAGTGTATTCCTTCAGGGGAAAAAATGGGCATTCAATGAGATAGAGGACTTTCAAGCATTCCTGACAAAAACACCAGAGCTGAATAGAAAATTTGACTTTCAAAGACTCAAGAGAAGCATAAAAAGGTAAAAAGAAAAGGGAAATCATAGGAGATTTAATAAACTGTTTACATTCCTACAAGGGAAGATGAGATTTGTAACTCATAAGACCTTTCTCATTATTAGGGTAGTTAGAAGGGGTATATACACAGAAAGAGCACAGGTGTGAGTTGAATATGAAGAGATGACATCTAAAAAAATAAAATAAGGGGTGATAGCGGAATGTATTAGGCGAAAAAGGGAAGATAAAGATAGAATGGGATTATCTTACATAAAAGACACAAGCAAAAGCTTTTATACTGGAGGGGAAGAGGGGGGACATGAGGGGATGTGAGTGAACCTTATTTTCATCATAATTAGTTCAAAGAGGGAATAACATACACACTAAATTGGATATATAAATCTCTTTTACCCTACCAGAAAGTAGTAGGAGAAGACGATAAGCAAAGGTGAGAGGTAATAGATGGGAAACAAAACACTTTTGAGTGGGGACAAGGTAAAAGGAGAGAAAGGGTAGAATAAATGTGCATGGGGGTGCTGAAATACATTCAGCAATAGTAAGTGAAAAAAATTTAAGCAAGTTTTTCTGATAAAGGCCTCATTTCTCAGACATATAGAGAATTGAGTTAAATTTATAAAAATAAGAGCCATTCCCCAAATTATAAATGATCGAAAGATATGAATGGTTTTCAGATGAAGTAATTAAAGCCATATGAAAAAGTGCTCTAACTCACTATTGACTGGAGAAATGCACATTAAAACAACTCTGGGGTACTACTTCAAACCAATTAGATTGGCTAATAGGACTGAAAAGAAAAATGACAAATGATGGAGGGGGTATGGGAAAAATGAGACATTAATGCACCACTGCTGGGAATTGTGAACTGATTCAACCATTCTGTAAAGCAATTTGGAACTATGCCAAAAGGCTAGAAAACCATGCATACCCTTTGACCTAGCCATACCACCACTAGGTCTGTAACCCAAAAGAGCTAAAAAACCAAAAAGGAAAAGGATCTATATGTACAAAAATATTTATAACAGTTCTTTTGTGGTGGCAAAGAATTGGAAATTAAGGGTATGCCCATCAATTGGAGAATGGCTGAACAAACTATGGTATGTGATTATAGTGGAATACTATTGTGCTATAAGAAATGATGAGCAATATGCTCTCAAAAAAAACCTAGAAAGACTTACATGAGCTAATGCAAAGTGAAATGTACTGTGTATAAAGTAACAGCAATATTGTAAGATGATCAGCTGTGAATGACTGAGCTATTCTCAGCAATACAATGATCCAAGACAATTCTGAAGGACTTATGATGAAAAATGCTATCCATCCCCAGAGAAAGAACTGATGGTATCTGGATACAGATCAAAATATGCATTTTTTACTTTCATTTTTCTTGAGAGGTTTTTTTGGTCTTTATTTTCTTTTATGACATGGCTAATATGGAAAATGGTTTGCATTACTATTCATGTATAACCTATATCAATCTGCTTGCCTTTCTCAATGGGGGGAAGGGGAAGAAGGGAAAGAATTTGGAACTCAAAGTTTTTAAAAACAAATGTTAGAAACTGTATTTACATATAACTAGGGAAAATTTTTTAAAAATAAAAGTCATTCAAAAAATAAATAAATGTGATACCACCATCCAAACAATTCCATATCCCCACCAAGTCTTCTCTTCTTTAAGCTAAACATTCCCAGTCTCTTCTTACTTGCCTCATATACATGGAATTATTGTCCTTCCTCATCCTGATTGTCCTTCTCTGCACTCTCCATTCTTCTTAAACTTTACAACCTAGTTATCTTCCCTCCAACTGCCCTGTCACCTTGCCTGTGCCTTTACCTGTCCCATTTTTAGATTTTGGATAAGGATAGGAACTGGAAGAATATAGATAGATATACACATAGTTAGATATACATTCATATATACACAAATATGTAATTGTTGGTTATTGTCCTCTGTTCTCAAAAAGGAACAAAATGACTTCACTACACTAGAGTCAAGTTACAGTGTGTCCCACTGTGGCTAATCAGACTATAACAAGCTGGGAATATTCTACCATAGGTGAGGCACAAATAATCCATGTAAACATTTGGGGCAGATTCTCTAAATTTGCGCATCTCGTGTTTTTTTTTAACTACTTCAACTCTGCTTTGCTCATAGAGCACAGCACCTTCTCTGATATGGGCACGCCATGCTGAGTGGTCCTGTGGCAGTATCTCCCATGTCACACAATCATTCCAAAGTTCTTAAGCAAGACTTCAAGAGTATCCTTGTATCGCTTCTTCTGACCAACATGTGAACATATGCCTGCATGAGTTCTCCCTAGAACAGTCTTTTTGGCAAGCATAGGTTATATACACACATGCATACGTATTATTCACACACACACACACACACACACATACTTTCAGTTGTGTTTAGAAATGTAACTAACCAATGAGGAAATAGAAGGGGGAGGGGATAAGACAAAGGGAATGGGGGATAATGAAAGGGAGGACAGAATAAGGGAGGTAGTGGTCAGAAGTAAAATAGAGATTTGAGGAGGGACAGGATCAAAAGAGAGAGAGAAGGATAAACAAGAAAATAGGATTGAGGGAAATATATAATTAATAATCAGAACTGAATGTGAGTGGGATGGACTCACCCATAAAATAGAAGCAGAGAGCAGAAGGAATTAGAAACCAGAATCCAACAATATGTTGTTTATAAGAGACACATTTGAAACAGAAAGACATACACGGAGTTAAAAATAAAGGGCTTTATAAGAATCTATTGTGCTTCATCTGAAGCAAAAAGGCAGGGGTAGCAATCATGAAGGGGCAGCTAGGTGGCACAGCGCATAGAATGCCAGGCTTGGAGTCAGGAGGAGCTGAGTTCAAATCTGTACTCAGATACTTACTAGCTATGTGACTCTGGGCAAGTCACTTAACCCTATTTGCCTCAGTTCCCTATCTATCAAATGAGAATGAAATAGCAAACCACTCTGGTATCTTTGCCAAGAAAACCCTGAATGAGGTCATGGAGAGTCATACATGACTGAACAACAACAAACAATGATGATCTGAGACAAAGCAAAAATAGACCTAACTAAAAGAGATGATGAGGGAAATGACATTTTGCTAAAATGTACCATAAACAATGAAGTAGTATTAAAAAAAATTAAGGGCAAATTTCTCTGATAAAGCCTTAATATCTCAAGTATATAAATTAAATCAAATTTATAAAAAATGCAAGTCATTCCTCGATTGCTAAATGGTTAAAAGAGATGAACAGGCAATTTTCTGAAGAAGAAATCAAAGCTCTCTATAGTCACATGAAAAAAATGCTCTAAATCATTATTGATTAGAGAACTGCAAAATAAAACAATGCTGAGATACCACCTCATATCTATCAGAAAGGATAAATAGAGGAGCAGATGAGAGAAAATAGGTCGACTAATATATTGTTGGTGAAGTTGTGAATTGTTCCAACCATTCTGCAGAATAGTTTGGCACTATGCCCTGCTGTGGTTCAGTTGTTTCAGTTATGTTTGACTCTGTGACCTTTTGGGGGGGTTTCATGGCAAAAATACTGGAGTGATTTGTTACTTTCCTCTCCAGCTCATTTTACAGATTAGGAAATTAAGGCAAACAGGGTGAAGTGATTTTCCCAGGGCGACACAGCTAGTAAGCGTCTGGGGCCAGATTTGAACTCATGAATGGAGTCTTCCTGATTCCAAGTCCAGGGATTTAATCACTGTGCCACCTAGCTGTCCTCAGAACTATGCCCAAATTGCTATAAAATAATGTATGCCCTATGACCCAGCAATACCACTACTGGGCCTATGCCCTAAAGAGATGAAAGAAAAAAAGAAGGGACCTATGTGTACAAAAATATTTATAACAGCTCTTTTGTGGTGGCAAAGAATTGGAAATCAAGGGGCTACTTCTCAAGTTGTCCCATATGTTTGTAAAGGAGTAGTATTATGCTATAAGAAATAATGAAGGGGTGATTTCAGAAAAACATGGCAAAAGCTTTGTGAACCTATGCAAAGTGAAGTGAGAGGAGGCGGAGCCAAGATGGCGACTGGAAAGCGGTAACCGGCGTGAGCTCCCCTCCAGGTCCCTCCAAAAACCTGTGAAAAAATGGCTCTGAACCAGTTCTAGAACTACAGAACCCACAAAGGGGCAGAGGGAAGCAGGACTCCAGCCCAGGACAGCCTGGATGGTCTCGGGGTGAGGTCTGTCCCGAACGGAACTCCCAGCCCCCAGCCGAGGGGAGCGGAGCTGAGCCAAGCAGAGCCCAGTGCGCGAGGCGGCACGGCGCGGCGCGGGGCAGCAGACCGCGGACCGACGAGACCTGGAGTGGAGCGGAGGGTGCCCAGCTCGCAGAATTAATGAGCTGTGACATGTACCAGACCTCACAACCCACAAACAGCAAAAGGTTAGTGGGGA
>CM053623.1:200591697-200609127 GCA_028646595.1 Phalanger gymnotis
GAGAGAGAGAGAGAGGGCATAGGATGAGCTGAAGATGAATAAGGGATGAGAGAGGAATATATTGAGAGGGAGATAGGAAGAGATAGAATGGGGTACACTATCTCACATAAAAGTGGCAAGAAAAAGCAAAGTGAAGTGAGAAGAACCAGATCATTGCGAACAGTAACAAGAATGTTGTAATGATGGTCAACTGTAAAAGACTTGGCTGCTCTGATCCATCTAAGACAATTCCAAAGGACTCATGATGGAAAAATCACTGTTCACCTCCATCCAGAGACAGAACTGCTGAACTCTGAGTGCAAATTGAAATATAATTTTCTCACTTTTTTATTTTTCTAAAGTTTTAATGATATGATTAATATGGAAATGTTGTATATGATTTCATACGTATAATTGATATCAATTTGCCAGCTTTCTCAGTGAGTGGTGAGTGGTGGGAGGGTGGGAGGCTGGGAGGAGGAAAATTTGTATCGCAAAATTTAAAAATAAAAGAATGTTTAAAAAATAATAAAATTTTAAAATAACCAAAAAAGAAAAACACTATCTTCTTGACCACCACTCTCGTTATCCCCTTTATTAGAATATAAGAATAGAATAGAATAGAATGTTAGAATATAAGCTCCCTGAGGGCTTTGCTTTTTTTGTATCCTCAGTGCTTAGTACAATACATGTCACAAAGTAGGCACTTAATTTTTTTTTTCATTCTTTTACTCTTAATGTAGTCTAAAATCAAGTCAGCATTAGTCTTATACTTAGGTTAAAAAAATCAACACCATAAGTGCAAAATGCAGGAATACATGGATAGACATTATTTCATCTGAAAAAGATGTGAGGGGTGTTTAGTGGACTTCAAGTTGGATATAAATCATTTGTATGATGTAGCAGACAAAAAACTCATGTAATCTTAAACTGAATTAAGGACACAAGCTCCAGGTTGGAGTCTCACTATACTGTTCCCTGATCTGGCAAAACCTGAAGAGTGGTATTCAGTTCAATTTAAACTTTAGTTTTTTAAAGGAAATTTATTTTGATTTAAGGAAAGACACTGATAAACTAGAGGGCATTCACCAGAGAATAAAAATAATGGTGATGGACAAGATCATGCTGTCTGAGCACTGAATAAAGGAACTGGGATTGCTTAGCATGGAGAAAAATCTGTCAAATTAACAAGTGTTTATATAGTAATTATTATATGCTGGGTCCTGTGCTAGGCACAAGGGATATAATTACTAAGAATGAAACAATCCTTATGAAGAGTTTATATTCCAGTGAGGGAAAGAAGTACATTATAAATATATATATATATAGCATAAATAAAAAGTGAAATACATATACATACACACATATATGCATATATGAAGTGGTTAAATACGAGATAGTTTGGAAGAGAGAAGGAGCAGTTGAGGGGACAAGGAAACATTTCAGGCAGAAGGCACTTGAATTGTGTCTTAAAAGAAAAGGGACTCTATAAGGCAGAAGTAAGGAGGGAGTACATTCCAGGTATGAAGTTGGAAACAAAAAGTCATATTTGAGAAATAGAAAGACCTGTTTGGCAGGATTGGTGGAATGCAGGAGAGGAAGCAGGAGAGGCTGGAGAAATAGGTTGGGTTCAGGTTATGAAGGGCTATAAAAGCTAAAGAGAGACATTTTATCCTAGAGGCAATAGGGAACCACTAGAATTTACTGGATAGGGGAGTGATACTGTCAGATCTGTGCTTAAGGAAAATTACTTTGGCAGTAGTGTATAGGATGAAATACAATAGTGAAAGTCTCAAAACAAGAAGACCAATTAGGAGGCTGGAGAGAGGTAATGAGGGCCTGAACTGAAGCAGTAGCTTGTGAGTGGAGAGAAGGTGTCAGATGGGAGGATGTTAAGTAGATATAAACTGTAAGATCTGTCAAGGACGTGGACTAATAAAAAATCACCAGATTTGTCCAATAATAAATTGTTGATGACTTTGGAGAGAAGAGTTTTAGGTGAATGATGAGGGTAGAAACCAGAATGCAGAAGACTGAGAAGTATGTGAGAAGGAAGTAGATATAGTGAGTCATGGCAACTTTATCTAGGAGTTTGGCTGAGAAACAGAGTGTAGATATCGGACAAGAGCCCAAGGTAGAGTTCAATGAAGGTTTTTGTTTTGTTTTCATTTGTAAAGAATGAAGGACACCTGGAAGGCAGTAGGGAAGAAATCAATAGCTAGGGAAAAGTTGAAGAATTGAGGAAAGAATGATTGACAATGCAACCTGCTGGAGAAGATGAGAGGGAATAGAATCAAGTGCACATGTAGATCAGTTGGCCTTGACAAGGAGAAGGGCCACCATTTTGTCAATTTGGGAGAAAAGATGAGGGAATGTGTAATATTAATTAAAGTGGGACCATTTTTTTTTACTGTTTTCTCCTTTAGAATGCTAAAGTAATGAAGTGCCTTGGATTAAGTCTTGCTAGGTGCTAAGACCAAGGCCCACACCCTTTTGCTGATTAGGTGTGAAGCCTTCAGGCCTTAAGAATGGTATATAAACTCAGAGGTTAGCGGTTTTTTTAGGGCTCTCACTCACTGGAAGATTGTCCTGTGATTTAACTACATGAGACTATGGGTAGCCTGTTGTTAAGAGCCCCTGCTTGAAAACCCAGATGTTGATGCTTCTCTGGTAACTACATATTCCTATGCATAGACTGGTTTGTGTTATTTGCTCTGTTTATATAATGTATGTTTATAATTTCTGTTTGTATTCTCTCTGAAGTCCAGGGTGCTAGCTTTCCCCCTTGAACTAAATAAATGATATATGCATGTTTGATTAAAGTGAGATCGTTAACCCCTCTAATTTGGGCTACACTGGTTTTGTTTGTGCAAAATCTTTTTACTTTCAGGTAATTAAAATTATCCCAAATTAGAGAGAAAGCAAGAAAATGGAAAAAAATATTTGCAACAAGTTTCTTTTATAAAGGTGTCATTTCTCAAATATATGGGGAACTGCACCAAATTTATAAAAATAATAGCCATTTTCCAACTGAAAAATGGCCAAAGGATATAAATAAGCGGTTTTCAAAAGAAATCAAAGCTATCAATAGTTACATAAAATGTTCTAAATCACTATTGATTAGATAAACGTGCATTAAAACAACTACCTCACACCTATCAGAACCGGCTAATGTGAGGAAAAGGAAAATGATAAATGATGGAGGGGATGTGGAAAAATAGATACCCTAATTCCTTGTTGGTAGAGAACCAAGGTTCTTTCCCTTATATCCCATAATGGGGTTAAATTGTTCTTCTTGTCTACTTAATCCAAGTTTTAAGGCCAGCTTAGGTTCTGGGAGTATCTTATTTCAACTCCTCTGACATTATTTGAACATTACTAGATTGGAGTTTCAAATAAGAAATCATTTCCTTTGGAAGAGGCAGGGAACTAACTGCATTCAACCTTGACCTTTGGCATGCCCACTGCAAACTAACACAGGAATGCTGGTCCATCCTCAGTTCACAAGTTAAAGGGAATTTTACCTGAAGAAGGAAGGCAGAGGAAAGCCCTACATTGGCAATAAAAATCACCCAAGGAAAAGCATGGCATCAATCTAATAAATAAGTACAGTCAAAGAGGAGAGAAAAAAGGTCCTTTCCAATCCCATCTGAAAACATCAGCAGGCACAGCATTGCCTCTTCCAAAAGTCGTTTGAAACATTTTCAGTTCCAATTAGAGGAAACTTCCTCCAGATCTGAGACTTCGATAAGTTGTTTTCTTCCCAGAGCTGAGTTAGGACTTGTCTGGTTTTCATGAGATGTTTCCACAGATCTCAAGATGCAGCCTAAAGAGATGTTTATCATGCTTATCATATGGGGAGTAAGTCACATCTACCTAGATGCAAAAAGAGAGTAATAAACATACGTGCCATACAACTCTGATGAGCTTGCCCTGGGAACAAAATTAAAAGACAAAATCCCAGGGCTATTTTCAGAGGCACAAATTAGGAACTGAATATAAAGGCAGGGAGATGATAGTGAATCCTAAGGCTACAGCCTAGGTATTTGAGCAGGGACACATCTGACTCCTACAGTTTAGGAAAGATGCAGCTAAATCATAGAAGACGCAAAGGGGAATAGAATGAATATCAGGTTTGGCTCAGAGAAAAGATATATGAGAAGCACACTAGGAAACTAAATTTATACAGCCCAAGGAGGGAAAAAGTTGGAGGGGGTGGGGGGGTGAAGGGAGAACTTGATCATAATCTATAAATATCACCAAGGTAATGACATAAATACTTTTTTTAAAAAAAGGAATCACAGTCTTTGAAGGTGAACTAAGAATAAAAAGCTTTACATTTCTTCCTCCTTATTTCATGCAGTCCCAGTACAAGAACATCATCTGGTTTGATGCGTGGTAATATGATCTTCACAAGATACTAAAGATGATCTGTGCAGATCCTCATGTGAAAAAGGAAGCAACTGCAGAAACAGCAATAGTTTGGCTCTGCTTTGGGCCATGCTTCACCACAAAATGGGCATCGCCCTCCCCTTCTCAAGCTAGAAGAGAACCTTAGAACAGGCTAATAATGAAAATAGAGAGACAGGGGAATAGATGTGGGACCATAAAATTATGAAGCTACAAAAACCTTCAGGGGAATAGAATTAATGCCCCATTCCCACTAAAAATAAAGTGGAGATCTAGGCTCAGGGTATTATAACTAACATTTTAGGAAATCCATGGAATCGATAATCAGGAAAAATATTCAGGCTACCATCACTAATTCATTCAGATTCTAGCCAGTCGTAGTTAAATGGGGATTAACCAAGATTCAGACTACAGACATGGATGATGTTCTTTACTATTCTATGATTTTACAATGCTGAAAGTGTAGCATCCGTTGAACCTAGAGCAGGGTTCTGAACCTGGGGTCTGTGAACTTATGTGTGTACATGTATGTTTGTATGTATAAACACACATACACATTTATGTATATGTGTGTACATATGCACACATATACATATGTGAATGTGGTGTACACATAAATATACTAAATATATGTTTACATGTACACATACAGATTTATAGATACACATATACAATTCATAAATACAGCTATACATCTATGTATATATATGCAGAAATGCATATACAGAACTATATTTTGACAGTTTTTTTTGTAATCCTATGCATTATATTTCATGCATTTAAAAGCACTATTCTGAGAAAGAGTCCATAGGTTTCACCAGACTGCTGAAGGCTGCATGATGAAGAAAAAAATCCTGACCTAGAAAAGCAAGTTCAGGTCCCCCTCACTCCACAAATGTTCTGTTTTTATCCTATAGAATGCCTTCCATGAAAATCTGTTCCCAATGTATTTATTTCTAAGTGTCCATTGGAATTGAAAGTAGATAATATTCCTATAGTGTAGATCTGAGCATACTGCTTGGTCCCTGGCTCAAAAGTATTCTGCACTTTTCCATTACATACAAGATACAGTACAGACCCCTGAGCCTAGCATTCAGGGACCTCTGCAGTTTGGCTCTGCTTTGCCTTTCCAGCCCTAGTTCCTATTTTTCATGTACTCTAGACCCTAACTAGTCTGAATTACAGTAGTTCCCTAAACTTGGCACGCATCTGGCACACACAGTGTCTTCTATATAACAAGCAAGTATAAATATTTGTTGAATTGAAAGTTTTATTCGACTTTTAAAGTTCAACCATTTTTGCATAGATGCGTTAACCTTATTATCTATCGGTAACTGTCACCTCAGGATTATATGTCATGAATCCAATTTTTGACTGAGATCAAATTAAAGTAAAGGATTCTAAATTTAATCTCCTCCTGTGGTTTTTTGTGATACTGCTCACTCTGGGTTCTCTTCCCCTGTATCTGGTTACTCCTTCTTAGTCTCTTTTGCTGAGTCACCATCCATATTGCATCCCTAACTATAGGCTCTCTCATAGTCCTCTTTTCTCTCTACACCTCATTAACTCTCATGGATTTATTATCTCTATGCTGATGACTCCTATATCTATACAACCTATCAGCTGCTAGGTGCCTCAGTGGACAGAGCACTGGAGTCGGAATTAAGAAGACCTGAGTTTGATTCCTTCTTGAGAGATATACTAGCTCTGGATAGCCTCGAAATTTATTCAATCTCTCTCAGCCACAGCTTCCTAATCTGCAGAATGGGGATGATTGTAATAACTTCCTTCTTCACAGAATTGTATAGATTGAAGGATAAATGTGTAAAGTGCTTTGTATTATCAAGCAGGAATGGGACAAACATAATAAAATCAATAATCAAAATGACCCTTTTCCTTTCTCAATTCCCAGACATGACCTTCCCTCAGGCCTCCAGGGGCACCGTTAGCCTCTGGTGATATCTCTAGTATCTCCTAGGTTAACTGGTCTAGCCTAAGATCTGTGACTACACAATACACACACACACACACACACACACACACACACCTTTTAGCACTTTATATAACAGTCTGGCAATTGTCCATCTTTACTATTAAGAAGGTAATTTATCGAGGATTATTTGAGGGTAGGGGAGGAAAGGTTAAATCTATTTCTCACAAGACTTTCACAAACCAAGTGTATCTTTTATATTAAATATAGTATACTTTTATAATATATACATATATACGTACATACACATGTAAACATTATATATAGTATAGCCTGCCAAGTCACTTAACCCTATTTGCCTCGGTTTCCTCATCTGCCAAATGAGCTGGAGAATGAAATGGCCAACCACTCCGGTATCTTTGCTAAGAAACCCCAAATGAGGTCATGAAGCATGAGATATGACCGAAAAATGATTAAACAACATACTTTTCTGGTATGAATTTCTATAACAGGTAATTGTTTTGCATAAAATGGACTTTTTAATGTAACTGCAAAATAGATGGCTGTTATCTATGCTTCTGAAGTCCCTCTACAGGACTTATGCTTATGTGTTTAGTTTCATTCTTAAAGTTTGTGGCTTTTCCACACAAACTTGGAGACAGGTGCAGATGAAATGTCCAGGCAGTTATCTAAACCATGAAGGCACAGTTTAGTTCATTCTGAATTAAGCCTGCAATTTCCAACTTCCAGTGTCAAAAAATAGGTTATTTTTATAAAGTTCTAAATGTAGGATCATAGAATTTGGCATTGCAAATAACCTTGGAAATCACCTCATCTAAATTTCCCACTTTATAAAAGAAGACAGTGAGGTCCAGAGAAATTAAATGACTTACCAAAGGTCACATAACTTGAAAAACCAGGCTTTAACCCAAGTTCATTGACCCCATGTCCTCTGTACATTCCACCAAAACACATTTTTCGGTCCCAAAATAATTGATATACTACTTCACTGTGGATCAAGATCAAAATTATCTTCCCATTTCAACAAAACATACTTTCTTAGAGTCATTCTACTGTTGCCATATTCTCTACATCTCTCTCCTGTTTACTCCATGATAGCATAATTACTCACTTTACCCTTAATCGGATTATCTATGCCTGCCTCTAAGCTATCTCAAAATCATATAACCTGTTTTATAGCCAGTCTTCTCACCCTCATCCTTCCTTCCCAAAATCCTTTCCATTTAAAAAATTTGAAATCCTACCTCTTCCTTCCTTCCTTCCCTTCAGGAAATGTTCTCTTCCTTAGCAGTGGATATCTTTGATTCCTATTTCTCTGAGGTTAAATAAATTATCTTATTTATCTTTGTCCTCAATTACAACAGCTTATAATAACTAGTGTTTTATGGCACTTTGTGGCAAGTAGGTGTTTCTAAAGCTAATTTATTTATCTCAATTCTGTCTCCTAATACTTTCTACCTCCATTAGAATGTTTGAGTGCAAGGATGATGTTTTTACCTTTCTTTGTACCCCCAGGGCTACACAATGCTTTATAAATGCTCACTGACTAACCAACTCCTTAGGGATTTTGTTCTCACACTTACATCATTCCTCTCTACCACCTCTACTCTCTCCCTTTTAAATGACTCCCTCCTCTCTGGCTTCGAATATACACAGGTATCCCCTAAAAGGAAAAACTGCTTGATTCTTCCCTTACCTCTGCTTATTTCTTCACCTCTCCTTCAACCACCAAACTTATCAAACAAGTGGTTTAAACTACTACCTTCTTTTCCTCCATACTCATTCCTTCTTCAGTCACTGGATGCCAATTCTCAGCATTCTCCTGAAACTCCAAGGTCAACAATAAGCTCCTTCCAGCGAAATCCACTTGTATTTTCTCAGCTTTCAGTTTCCTTTGCAATTGTGTACTATTTGACACTGTCGACCACTCCCTCTCTGTCTTGAAACTCATTCTTCCCCTTGACTTCCATGATATGATTTTATCCAAATTTTCTACCACCTTGGCTCCTTTTATCCCTAATCGCCCCCTGACTGTGGACATTCCCCAATGCTTAATTATTAGCCTTCTGCTAATTATATTGCTTTTCTTCCTTAAAGAACTCATTTATTCTCTAAAAGCTGCAGCTATTAACCCAACCCCAACTTCTCTCACTTAAACTTCACTCTTTCCAACTATTAGATGCCTCATCATCACCTTAAATTTAATGTGTCCAAATCTTATCATCTTCATCCCTGGTTAGGCTTCCCTTTTCATCTTACTTGTCATTATCAAGGTGAAAAAACTTTACAGTCACACACACACACACACACACACACATTGTAAGAGTGAATAAACTGAGGTCCAGAGAAGTTTAGTGAATTGCTTACGTCACATAGGTAATAGAGTGACATATAGGATATAACCCAGGTCCTCTGATTCGAGAGTTAGTGTCCTTTCCACTGTGCCAACACGTACCAACATGTACCAAATTCCTCTATCATGATCCTCCATTTCACTCTCCTCTCTTGCCCTTCAACTTTCTAAACCATACCATTTGCTACAACTAGGTCAGTTTTCTCACTTCTCAGTCTTGGTTTTGTCTGTGTTGTTCCTCTCATATGAAATTCAATTTCTCTCTTCCCTCAATCTATGTAAAACCAAAATTAAACCAATCTCAGACACACATACATGCTCTCTCTCTCTCTCTCTCTTTCTCTCTCTCTCTCTCTCTCTCTCTCTCTCTCTCTCTCTCTCTCTCTCTCTCCTCATTTAGCCTCATGTTTCTCCCCAAGGCCATGGAAGACAGCAGACTGAGGCAGTTACTGGACCAGAAGAGCACATGATCACTGGGTCCACAGGTATATTTGGATAAGGAATTGACTGGATAAGAAAGCTAGATAGCACAGCGCATAGAGTTCAACTTCTCTCTCCTTCACAAAGCCAAGCCCATCCCCAACAATGCAACCATCCTCAATCTCCCTTTTTTCTGGCTGTCTTTACTACTCAATTTGGTTTGCCCATCTGCAATACAGTTGACTACTAAATAGTTCAATAACAGAAACAGGCATTTTGATGATACTCACTAATTGAGTGTAGAAATACCTCCACAGTGGGACAAGTGCTCACTCAGCAGAAACTTTTATCAGATTGTTTCTACTCAATAAAAGCAGAGCATAGTTTGCCTCTATTATTTCAGATTTCACAATAGTAGAGACAGCATCTCTAGGATGCTGAAGTAGGAGTAGGATGCTGAACTTGGAGTCTTAAAGACTTGGGTTCAAATCCTGCTTCAAATACTTCCTAGCTGGGCAATTCGTTTAACCTGACTCCCAGTTACCGCATCTATTAAATGGGGATAATAAGAGTAACTACCTCACAGAGTTGTTCTGAGAATAAAATAAGATAATATCTGTAAAGTACTTAGCACAGTGCCTGGCACATAACAGCTGCTTCATAAATGCTTATTCCTTTCTCTTCCTCCTAGTTAACAGTATTGTTGTGAGAGATCAAATAAGATAATGCAAGCAAAGTACTGTGCAAACCTAAAATAAATAAATAAATATTGTGCTTTTAATTTTCCATTTTGTTTCCATTGTGAAGATACGGCAACAGAATTCAAGACACTGTGTGGAAAACAAGATAAAATGGTTTATCCTCTGTAAAGAAGAGATGTGAGAAGACATCTTCTTCTAATCCTTTGCCATTGGCCAGGGGGTGGGGGTGGGGGCAAGAGGCAGGTAGGTCTGTGAGTGTGAAATATTATTATATTATATTGTATTACATTATATTATATATTATATTACATTACATTATATTAATTATATTATATATATTATATACATACTCTGTATGCACATACTCTATAATATTCCACATATAATATATGAGTTACATATTATATGTGGAATATTATATACAGAATATTTTTGATGTGTTGATTGGTTCTGCTGATTTTTTTTCCTCTTCTTCCTTTTTCATTTTTTCTTTTAAAAAATTCTTTATTACATGAGGTTACTCTCCAGGAGGTGTAGGAAGAGGGATATAGTAAAAACTTTAGGTGGATATAAAAGATTGCAATCATTTTTAATGGCCTGTCCTTGCTCAGAAACAGTTTTCATTCTGCTGCCTAGCTACTCCACTAGTGGTTTAGCCACCAAACCGCGATGATCTCTGTTTATGCTTTAATTGTCCAAAATTACCAATTTACTTCACTACTTGATAACAATAATAGCTAACATTTATATAACACTTTACGATTTACAATACACTTTATACATTATCTTAATTGATCCTTACAACAGCCCTGCGAATGTGGTGCTGTTATATTTTCCATTTTACAAATGAAAAAACAGAGTTTCAAAACAACTAAGTAGCTTGCCTAGGCTCACACAGCTAGAATTAGGTCTGAGGCAGGATTCCAAGTTCAGTTCCCTATCCACTGGCCCACCTGGCTTCTTGTCCAATCCATTCTCTACCTACATGGACCTGGGGAACCCAATGATCAGATGCTATTCTGGTCTTGCCACTACCTAAACCTGATCTGTCTGTCACTGGACAGAAGGATAAGGCTAATGTTGCTCTGCGTGACTTTGAATGAATGAATTACTTGGGATTGAGGGAAATGGAGGGTAAAGAGAGGGGATTATTTTGGCTTGGGTTTTTATTTCTGTGAATGTTGCTTTTTCATAAAAGTTGTATTTCCCTCAAGGCTAGATGACTAAGCAGCCAAGGCACATTGTCCACTGCCTGTTACCAACTTTATTTCCTTCTCACTGCATTTGCAACTTGGTCATTTATCTTCAGGTTAGCCAGCAAGCAAATAGAAAATAAAAGAAATATATATTTCATTTAAAGCAGTGGTTGAAGCTTGACATACTGGAAACCACAGGCTCTGCCTACTACAGATTTTGTTTTCACTGTGCTAGACTGACAATAATACCATTTATTTTATTTCTCCTTCTTGTTACCTATTTAAGTATACCTTATTCCTATTTCTATTTTAACATAGCCTAATTTTCCTCCTGTATCCTTATACTGGCTCCCACCAGAGAGCTATCATGTGTAACAAAGATTTTTTAAGAAAAAGATTTTAAAAACAGCAAAAGAAATCAATACATTGGAGGAAGGGAGGATTTGACAATATATTCAAAGTTCAAATTTCAACACCATAGAGTCTCCACCTCTTTGATGCTTCCTTTTGTCTGTTCTTGTGTTTGTGAGTGTTTATCCCCATTTTATTCCATCATGCCAGTGTTTCTGAATGTTGGCATGAAGAAAACTAATTCAATGAAAGATTAATAAGTTCAGATGCTGAGCCCTTATACATACTTATCTTTTATGAGGGCAGCAGGTAGATTTATTTATAATACAGTCGAGTAGAGTAACCTATTCCTCTCCTGTCCTAATGGAGCTTTCAAACAATAATCAAATGATACTTTCTGTTCATCTCCCAATTCCTTTCTCTTCCTTACCCCCAGAGATACATAATTGTAGTATCAGTGCATTAAATGCAATACAAATGAAATAAAACAGTGAATAGAAAATGCTCCTAAAAAACTAATTACCTTTAGTAAAAATGTTTTCTAGTTAATAAGATACAATGCTGACTTGTAATGAATAAGAATATAGATAGATAACATGTATCAAATGTCTCAGGAATATGGATATCACATACAAAACCAAGGGTGGCAACTATACTTCAAAGTCTATTTTTGCTATATCTCTGATTTTCCATAATCTGTACAAATTATAAGCTGAAAATAAAATACAATAGTTGCCATAGAATTTTCCTTTTATCTTTAAACTACATACAAAAAAAGATAGAAAAAATATCCAGCAGTGGTTTTTGTTTTTTGCTTTTGTTTTTTTTCCTACCCTGAAGCAGGCAATCTCTCATCAAGAAGAAAGATAATCCCTTGTTTCCGTGAACAAAACTGGACTTAGCATTAGAGGGTAGTAACAGGACCAATGCATAGAAGTTAGAAGGAAGCCGAGTTCAACTCAACGAAAGGAAGAAATGTCTAGAGATGTCCAACAAAGCAATGGGTTGCTAAATGAGTTTGCCATCACTTAAGATGCTTAAGTAGGATGTAGAAAGACAAGTTTGACAGGGATGCTACAGACAGAATTCATGACCCCAGGGATGGTTCAACTAGGTAACCTATCACATCTTACATTTTCTGATTTTAAAAGACATGATTATAAACTTACATGTTTTACTTAATATGTATTAATTGTCTCCCCTAATAGAATGAAGCAAAACTGGTATCCAAACAATAGAAAATGTTCCCAAAGGCAAGAAATTAACTGTTTTTGGTAAATATGTCTTTGAGTTTAAAAGGTACAATATTGTTGCTGTTCATCTTTCATTCTTGAAGAGGACCAAAGGCATCAGGAGGATGATGCTTGACTTGCAATTGAATTGGACTTAAGTGAGGCAGAGCTATGCAAAGTCACCAGCCTCACTCTCCTCCACAGTCATCAGAACCCAGAGGCAAGACATCGGTCAAGATGATTTACGGTGGGACACCTTGACCATTTTAAGGTAAGGTCTTTCTCAAGTCTGTTTCTCTGAGGCAGTATCTGTTCAATAATTAAAGGCTAGGTAAGAAATGAGGCAAAAGATGGCCTAGTTTGCCTTCATAAAAGAATCAGTGTGGGAGTAGAAGACCTCAGAGTTTCTGGCCAGAACAGAAACAATCGCTCAAACAGTACAACGTTGATTTGCAGTGAGCAGGAATATATAAATTCTATTACAGATAACATAACTCCTTAAGAGCAAGGATTGTTTCATTTTGTACCCCAGAGGTTAATATGGTGCCTGGAACATAGGAAGTGCTTAACAAATGCTTATTGATTCATTGATGACTTTATTTTTAAAGCTATCCCCAAAAAAGAAATGCACTATTGATCAAAACTTTTTAGAAAGGTTTTAAACTCCAGCCAGTTCTGCTATAATGCTTCTTTTGAAAGCCTGCGTTTCTTTCAATATGATTTGCTAATACATGATTCTATCCACAAGAAATAGCAAGAATCAGAAAACTTTACCCCTTCACAGTAATTCATGGTCTGCAACCTGCCTAATGCCCATTTTCACAAGCAAAAATCAGGTCTTTTTCAAGGCAAAGCACCAGATTTATTGCCTGTCTTCTGATGTAATAGGAGTTGTAGGCAGAGAATGGTTAGTCCACATTCTCATACTCCATTCTCCTTCACCTTCTGCCATCACTGCAGCTCCCACATCCACAAGTTGGAGACAACTAAAGAAGTCTTGTCACTGTAACCATTAACTTTGCCAACACAAATTTGCCAGCACAGCCCCCATCGGAACCAGGCATCAAGGCAAACAGCAACCCATGGCCAAGAACATCATCATTTATTGTAGTGTTTACGTATTTCTTAACTATTTATAAAACTGTGCTACCACTTTTATTAGGTTTCTATCTTCTTTTTATGTGTCACTAAAGTTTTTGAGGGCATGTAGGTGGCACAGTGGATAGAGTGCCAGGCCTAGAGTCAGGAAGACCTGAGTTCGAATCTGGCTTCAGACACTATCTGGGTGACCCTGGCCAAGTTACTTAACCCTGTTTGCCTCAGTTTCTTCATCTGTAAAATGAGCTGGAGAAGGAAATGGCAAACCACTCCAGTATGTTTGACAAGAAAACCCCAAAACATAATCACAAAGAATTGGATATGACTGAATAACAAACAAACAAACTGAACAATGTCTTAGGTGCTGTGGCCCCAATCCCATTTTTCCTATAAATCCTTTGGTTTGTATTATGCAGTTTTGCATAGTGATGTGATTTTTAGGATTACATAAGTCATCTTATAGCAGAACTGACTATATTTTCTACTTATTTAAATATGCGGTTTTGTGCCATAGTTCAGACAAACCAAGATTATAATGTCAGACATATGCTTATTCAAGACCTACTGGTGTTAATGTGTGATTATAAATTCAAAATTATAGTGTGTCAGTGGAAGGTAAGCAATATAGTGTTTAATTTGCTGATGGGGAGAAGTCTGTCAAATGCCAACCAAGTAACACTGGACAATGTAACAAGGAAAACTTTAAAGTTGGAAACCTGGGAACAGTCCTTGTGCTGCCACATTATGTCTACCAATTACGGAAGGAAATATTGCAATAACACCTGTTGTAACGTATTTTTCTGGCATGGTTAATACATTTTATCCCACTTAAGATGCATTTGTACTGCCAAATGTCCTGTTATGCAACATAGTAGGTGATGACATTTATGTTCTACTTAGAATATGATTTTATAATGCCTTTCAGCACCCCACCACCACCACTGTGCACCGAACTTTTGTTTAATCTACCTTGATGAATCCCTTTTTTTGTTGTTTAGTCATTCTTCAGTTGTGTCTGACTCTGTATGACCTCATTTGGGGATTTTTTTAGCAAAGATACTGGAGTGGTTTGTCATTTCCTTCTCTAACTCATTTTACAGATGAGGAAACTGAGGCAAAGAGGGTTAAGTGACTTTCCCAGGGTCACAAAGCTAGCAAGTGTCTGAGGTTGGATTTGAATTCATAAAGTCATTAGTCTTCTTGATTCCAAGTTCAATGCTCTAGCTACTTCACCACCTAACTGCCTTGGTCATCTCCAGCTTCCTTCAAATCACAACTCAGGTACAGCCTTTCCACGAGGCCTTTCATGATGCCCTCAATTATTAGTATTCTGTCCTTGAAACTATATTATGTACACAATATTTACTTATTTTTTACAAGTTGTATATACCAGCAGAATGTAAGCTTCCTAAAAGCAGGGAGTGTGTCACAGAATCATAGATACCAAGCTGGAAGGAATCTCAGGGACTATCTAGTACAACTCCTTCATTTTACAGATAAGGAAAGTGAGGCCCAAGGAGGTTAAGTGATTTGTCTAAGGTCATTTAATATGCATTACAGGTAGAATCTGAACCTGCTTTCTTACTTCAGACCCAATGTTCTTTCCGGTCTTGACAGAATCTAGCACAGTACCTTGCACGTAGTACATACTTAATTAATAGTTGTCAATTGGTACTCAATCAAATCCCAATAGAATATAAGCTCCTTAAAGGTAGAGATTGTTTCATTTTTGTCTGTGCATCCCTGCTATTGCACATAACAGACACTTAATAAATATTTGCTAAATGAGTGGATGTATTTTGCTTCCCTTGTGTCTTTGGTAAGCTAATTTGTCAATTATCAGTAACAGATGAGACAATACTTTTTTTCTGTAACATCCTTTAATGCAGGAAATATGCCAAAACATTGCTAAAAACAGTATTTAGGTAGAAAAGAGGAAAAGTCTATTTGGCCAGCTCTATATTTTCAAAGAGCAGAACTGAATGATTAATTAATTCTTCACATACACAGGTTGCTTTTGTTTAAAACATGCAGACATTTAAAAATATGCAGGCATTGAGTTCGTAGTACAACAGTACTTCTTTAAATACTTTTTGACGTGTTTTATATATAAGCATTTTAAAGAATTAATAGGAAATGGGTCTTATTTCTGAAACAGGTGTCATAGTGGCTAGAGTCCTGGACCTGGAGTCAGGAAGACTCTTTTTCCTGAGTTCAAATCTGGCCTTGGACTCTTACTAGTTGTGCGATGCTGGGAAGGTCACTTAACCCTGTTTGTCTCAGTTTCCTCATCTGTAAAATGAGTTGGAGAAGGAAATGGCAAACCATCCCAGGATCTTTGCCAAGAAAACCCCAAATGGGATAAGGAAGAATTGGACACAACTCAAACAAATGAATAACACAGCCTTCAAACTAAATTTGACTCTCAGATAATGGCAAAGTAACCTATTTAGTAGCATTTATATAGCAGTTTAAGGTTTACAGAACACTTTACATATTTTTATCCAAACAACAACCCTGGGAGGTAGGTGCTATTATTATCCCTGTTTTATAGATGAGGAAACTGAAGCAAACAGAGAGTAAGTGACTTGCCCAAGATCATACAAATAGTAAGTGTCTGAAGCTGAATTTGAACTCTTGTCTTCCTGACTCCTGGTACAATGCTCTATCCACTCTGCCACCTATCTGCCTAACTGAAGCAAGAAATTCCAAATTAGTCTAGTCCTTGATCATGTGTCTATGTCCCTAGCTGCCCTTGTATTCCTCACTTATCCTTCCAGTGCATACATTTCGCAGCAACTAGAGATCACTGTGAAACTACATCCCAAGTGTGCTATAACACCACCCTGGCAAGGAACTGAAGATGGATGGGGGAGGAGGGCTGGTGAAATAGCTTGGAATATTTTGGCTTTGATTGATTGATTTCATAATTTCATATTGTTGAAACCTGGGAAGCCAGGTTTTTCCCTCTGATACTCATAAGCAATTTACAATGCATGACAGTATGCAAAAGCAGGAGGAACTCCGGTGTTGATTAGGCAAAAGCCAAGCAAGAACAATCACAGAAACTGGGCTGCTTGCCCTGCACCCACTTCTAAGTGACAAATTGGAAAAAAAAGGAAGGAAGGGAGAGTGAGAGACAAGAAAAAAAATAAGCAAAACAAATTCCAAAAACTTTTTTTGCAGGAAAGCTGGTTCTTGTGCAGTCTGCAATGTAATCAAATAGTTCAGGTGTCACTTTTCAAGTTATATTAACTTTTTCCTTTAACTTTAATCCCATAAAGCAATAGTGATGGCAAAGAACTAGTTTTATCTAGGATTTATAGAACTTTAAAAGAAAAAAAAGTGCTCAAATTTGCACGTTGACAAGGAAAGGATTTAAATTTGCGAGTGGAAAGGAAGCAGAGCTGAAACAGCAAACAGCATCTCTGCAAGCCCACAGTGATGTTAATACACAATTTCATTGGACTGGCCTCATCAGTGTATAGGGCACATTCAAATCCAAATCCCAAAAGAATTTTCTATGGCCAGTTCTGTGATACAATATGCTGCAGAATGTTCCATTAAATCAGAAAGATTCTCTAAATACACATTTCAGGGCATACAGCATCTGTCCTAAGCAAGGGAGTTGGTGCCCTGCAATCTGGCACACAAACATGATGGGGTGTGGTCCAGCTTTAGAGTAGGAGGGAGAGGGAGAGAGGGGGAGAGGGAGGGGGAGAGGGGGAGAGAGAGGGAG
>CM053623.1:200618714-200637877 GCA_028646595.1 Phalanger gymnotis
GACTAGCAGCACAAGACCCGCTATACCACACCACTATGCTGGCATGTATTTTTAATCCCCTCCAATCTGTCCTTCATTGCTACCATTCTACTGAACGGGCTACCTAAAGTCATCAGCTATTTCTAATTGCCAAATCTAACTTTCTTGTTAATGGTTCTCTTCTCCTTTGATTTTTCTACAGCATTGGATGCCACTGGCAACCTCCCTCCTTTTCAGAGAAATCTTTTCCTCTGGCTTTCATGGCATAGTTTCAAGCACTCTTCCTATCTCTTTTTCTAGTTCATTGCTCCTCTCCTGCCCATTCAGTGTGGAAGTGTTCCCCAAGACAACAAACCTCCCAATTTTTGACATAGAGCATGCCATAAACTTTTCCTTTAAATTAAAATAAAATGTAATTGTATTTCGAAATACTGAATAAACAGAGAACACTATCCTATAGGTTAATCTTTTAGATATCAAGCTACTTTTCATTCCAAAATCATAGAAACATAGAATTTTAAAGCACCTGATAAACCAGCTAGTTCAATGCCTTTGCTATAAAAATGGGGAAAAATTAAAACAAAAACAACTGAGTCACATAGAGGTGACGTGACCAAATCTATTTCAATCCAACAAGCATTTATGAAAAGCTTAATACGTGTAAGGAACTATGCTAGACACTAGAGGGCAAGGGGGCCACAAATACAAAACAAAAAACAGCCCCTGCCTTCAAGAAGCTTATATTTTACTGGTGACACAGACAGGCCTAGGTCCATGCTTTTGATGTGCAATCATGACTAAAATAATTCCATAACAAGTAAACAGATCGATATCCTTTTAAGCAAAGGTCCTTGGCTCCAAGCTGCATTTTGAAGACGGTACAAACTACGTTAAATGAAAAAGCTCCTTTTTGGTGTAGGCTCAGTTATTAAGCTTGCTCCTGGCAGAACACCATTTAAATCTGGATAGGTCTGCAAATCAAGACCAGATCTCAATTCGCAGCTGGCTCCACACATTTCTGCCTGAAATGAAATTTTATTTAAGTCGCTCCTGCCTAAATCACACTTAAAGAAAAAGCAGTAACTTATCCAGTTAAAATGGCAATAATGCCAAGGTGATGGAGTACAGATAAAATACAGCAGAAAATGAGAGTCTATTGTAATCATGCTGGGCCACTGATAACATTACAATGCATCTGTGTTGTACCCCAGGCTGGTCAGAAAAGTAGCTTTTCAGGCAGACTCAGGGCTACCTCTCCCAATTATTTCATCCATTGCTTAAACGGAAGAGAAGCAGGACAATAAGACAAGTGAGGACCTGGGCTCCTTTCTTCATCTCGTCAACCACATTTTCCAACCTTTCATCAGACACGCCATTGAGCACACTTTAGCTTTGGATGATGTTTTCAGGTGGCTAGAGCAAAGGCATACACGAATTCTGCTGGTGCTCCACTCTTGCTACATGTCCTAATTCCCTGCAGCATTCTTCCTCTTAAGTTTTGAGACAGAACTAAGACTGGGAATAACATAACAAGATCCTGATAAAAATGCATATGAAATATAAGAGTAAAGACACAGCTGGCCTCCTGGATTTCTTTTTTTTTAAATACTCATAAGGAATTTAAAAATAAAAATTCCTTCTTCCATACCATGTTGCCACCTTCAGGAAGAAATGCAAGAACTACCTCTGTGTCCAAGTTTTCCTAGTATACCGGTATAGACAACCCTGTATGTACCATTTTCAAATTATCCCTAATCTTACCAATGGCTGACATAATCTCACCAGGGAAAAGTGGCAGAAGTGAGCAGCACTGAAGGTAGGAACTGATAGATTGTTTAAATGTTATAATCTATCATGTAATTAAAAAAATAAGACCCCCCCTTTAAAAGGTACCAAATATGATTTGACTTAAAATATGTGAAAACCTAAGAATGAAAATATTCTCTGAATAAATTAGCACCATTTCTCTACGTTGATCATGACATGTTATCTAACTTCCAGACTAATAATAGCACATATGTAGTATTTTAAGGCTTGCAAAGTGTTTTGAATATGTTAACTTATTTGATCCTCACAATAACCCTGGGAAGTAGATACTATTATTATCCCCATATTACAAATGAGGAAACTGAGGCAAAGAATGATTAAGTGAGATCACATAGCCACTAGATGTCAAGCACTTGGGACAGGATTTAAACTCAGGTTTCATGGGACTCCAAATCCTGCTCTCTATCCACTACACCCCCCAACTTTTGTGAGCAGTTTCATTTTCATTCAGTGGTGCTCAGTTCATTTGGAAGATCTGCAAGAGCATTTGACTTACGGGATAATAAGAGTTGACATCTATGTAAGCACTTCAGAGTTGGTCTAAGATGCTTTATAGATGATGCCTCATTTGATCATCACAATTGTGCCACTGAGTAGGTACTTATAGGCAATAATATTTCCAACTTACAAATGAGGAAATCGAGGCTGAAAATGAAATAACTTCCTCATGTGTAGGTAGCTAGTATCAAGAGTTAAGATTTATACCAAGGTCTTTCTGATCCCAAAGCACTATACCACACTGCCTCTTAGAAGCCCATGAAGGCATCCCTGCCAACAAACTGTCTAAAGTCTAGACTGCTCCAGAAAACTATTATATGGTATACTGTTCTAGGTATTTTAAAGCTCTAATCATTTTTAAATCCATTAACTAATTCCACTAGTTAACCAATTACATTGTTCTTTAAAGTCACATAGACTAAAATATGAAAGGTCACCCACAACCCTCAGACAGCCCCTTGTATGGACTATATGTCATCTGAGAAGTTTTGGTACATTCTGACACAGTCCAGCCATACCTCTTACTGACTGTTCTCGATAGGAACACGATTGAATATCACAGTGACAAACTATCGATATTTCCCAATCACATCCATTAATTTTAGCCTTTTCCCTGAACTTTTTTCTTCCAGTGATATTTATTTTAAACAGCAACAAAGAACTTACGTAATTAAAATAAATTTTATATTTAAATATTGTTTATACCAAAGATGTTGACCCGTTAGATAATGCTTTTTAAGACACACATTCTCTCTCTCTCTCTCTCTCTCTCTCTCTCTCTCTCTCTCTCTCTCTCTCTCTCTGTCCCCTTCTCTCTAGAGAGGAGAGAGAAAGAGCATATACCCAGTACCTCACACTTGAAAAATCAACCAGAAATCAATGATAAAAGATTGCAAATTTGCAATGAATAAATTTTTAAAGGAATTCTTGGTTTATTCAGTTTTGCTTGCAATTGATCAAATATTTATTTTTCAGACATTCTCCAACATTTTCAGTTATTTTTATCCACATCCATTATGACTATCCTCAAAAATAAAGTATTTCCACAAGTGTTAGACGGCCTTTTTTGCAAAGATGAACCTGAACAAAGTTTAATGAGAAGAGACCTGAAAATTTTACTTTCTTATGAGTATACATTCAATTATATATCAACAGTCATGAAGCAATTCACATATGTCTTTGACACCATTAATGCTATGATATATCTTATGTGAGTAAAATTGCAAAAGTTACTTTCTTCAAAATTCAGTTCCATCTTTTAAAAAAAGGGCACACATCCTGTCTCATGAATCAATCTAGGTACACTAAAATCCTATGGAAGGAAACATTTATTAAAAGACAAGAATATAGAAATGGCACATCTAAAACAACTTTTCAAGTAATCATCAGAATGTAATCTCCTTGAAAGTAGGGATTTTTTTTTTTGTATTTTTATCTCTAGCACCTAGCAGAGTGTTTGGCACACTCTGGGTATTAATAAATTTTTGTTGATTGATGGATGGATTTCAAGTAGTCAAGTAGTATACAACATCAAAAGACACCTGCATAAAAATGAAAAACTCCAGTCAATTTCTGTGTCTTTCCAAATATTTAGATATTTGACCTTGTAGAATGAATTTCTGGATGGTTTGAGAATGGTTAAATATGGCCAAAAATTCCATTTTCAAGACAATGATAGGATTTAATATCCAAACTCCTACAACACAGGTATTAAAAGGTTGTCTACATTTGGAAATTAAAAAATAAATAAAGTCTTCAAGGTTCAAAAAATGTTACATCATTTTGGTTTCTATCTACAACAACTAATTTCACAGGCTAATGAATCTTTGTAGAATCCTTGCTATTTTAATCTAGGCATTCTTAACCTGGGATCCATGAATGTTTTTTTTAAAAATCTTTTCATAACTGTATTTCAATATAATTGGTTTCTTTTGTAATCTATGTGCTTTATTTTATGTATTTAAAAACATTTTTCTAAAAGGGCCTTAGGCCTTAGTAGTCTGCCAAGGTTAAAAATTCCTGTTTTAATCACTTGAACTATATTATTCAGGCCAAATCCAGAGATGCCAAGAGTTCAAGCTTTTCCATAGCTTAAGGAGTTCACTCTTATGCGATATGACATAAAACAGTGAGACACTCCTGAATAAAGTTTATAGACTCGTGACCTTTTCGAGATTTTATTAAAGTTTGAAAGGTTCTTTTTTTTAAATTACAACTCAACTGCCAAACGGAGCTAAAAGAAGTCTAGTAAATTTGTGACCTACCGGAAAAACATATTTATCCAATACTTAAGTAGAGTAACGGGAAAGAATAGTAGGCTACCAATGCTGCCTTTTTTAACACCCACCACATTATTACATAATAAGTGAAGTATCACTTATTGTGTTATTTATTCGTTATTTTTAAAACAATGGCTGAGTGCTCTCAATCATAATTAATAGCCGGCTGGAGAAGGTCTGGTCATTACTTTACAGGAAATGTCTAACCTAAAGGTCATCATATTTATTATAAGTTGTGCTAACCTCCTAAATATAGAGAATAGAAAGCAATTACTGTTATTTGTTGAACAGTTGTACATAATCATAAAGTTGATGCACTGTGGACAATATCCATCCATCTAGCACAGAATCAGCCAGGGCCTAGGAAAGATACTGAGCAGTCTTTATTTGAACCACTTTTTATTTAATGCAGGTGTTTGTAACCTTTTTTTGTGTCACGGACCCCTTTGGAAGTCTGGTGTAGTCTCTGGACCCTTTCTCAGGATCATGTTTTCAAATGCATAAAATAAAATGCATGGTTCCAAAGGAAAACAATTATATTGAAATGTTCATCCTAAAGTTTGAAAAAAAATCTTCACAGACTCCATCTTAAGAACCTCTGAATTATAACCTTCTGAACCCATAGACTATCCAAAAGAGGTAATAGCTAACTTTTTTTCTTTAAAAAAAATTCTCTATATGATAAGGTTGCTGGATATACAGGGTAAAAGGAAGATAGAGGCTGTCCCAAAGGTCTTGGTGCAGTTTTGAGCTTTAATGACTTACTAAAGTTTAAATAGCTATTAAAGCTTAAAACTGAACCAAAACTTTTGGGACATCCTTTATTAAGAAAAATCTTCTTTAGAAGAGAGGCAGTATGCTATAGTGAATTAACTACTGGCCCTGAGTAAAAGATACTTAGTTTGAATTCCAGCTCTATAATTTACATCCTGTATAACGTTGGGCGAATCAACTAATCTCTCTCTGGGCCTTGATTTTTTCATCTATAAAATGAAAGGGTTAGTCTAGATGCCAGGTCTGAAGCTATCATCCTGTGAACTGAAGTTCTCAACAGCAGTGTGAGTGGGTAAAAGTCAATTAATAAGGAGCTTCCTCATCCCTCTCTGTTTTGGGGCAGAATTTTGACCACGTACCTGAACTGGTCATTTAGTAGTTAAGTTAGTTTTTTTCAATATTATTAATGATCTTCATGAACTAATTGATCCAACTGTACTACTAAAATAAGCCACAAACGTCAGCAGAATCATTGCTGAAAATGAACATGGAACGGTAGATAGAGTACCGTACTTAACATCAGGAAAACATGGGTTCAAATCTCACCTGCATCACTTGCTACCCATGTGACCCCAATAAATCTCTTTGCAGCTCAGTCTTCCATCTATAAAATAAGGATAGAATCTGGAACTCAAAACTTTTTTTAAAAAGTTTTAAAAGACTATTTTAACATATAATTGGGGAGAGAATATGTGTATATATATGTATACATATATATATATAAAGAAAGCCCTAATATCAAAAATACATAAATAAATGCCTGTCAATTGACTGATAAAGAAATCAAATGAAAAGGATAAATTACATGAGAAGACATGCGCACACATACATAATGAACAAATGTAACTTAATTATACATGTACAGAGCTATAAGTATAGAGATATACACTCAGACACTGAGGAAAATACTGAAATTAAAGGAATTTTTCAAGTCATGGAAGACTTCTAAGGTGTTTATATTGAAAGATCATAAATTGGTAGAGTGAAAAAGGAAGGCTATGAGGAGGAGCATGCTCAAAATTTCAGAGGCAGAACTCATGATAAGGGGATAGAAAATAGCTCTCCTTAGATGAAGCTGAGTGTGAGTCAAGGAGCAGCCAAAGCATTCCACTTGGGAATGGAAGAATACATTCTCCTTTAGCCCCAAAGTTCACTGGATTTCTTTCAGAAACACTTGCAACAGCAATACCATAAATGGAAGTCCAATGCTGTAAACAATTCAGCCGATTCACTCAATGCCTTAAGTATGGGTCAAGGGCACAAAAAGAAGAAAGAGGCGGCCAAATTGTGAGATCCTCCTCAAGAATACTGTGAAGGTAAAGAAAGTAACATCCAGGAAGAGGGTGAAGATTCCAGTAAATAGTTATCTCTCTGGGGTCTGCTCAGAGCATCCTGGCTAAAAGGAGAAGGTTGAATGAATCCAAACTGAAGTCTTGTGGTTCCTCCCAAATGTTTAATGCAGAACAGCAATGTACATTGAATATTCAGCTGTAAGGTGTATTGATTCGCTGACTTGTTAAATACAGAAAGATCCTTACTCTCTTCAGTCTCTCAATCAATCATCAAGCATTCAGGCACTGTGCTAGGGTCTGGGGATAGAAAGCGTCTGCCATCAAGGAGATTACATTCTATTTGGGGAAAACAACATGTACATATATATTTGTGTCTTTGTGTGCATATGTATGTGTACATATACATATATAGATATAGGTAGAGATATAGATGAGACAGAGACAGACATAGAGACAGGCATGGATATACCAAATGTGGTTTCATGATATAGGAGCTCTCAGCGAGGAACTTCTTCTACCAATGTAGTCAGCACCTTCTCAGCCACTTAGAGTCTTATAGACTTGCCAAGAGCAGCTAGAGACCAAATGACTTACCTTGGTCACACAGTCAGTTACAGGTCTGATGCCAGTTCTCTGTCCACTACACCTTTCTGCCCCTCATATAAATTACACTTATAAAAGTGTGTGTGTTTTGCTTATATGTACATTATGTATATAAATATACAATATGTGTTGATTTGAACTGTTCTTAAGGGCTCTTGTAGCTAGGAGGATCAGGAAGGATTACACCTAGAAGGTGACTTGAGCTGAGCTTTGGAAGAAACAAGGGCTTCTAACAGATGGTCATGAGGAGGAGATATTCTAGGTATGAGAAATAGGCAGTGCTGGGGCCTAGAGGTGGAGTGTTAGGTGTGAGGAACCACAAAGAGGCCAGCTAAGCCACATCATTTACTATGGGAAAGAGAGTAATACATATTAAGGTTGGAAAGGTAGGTGGGGGTCAGATTGGAAAGGATTTAAAAGCCAAACAAGAGGAGTGTATGCTTTATATTTCAATGAATGTTTAATTCTAATAGACTATCAATAGGCATTGTAAGCAACATATCAAGCACATGTCACGCACTGAGCTAGGCACTGAGAATACAAAAACAAAGGAAGAAACAACTATTACCCTCAAAAATGGTGAGGAAAGCATTGATATAGGCTCAGGCAAGACATACGGGATGTCCCAAGTACTTGTTTAAGCTGTAAATTGTGCTTAGACTTTCACAACACTCTGTATATTGAGGTTTGTGGAAGGGCAGGAGGTGGTTCCTAATAGTAGGGATCTCTCTCCCTCCTCTCTGTCTTTCTCTGTCTCTCTCTCCCTCTCTCTCTCTCTCTCTCTCTCTCTCTCTCTCTGTCTCTCTCTCACACGCACACACATGCACATACACACACATCCATCCAGCACCCCTGGATCCCCGGTGACCAACAGTATGTCTACACAACTGACCAGAATCACAACTGCCCAGAAAGCGATATAAAGCTAACTTGTCTGGACAGAAATTAAACATTTCACCTTGTATTCATTACCATCATGTACTAATAAACCAAGCACAACCATTCCTAAATGAAAATGAAAATGCTCTACATGTAGAGAAAGCTCTATGTGTCATTAGTAACACTGTTCAATCTAACATCCCCCGAGCCTCTTTTTCTATCAGACCAATAATTAAGAATTATGAGATCTGATTGAAATTGAATTCGGGCTGATTTTAGGGGGACAGCTTAAGTTGTGACCATTTCTGTACCTTAAGTACACCGGAAACAGAAGCCAGGAACATTGGGAGGCAACAAGGGCTGAAGTACAGAAGCTTACTGGGGTGAAGAAAGGATGACCTGGAGGTACTGGGTGGAGCAGTAAACAGAGCACTGGACCTGGAGTCAGGAAGACCTGAGTTCAAATGTGACCTCAGTTACCTTCTAGCTGTGTGACCCTGGGCAAGTCACTTAACTTCTGTCTGCCTCAGTTTCCTCAACTTTAAAATGGGAGATTTACTATCACCTACCTCCCAGGGTTGCTGTGAGGATCAAATGAAATATTTTTTTCCAAACTTTAAAGCATTACATAAATGCTAGATATCATGGCTATTGTAGTTATCACCGTTATGGTTGTTATCTGATGATGTCCTTCAGATATTTCAGTCCTGTCTGACGTTGTGACCCCACTTGGGGCTTTCTTGGCAAGGGCACGGTTTGCCATTTCCTCCTCCAGTTCATTTTACAGATGAGAAAACTGAGGCAAAGAGAGTTAAGTGACCTGCCCAGGGTCAAACAGCTAGTAAGTGTCAGAGGTCACATTTGAACTCAGATCTTCCTGACTCCCGGCCCAGCACTCTATCTACTGCACCACCTAGCTACAATAAGGATCTGCATAAGAAGGAGCAAATTTTAAAGGATATAAACTAGTGATGTGGCAAAAGGATGATCTGAGAGCAGCACTAAAGAATGAAGAGTATGCCAACTAAGTGCCCTTGCCCTGTGTACCATGGGGCATGAAGGAAAGAACATTCAAAACTGCAGAGGGTTTCAAGAGATATGGTGTCTTCAGGTGAAAGAAGGCTTCAGTGACTACCGGAAGACAGAAAAAAGAAAGAAAAGGAGACCTAAAATGAAGGGGAGGTAGGAGATATAATCCATGCCCTCAGATGAGTTTGGGGAAACAGTTAAAAAGGTGATGGATTGCTGTTCTTGAGTCCTAAGGCCAGGTGGTATGAGGGGTGCAGTCTGTTCTGGTAGGGAAGTAGCCTCAGAAGAGGAGTTCAGGACCCCCAGGGAGGTGACAGGCTGGGTACTTCTTCCCCTACATCAAAAGCCCCAAATTTCCAGGGCTCATTCAAGCTCTGTTAAGGCTTTTAAAAAATAGTACATTTTGTCTAATGGGGAAAAAGTATTCGATCTGTATTCAGAAGCCTTAAATTCAAATCTTAGGTCTGAATCTTATTGTATGACCTTGGGCAGTATTTCTATCTCTCAAGGCATATTTTCTCATCTATAAAATGAGGAGGTTGGATTAGATGGTTTCTAAGATCCCTTTAAATTCTAAATAACATGCTCCTATAATGCAAAAAAAAATGTAATTTAAACCAAAGAGTTTCAAACTTCTTCCTGCCAAAACTTTTATGAGAGCTTGAGGTAAAATCCCATTACAACCAATAATGTTACAACAAAAATTTCACTATAAAAAAGGATTCCCAAGTCCTACCACCATCTTCCATTTGTAAATACTTTATGCTTTCAAAGCATAAAGTTCTGAAGGCTCACATTCTTTATGTCATTAGCATCCTAGCTGATGAAATATGATTCAAATACTATGTGACAATAAAATAATTTAGACACCCCCTGAAAGTATCTGGAAAGGAAGGCAACGTGGTACACTATAAAGAGTACTGTGTGGTCAGAAGCCAGAAGACCGGAGTTCAAGCCCACCTCTGATATTTACTACCTATGTGACTTTGGGAAAGAGGTTTAACCGCCCCCCCCACCCAGGCATCAGTTGCCTCATCTGCACAATAACGGAGATGAATTAGACCAGAAGATCTTTGACCCTATGAACTGTGTTAGCTTGTGATCTGAAGCCAATGACAAATGGCAAAGGGGTCTATTTTGAGCTTTATTTTCTTCCCCTTCCTTGCTCTACCACTGGTAAAATTTTAGCAATTTTTAAAAATAACTGAAGCTGCTCCCTGCAAAGTTACCATCTCTTGATTGCCATATACTGTGGTCCTCATCCTTCCTGACCTATCTGCTATATTTAATACTACTGACCATAATCTTCTCCAAGATACTCTTTCTGTGGGTTTGCATGACACTGTTCTCTCCCTGTTCTCCAGCTACCTACCTGCCTCAATGCTACTTCTCAATCTCCTTGGATTAATTATCATTCATGTCCTGTCTCCTAACTGTAGGATATCTTCTCCATCTGTCCATGTGAGGAGTCATACTCTTACACGTGGGTGTTTTGTCCAAAGAATATAAATTTTGATCCACTTATACTTCCCAAAGTATCTTGGGATTTGGGGACTAGATATTTTTCCTCCTTATTTATTTATTCTATCATTAGAGGGGGTGCTGTTTCTTTGTTTTATAATTGGGACAATTAACTCTTCTGTCTCATGTAGTTTTCATTTATGATTTCTTGAAACACAGCTCGGAAAAAACCAGGCTTTGATAAAGCTGATCTGAGATTCAAATAGAGCCACCTGATTATGCCTTTAAACCCAAATCACTCTGGCTTTTACTGATTGGCCAATAATAGGTCTCACTCAGTCCAAGCCTTACTTGTTCAATGTTTGGGTTTTGGTGGCTCAGAGTGAGTGTAAATAGCAGTTGTTTCTGTTCTAGCCAGAAACTCTGAGGGTCCTCCCCTCCCCAACTGATTCTTTTGTGAAGGCAAACTAGGCCATCTTTTGCCTCCCCAGACTTTAATTACTGAAGGGGCATTACCTCAGACAAACTGAGACCTGGGAAAGACCTTAACTTAAAAAGGCCAAAGGCTCCCACTCCATCTGGGCCATCACGGTCATCCTGATCTGTCTTGCCACTGGAATCTGATGACTGTGGAGGAGATAGACTGTGGAGGCTGATGACTTTGCACAGCCCTCCCTCACTTAAATCCAATTCACCCACAAGTCCAGACATCACCTTCCTGTTGTCATTGGTCCTCTTTGAGAAGGATGAACAACAACTAAAGGTGTTCCCCAAGACTCTGTCTTGGCCCCTCTTCTCTCTATGTATTCTTTTGTCTTGGCAAGCCTCTTAGTGTTCACAGGTTAGGTTATCAACTCTATGCAGATGAGATACAGACCTATACATATAGATAGATAGATAGATAGATAGATAGATAGATAGATAGATAGATAGATAGATAGATAGATAGATAGATGGATAGATAGATAGATAGATAGACAGACAGACAGACAGACAGACAGATAGATAGATATCCACAACCCCAGTCTCTTCCCCAGGGAACTGTGGTACCATCCCAACAACTACCTACTGGACATTTCAAACTACATCACAAGCTTAACATGTCCAAAAAGAATTCATTATCTTCCCTCTGCACCCCAAACCCACCCTTTTTCTGAATTTCCCTTTCTATGGAAGGAATCACCATTCTTCTTGTCTCCCAAGATTGTAATCTTGGCATTATCCTCATCTCCTCATTTTCCCTCTATCCCACATACCCAATCAGTGGCCAAGTTCTGTTGTTTCTGCCTCCACATCTCTTCACCCATCACTTTAATTCACACTCTCATTACTTCTTGCCTAGACTACTTCAATGGCCTCCTAATTGGTCTCTCTGCCTCAACTCTTCATTTCAATCCATGATTTTTCTTAACTGCAAATCCAACCATGTCACTCAATAAAATCCATTGGTTCCCTGTTGCCTCTAGGATCAAATATAGACTCTTCTGTTTGGCTTTTAAAGATTTTCATAACCCAGCCTTGGAAAAACCTTAGTTCAAATCTGGCCTCAGACATGAACTTTGTGACCCTGGTCAAGTCACTTTGTCTCAGTTTCTTCATCTGTAAAAATGGAGAGAATAACAGCATTTACCTCCCAGAGTAGTTATGAGGATCAAATGAGATAAGAATTGTAAAGTGCTTAACATTAAGCATTATATAAATGGTTGCTATTATTATTATTACTATTAACCCCAACCTCTCTTTCAGGCCTCCCAGAACATCTTTCTCCCTGCTTCACTTGTGATCCAGCTCCACTGGTGCTCTCTTTATTCATCCTAGACAACAAGAGCTATGAATCCACTTACCCGTACTTCTCCTCACCCCCAACACTCATCTCCTACCTCTGCACCTTCTGCGTTGGCTGTGCCCCATACCTGGAATGTTCTCCCTCTTTACCTTCATCTACTTGTTTCCATGGCTTCCTTCAAGACTCAATTCAAATGCCATCTTCTGCATGAGGTCTACCCGCCACCCCTCCACACACACACACACCCACGACTGCTAGTGTCTTCTTACTGAAATTACTTTTCACTTATTCTGTATATATCTAGTACATATCCTAAATATTCTTGAATATATGTATATATTCATATACATATTCTGTATATATCCTTTATTTGTTGTCTTCACGCTAGAATGAGATTCCCTTGACTAGCTACTATGCTTTTTGCCTTTTTTACACCCCTAGCACCTGGTATACAGTAAGCACTTAATAGATACACATTTGCTATTATCAAGCAGCCAATATTTATCTAGTTTGTCTAAAATCTATCATGTCACAAGCTATGATAGCTCTTTTCTAAAATATTAACATAATCCATCCTATAGTACTTCTCAATCAATCCTTTCACCCAGCAATACATGACGATATTTCTCTCATTTGTTTTTTCATGCTTTCAAGATGATTCACATCTGACTTTGATAAGGCAAAGTAACATAAGTAGATAAGGGGACTCTATTATTATCCTCACTCTACAGAAGGAAGATAATGAAGCAAAGGTCTTTAAGTGATATTATTATGTAATATCTGAAATTCAGTTTGAGATGTACTACGTATATAGTATTCCTCTAATGTATCAGTCTAAAACCCTTTGAGAGAGAGAGAGAGAGACAGAGAGAGAGAGAGAGAGAGAAAGAGAGAGAGAGAGAGAGAGAGAGAGAGAGAGAGAGAGAGAGAGATCGAGAATGAGGTTATTTTGATATATTTTGCTCTTAGTAAATCTATTCTGGTTCCCAATCATCACCACCACTCCCCTTTCTAACTCTTTACATACCATCCATTTAATAATAATTGATTCTAGAATTCCACTTAAGAGTAAGGAATAAAGCTTACTAGCCTATAATTTACAGAACCGTCTTTCCCTTTTAAAAAAAATGAAACTGTTGTCTATCTCCAGTAATTCTTTCCCTTCCTATGTTTCTATGATTCTTCAAATATTGTAGATAAGTAAGGAGTTCATATCTTCAGATTCTTCTAGTACCCAGGAGTATAATTCATCCAGATGAGGAGATGTGACCTTGTTTAGAGCAACAAGATACTCTGTTACATCTTCTCACTTTCATTTCAGTTGTCTCAATGATTTTTTGTTCTAAATTTTATAGTCTGAAAAGCAAGAGAGGAAAGAAGGAAGGAAGGAAGGAAGGAAGGAAGGAAGGAAGGAAGGAAGGAAGGAAGGAAGGAAGGAAGGAAGGAAGGAAGGAAGGAAGGAAGGGAGGGAGGGAGGGAGGGAGGGAGGGAGGACTTATTAAGTGCCTACTATATGACAGGCAGTGTGCTAAGTACTTTAAAAATATATCATTTGATCCTCACAATCCTAGGTGCTATTATTATCCTATTTTAATTTCTAAATTTCATAATAATTTTTAAACAAATATTACAGAATTCTTCATTGTGTTGAGCCAAGTCTTATCTCCCATCATACCATCCACCTTCTGCAGCAAACCTCATGTTTTTATGTCCTTCACCAAGGAATGAATCTTTAAAAAGCCCTTTCTGGTTGCCCTAATGACTTTTTTCCCATAAGTCTCAATTCAATGTGGACTTCAGTCTTCTTGACATTACATCTAAGACACCAGTAATTACCAACCACATCTATGCCTTAGAAATCATAGGATTTCTTTCTGGAAAGAGCCTAAGTAATGATTTAGTTCAAAATAGAGCTCTTGTTAATGAAGAAACTGAGCCCCGAAGTAAATTTTCCCAAGGCCATCTAGGTAAGAAATAGCAATGCCAAGGATTCAACCTTCAGTCTTTTGACTCCAAATCCAATTTTCTTTCTACTATGCTACACTGCCTTTAACCTCCTTTTCATTCTTTAGCTAATACCCTGGTTTCCATATCTGGCACAAGTCCTTTTTACATCTTAGCTTGTTCACAGAGAGATCTCAGTGAATTCACATCAGGATTTTCAGAATGCCCTACTTTCCTCTTTGTTATTGCATTAATTTGTGATTATACAGAGGAAGAATTCCACTTTTGACATGATCTCATACCTCTTATGCCATCTTCCCCATATCAGGTCATGGCATATGATAGCTCTTTTCTAAAACATTAACATAATCCTTCCTGTAATACTTCTCAATCAATCCTTTCACCCAGCAATACGTGACAGTATTTCTTTCATTTGTTCTTTCCTGCTTTCAAGATTATTCACATTGACTTTGATAGGGCAAAATAATATAAGTAGATAAGGGAACTGTATTATCTGTATACAGAAGGAAGACAATGAAGTAAAAGGTCTTTTAAGTTATATTATTATTACATAATGCTTTAAGTTTTGCAAAGCACGTTACAAATATTATCTCATTTTATTTTCACAATAATCCTAGGAAGCAAATGCTATTATTATTCTCATTTTACAGCTGAGGAAACTGAGGCAGAGATTATGTGACTTATCCAGAGTCACACAGCTAGTAAGTATCTGAGGCTAGTTTTGAACTCATTTTTCTGACTCCAAGTCCAACACTCTAGCCACTGCTCTCAAACTATATGAAGACAAAAATTCTTCTAGAACCAAGGACTCCTCACTACACTTTTCAAAAATGAATTCTTCTCTGTTCTGATCTTATATATCGTTTTTCTTCTGTTTTCTATTGATTTTTTTTGCTTTGTTCTTCCGTAAAATTCTTAGAAACAGACTTAATTTGTTAATTTTATCCTTCTTATTGATACATTCAAGGCTATGAATTTTCCTCTAAGTATTAGATGCATTCTGTGAATTGTTTTATATGTAATATCTATGTTGCCTTTTTTAAAATATGATTTGCTATTGTCTTTATAATTTCCTCTTTTACCTAGTCCTTATTTAACATATATACACACATATGCATATATATATGTGTTTGCATATGCATATTTGCACATATATACACACATACACCAAATGTGTATATGTATATGTGTGTATAACTGTAACACACACACACAGAAATATCTAAGTTAAAATCTGGCCTCAGACATTCACTAGCCGTGTGATCCTGGGTAAGACACTTAACCTCTGTTTGCTTTGATCCACTGGAGAAGGAAATTGCAAACCACTCCAGTATCTTTGCCAAGAAAATCCTACACACAGTATTGGTGTGCTATGGTCCACAAGGTCACAAAGTGACATCTGATACTTTCCTGAATACTCGAATGACTGAACAACATATATGTGTGTACATATGTTTGTATATATAGATAGATATAGTTTCCATGGAGACATATCTTTAATCATTTCAGCATCATTAATTTGCTTGTTCTGTTACATTAGAACGTTTAATTGTAGCATATGTGGTACATAGAATCCAATGCTTTTTAATACTTTCTTCTGCCTTCTATGTGGCCTAGCATGTGATCAATTTTTTATGTAAGTACTGTGAAAGCTAGAATGTTGGGGGAAGGTATAATATTTGTCCATTCCACTGAATTTTCACTACATATCTATTAAGTCTAGTTTAACGAATACTCTACTTAGCTCTATAATTTTTGTTTATATTATATTGCTAATGATTTAAAATCCCTCATCATAATTCTTAAGCTATTTTTTCTTGCAAAGCTAGGAGGCTTTCTTTAAGAACTTTGCTACAGAACTATTAGGTTTCCTTATAATCATGGATCATTTTGTGCAAAACTTTTTAGTAAAATAAAATGTTCTTTACCTCTTTTAACACTTTCTCTTTTAAATTCAACTTTCTCCAAAATCCTTCACTGTCACTTTCTTTTTTCACGACTTGGCAGAAGCATGATAAATTATAGGCCAATCTTTCATTTTTATCTAGCTAGATCATTCTGGACAAAGTACATTTCCTGTAATGACCATATGGCTGGATTTTGCTTTTTAATTCATCCTATGATTCATTTTTTTATTTTATTGGTCAGTTCAGCCCCTCTAACTATAAAATTTTAGGTTTGTCTTCCTTATAGCTATTCTATAAAAAAGGGAAAATATTTTTTCTTAATGCTACTGTTATTATTCTAAACTTCACAGGGCTACTCTAAATGAGGTTCTTCTGTCTTATATTAATAAGTAAACAAGATAAGAGAAACAATGTGCTAATAGAATCTACTAATAACAATCTACTGATAGTGACTAGATAACTGGCCTTGAACTAAGGAAGATCTGGGTCTGTGATCCACCTGCAACATATACAAGCTATGCAAGCTCACACAAGTCATTTAAATTCTTAGTGCCTCAGCAATTCTCTAAGATGTTAAATTTCAGAAAAATTTGGTATTACAATGTTAGAAGAGGGAGTTCAATGGGAGTTCCCTATACCAAAGAAATCATGTGTCCTAGAAAAATAAACTTTAATTTGGATTTCTCTTTTATCAAAAAAATAGGAATTTAGCATTGGCATTCCCCTGCTGTCCTATTTTCCCTCCTATTTTTTCCTTCTTTTTTCCTCAGTTTCTCTGGAAGACCCTCCTGAAAACTTTATTGATTTATCCAATACAATACTCTGAGGAACCTCATATTTTGTTAGCAACTGGTTTATCTTGTTTGTTTTAAGTATTTATCCTTCTAGCTAGGAGCCTTGCTTGTTGTTCAAAGACTTCCTTGAAGTGGCTATATCCCTCTGTACACTTTTCAAAGTCTTTTTTTTTATTTCTCAAATCTCCATCTCTTGTTGTCACGGCCCCTGCTGAGTTTTACTGCATAGATAATTCTGGGTTCATGGTCTATGCTTCTCAATTTTAAATGCTTTATTCCAATTTCTGCAATTCTCTTTTGTCTTTAAAAGTCTTTGTGATCCTAATTTTTGTTGCTTGGCAAGTGATTTTTTTTAATTATTCTGGAAAGCTTGTAGTAATTTTCTAGCAGTGGAGATTAACTATGATATGTTCAATCTTGTTATTTCAAGTTAAATCATCTATTCTTCCTCATCAAGGATCTATGGATTCTTTTTATTTGCATTTCAGTTTACTTTTGCAAACTCTGGGAAATTTCATCTGACACTTTCCTGAAATATAGAATACAATTTTTGTTAGTTTGTTTGCTTTGCTAAGTTTTCTGAACTATCAGCTATCCTGAGATTACTATCTGTCTCGGGATAGTGATTTATCCTCCAGGTCTGTGACTTAGATCTGTGTTTTCCAATATTTAGGAAAATTCAGTGATTTTTTTGAGCCTGTGTCTCTAGCTGTTCTACCTTGTATACAATTTTGTTTTCTGATGTAGCGTCTCTTGTCCATTGCTTCTATTATATTTTGAAGTTTTCTGTTGAATCCTCCTTTATTTATTATTTTCTTCTTGCCTTTTAATTTTGCATAATTTCTCCCATGTGATTGTTTTTTTTAATTACTTCACACTCTTCTTTTATTAAATCTTGTAATTTTCTCACCATTGCCAATTCATGGTGAATTTCTTTGGATGTTTTGTCTCTTTGCTTGATGTCTCTTGGTATATCTACATGAATTCTTTTTCCATCTCCATCACTTTTGGTACTTCAGCTGATTCAGTTGCTTTATGGCATTTTTAAAAAATTCATTGTACTGGTGGTCTTATTTGTCTTGCTCATTTTTTATTTAGCTAATTTTATTTCTGCACACAATTCATATTTCATATCTCTTTGTTGTTTTTTAAATATTATTATCATTTTTGTAAGCTTTGTACGCTGCCTGATTTTTTCAATGTCCTTATTCCAACACCCTGGATCAATCAGTCCTACTCACTAAACATCTGAGCTCAGTTTGGTTTGCACAAAAGCCCACGTGGCAAAGCTTCCTACTCACTTCTGAATCAAAGTAAAAATAAGCCTATGGCAGCTCTCAGAGTCAAATGATTTTTTTTTCCCATATGAAATGCTGCCTCCACTAAATTCCTTCTCCAATACTTCAGTGAGCCCTAGAGGTGAACACACCTCCTTTATCCCATGAATGCTAGGAGTTTATAACCATTCACTTTTTAGAAATTCTGCTCCTTCAAAAGGAGGATCATCTCCACCCTACATAAACAGATAAAGAAAGAGGGTCTGATCAGTTCTGTTATGTCTCATCTCTTAATATTGCTTTTTAAAAAACTGCATTTTCCTTGATAACTTGATTCCTTGATTTTCCACTTGATAGTATTATCATCTTCCAGAGCAGGGGTTCTTAATGTCATACATCTCTTTGCTAGTCTGGTGAAACCTATGAGCTCCTCCCAATAATATCTTTAAAGGCACGAAATGAAGTACATTAGATTAAAAGAGAAACCAGTTATGTTGAAACAAGTATAAAATTTTCCCTTCCAAGTTCACGGACCCACTGAAAACTATCCATAGACCCACCGGAAGACTGTGAAATCCACGGTAAGAACCTCTGCTCTAGAAAGACTTCAGCACTAATTTCCTTTAGATTATAGTGTTTTGTTTTTAATCATTGATTCTGTTCCTTCTAGAATCATTGATAAACACAAGGACCATTTATGATTCCATGAAAGCCAATGATGAAACATAATATCCAAGACAAAGAGGTGATAGATTTGGGGTACATAATGAAACACAGAAAGGAAGGAAAAAAGGAAGGAAGGAAAGAAGGAAG
>CM053623.1:200638377-200684346 GCA_028646595.1 Phalanger gymnotis
GGGAAGCATCTCTTGTAGAGAGAGGAAGCCCAGCAACTTTGCTCAGCAGATGCTACATACACATCTATTGCAGACACAGAAAAGAAAGTTCTTATCCCCAGAGTCTTTGGCACTGTCAAATAAATAAACATCAGAAACAGATATGATTTTATCAACGTAAAAGACTTTGTAGAAAACATATTACTATCTACTTTGCTACTGTACTCTAAGGACCACGGAACCTTTCCATGTGATTTGTAGCTGAAACCTTCCATATGTGTTGTCTCCCCCATTAGACTGAGGCTTTCTGAGTAGAGTAAATATTTTACCTTCCTCTTTATAGTCCCAGCACTTAGCACAGAGTTTTGCACTCAGTAAGCACTTAATGAGTGCTTACTATTATCCTGGAAGTAACTCCTGGGGAGAAGATGCCAGAGTGTATTCATTCCAATACAGAATTAAACTACTTTAGGATGGTGATTTTGTCTTGGGTGAAAGTGCCAAGGAAGCACATTTAATAAGTGCAATGGTCTGCCTTGGGATGTGGTTCAACCTCACTAAGAGGCTCCATGCAAAGACTGGATGAACAAAAGTCCAACATGTTATGACAAGAGATTCGTTTTGGATGTGAGTTGGACAAGATGGCGACTAAGTTGCCTTCAGCTCTATAATTCTAAGACTCTGTGAGTTGCCAACTGGCCCTTCTTTCTTAGCTTTTAACAGCAAAACTGCAAAAACTGCAAAAAGACCCTTGAAGGCAAAGGCCCCATCTTATACTTCTTCCATCTATCCCATAGCATCTAGCATAGTATTAAGACACTAGTTGACATTTAACAATACTCGGGATCGTATATTCAGAGTCGAGAGAGTTTTAAAAGTCATTTAGTCCGATACCATTTTTTCATATGTGGAAACTGAGGCCCACAGACATTAAATGATTTTTTAAGGGGTACACAGTCAATGACAAAACCAAGATTCAAATCCAAGTACTCTGCATTAAAAAGCAAACCCTTTCTACTAGTCACCAAGTTGATCAAAATCATTGAAGAATAGCAGAGCTTTCCTTCTCCCTCTCATCTAAGGTAATAAATTTTGATGAACTCCCTCATGGTCTTATGTAGCCTATTCTCTGAATATCTTTCTTTATCATCACGCCCATTTTCTTCAAGCCTTGCAGTTCACTGGTGAGCCCTGGCATCTTATGGAAATATGGTGGGGAACCACAGTTTAGTACCATTTGAACAGGCCCCATAGACAGATGCCTGTTTTGACATTCACAAGTTCTTCCACAAATTAAGCCTAATCAGAGAACTGCAGAGCCCTACAGATTTAATGAGTTTCCATTCTGCCATCTGGACACATAAGGAAGTAGAGAAACATTAAGTAAGTGGCATTGGTTAAGGACAGCCAGTACCAGTTACACTCTGAAAGTCTATTTCCACAATGAATATCCGGATTTGTCTATTTAATTAATAAGTTTTTCTTGGTGACATGGTAAAGACACGGTCTTTTCTATTTGCTTCCTGAAAGCATCATCTAAAAAAATATTGAAGTTTACTGATCAAATGTCTTGATTGGTACTTACGATATGATGACACTGTTGATCCATTCTTATAAGAATGTTATTAACATAAATAACAACCAGTGTCTAGGTTGTTGCTGTGCTTGTTGCTGTTGTCTTGTTTTTGTATTTTTTCCTGTTAAGTATGTCCAAACACATGTATTCAAAGGGCTTTTTGTTGGTTGGTTGGTTTGGGACAGAAGCTTATGGGTCTCAGATTTAGATGTGTAGCTAGCTATTTCCTGGTGCCTATCTATGATCTTCTATCCAATTTTTATTCCTTTTCCTTAAACCCTATTACTTCCTGATCCTTTACCCTGAGTAAGTTCAAGTTCAATACCTAGTAGCCTTGGTACCCATGGTACCTACACATGGTACCCTTGACAACAGCATTAAAAAAGATAATAAGATTCTGAGCTAGAAATGTCCTTATAGGCCATCTAGTTCAATCTCTCATTGTTGTTCATTCTTATTTTTAGAAGAGGACCAATGACATCACAGGATGATGTCTTGACTTGTGCACCCATTGGATTTAAGTGAGGCAGAGTTGCACAAAATAGTCAGCCTCACTCTCTCTTCCAGAGTCATCAAATTCCAGTGGCAGGATAAAATTCATGATAACTGGAGATGGCTCAGGATGTAGTGGATGCCCTTGGCATCTTCGATGTCTAACCAAGCACTAAGTGCTCCACAGTGCCTCGTTCAGCAACAAAACGTTCTCATCCATCCATTCCGTAGGGGGAAGTCTTCACGTGCTTAGGGTACACATTCCCCTAACTCACTGATGAGTTTGAGATCCACTGTCTACCCTCAACCTGGTTTAGCCTATCTGCTGATGGTTTTGCCAGGGTGTGGCCACTGTGCATGCTACAGCTTCTTGGAGCCACAGTTAAGAGTAAAGATGGACATCAAAGGTGAAAGAGCAGCCCTGAAAAGGGCTCAGCAAGCTCACACATCAGAGGTGAAACTGAAGCTGACTAAAGTGAAATGATTTGTACAACATCACACAGTCAAGTGGCTGGAACAGGACTCAAATCCAGTTTACTCAGTCAACTAGCATTTTTAAGCACCTACTCTGTGAAAAGCACTATGTACCAAAAAAGACAAAACACAACCCATGCTCTCAAAGAGCCCATGGTCTAATAAATATATGCGAAGACTTGATGAGGGGGCTGTAATAATAATGATGATGATAATAACAAAGACAATAATAATAATAAGGCTTCTAGCCCATTTAAATAGGACTTTGAGGTTTGTAAAGCACTGTACAAATACCATCTCATTTTATCCTCATGACACCCTGAGAGATCTATCATCCCCATTTTACAGGTGAGAAAACTGAGACAGACAGAATTTAAGTGAGTTACCTAGGGTCACAAGGATAGTAAGTATCTAAGGCTGGATTTGAACTCACACTTCCTGACTCCAGGTCTGACCCTGGCATCCACCAACACCAAAGATCCCAAACTCATAGCCATCAGTATAGGCCAAAAGAGATTAAAATATAATTAAAAGTTGCTGAACAAAATTTAAAAAAAATACACAGTATAACAGAGATGATGATGATTTGCAGTTTTCCAAGTCAATATGCAGCCTACAGGGATCCATTTGAATTTGCCATGACTTTATCATCTAGAAGACTCCTGATTCCCCATGTGACTCACTTTCTGGTACACTTCAGATCAGCATTAGAGAACACATATCAGCAATGTGCAAAAAGCCTCCTCTTTGTTGGTGATACTGAGTGAGACCCATGAGACATGGAGCTGGGAACTCAGACATTGAGTTCTATTCCGATGATATTTTCAGAGACTTTTTCCATCACTAGTGATAACAGCAAAAGCAACATAATCTTAATCTCTTCCAATACTCTGCTCTCATAAGAATACCAGTAAAAGGAATCTCGAGCTCTTGAGTTTGGATGCGTTTAACTATGTTCAATATTGACTTTACCTTTGAATTCTTAATTATAACCCGAAAGAAGAGAATACTTACAAAAACCAACAAGTAACACAGGCTACCATCTAAATTGCTTTCAATACATACAATGCTTCACATCTCTTATATTGTGAAGTAGACAAAACAGGATTTTAACACACACTCTAAGACATTTGATCTGAAAAATACAAGGAAGTAAAGGGTGAAGATGCCAGAGGAAAAAAAAGTCAATGGAAGGTGAAACAAAAGATGAGCAAGAAAAAGAAAGTGGGAAGGAAGAAACAGAATACATTTTGCTGGGTTATTTTAGCCCAGGTGGCATCCCTGATTTCTAGGTTTACATGAACTATGTCTAAAAGCCAAAGGGGCAAGCATAGCTTGGGGACCGCTCCTGTGAAGGGCTCCAGGTGGCACCAATTCTAACAGCTGGTACAGTGAAAACAAAGGCTGCTAGAACGAGGCCCCTCTTCTCCCCTGAAGCCAGACATAATTCTGGCCGGAAGGGAAGACACCAACAGACAGATGCACGCAGCCAGAATCATCTCCCTTATGTATACAAAGTGAGGAACAGAGTTGACTGAAGTCTCTGTTCTATGAAGTGCTTCACAGAGTAGAAAGACAAGTGTAGCCCTGAGCACCGCCTGATTTTCTTTTCTGCTTTATTGCCTTTCACCTTTGTTTCTGTCACCTTCCTTATCTAAAAACCACTAGGGAGCCGATGAGAAATTACAGATTACACAACAGAAGCCACTAGATTTTTCACCTATTCTACAAAGGTCTGCATTACTAAAATTGGGAAACCTAGAACAGAAATATAAGCTTTTAAGCTATCTTCTCTTCAACTAACAAGAACTGGAGTAAATAAGTTTTAAATCTGTCCATCAGTGTGCTTTCCTATAAGAACATAGATCCCTGATGGCAACTCTATCGTTTCTACAATCTGTTACTTTTATTTAGGCCCTGGCCGATTTAACTACTAAAGTAGGTAGTTAATTCACAGTCCCTGCACGTGAATCTGGCCAACAGGACATGGATTTTCCCAAAAGAGATTCAGAGAACAGTCTCAAGGAGATACCAATCCAACTCTTTTCAAACTATTTCTTTTCCTTCTCTTTGGGTTCATAGGTAGAACAGTGGTTAGAGCACTAGACCTGGAGTTAAGAAAACCTGAGTTCAAATCCAGCCTCAGACATTTATTGGCTATATGACCCTGTGCCAGTCACTTATCTTCCCTCAGTTGCCTCATCTATAAAGTGGGGATAATAATAGCACCTGCTTCAGTTTCCTCATCTGTTAAAATTGGGATAATAGTAGCACCTACATCACAGGACCACGGAGAGGATCAAATGGGATAATATTTGTAACGTGCTTATCACACTGTCTAGTATACAATAAGTGATTAATAATTGTGTATTCCTTCCTCTAATTAAAATAGTTAACATTTACATTGAGCTTTGGGTTTTGCAAAGTGCTAAAGAAATGTTATTTGCACCTTCAATTCTCCAGAGATTAAGTACGTAGATAGGTAAATACAATACACATCCAAGTCTTCATCATTTCGTGCCTGGACCAGTACAATAATTTCCTAATTTTCTCAATGCTTCTAGTCTCTCCCTCTTCTAATCCATCCTGAAGTAATCCACTTAAAATGCCCACTCCTCACACACCAATACATGCTATATCAATGGACATGACTCCCCCTCCCACCCTCTGCCAACTAGCCAAAATGGTTTTCTCTCTGTTCCCACACATAGCAGTTCACCTCTTCCACTTCTGGGCCTTTGCCCTCTCTCCTGACCTCTGCCTTACCAAGTCCCTCTCCTCCTCTGAAATGCTGCTTAAGTACCATCTTCTGCATGAAGCTTTTCTTGATTGCCTCAACTGCTATTGTTTCATTCTTTGTATTTATACCTCCAGGACCTAGAACATTGCTTGGTACATAGCAGGTATTTAATAGAAGATATGTAATAAATATACGTGTTTCCTGACTGATTGGTTGCTCTGGCCAAAGTGGACAATCCGCTGAAAAACTATCTGAAATGTCCTTCCTTCTCCAATTTATCATCACTGTTCCCCTGCCTGAAACATTTTGGTTTCAAACACTCCACTTATCTAATCCCTAGTGATCCCTCAAGGCCCCTTGGAATATCACAAGGCTCACTGAAGTTTCCTCCAGCTACTCAGGTCCACCGTGACCTCTTCTGAACTCCAGTAAGCATTTTCTATTTATAAGACTCATTTAGCTTTTTCCATGTTCTACTTTATATCCACTGATCATGGATTCAGAGTTTGAAGAGAGTTCAGAAGCCAATAACCTCAATCCACATACTTACCTACAAACAGACTGAGGCCAAGAGGACTAAAATGGCTTGTCCAAAGTTATATGGATACTATGAAGATGCAGAATTAGAACCCAAGTCTTCCTATTTCAAGTCCAGCTCTCAACCCACTACAATTAATCACTCAATAAACATTTACTAAGTGCCTGTTATATGCCAGGTACCGTGCTAAGTGCTGGGGGTACAAAGAAAGGCAAAAGATAGTCCCTGCTCTCAAGAAGCTCTCTTTCTAATAAGAGAAACATCATGAAAACAACTATATACAAATAATAGATGATCAACAGAGAGAAGGCACTACAATTGGAGCTACTGATAATTGGTCATTTGAAATGTACACATTAGAGACACATTTTTCACAGCTGATCACAATGCTGTTGTTATGGGTGATAAAGAGGAAGGTTGATGGAGTCTTTACAGAGCTGCCTCCAGCCCCAGTATTCTAACTTCGTTATAGGCCCCACTGTACCTACCTAGCCCCTCCCACACCAATGTCCTAACCTATGCCTCACCACTCACAAGAACAACAGGTGTGTCCCTGAACTCTTAGTAACCACAGAAACAGTAGGCATGTCCACGTGATGGGAACCCAGCCACTGCCTCTACCTAGCTACTGCTCCCAGACCCATTCCCACAAAAACAGATATGTTCTTATATTCAATCACAATTAGCCCAAGACAGGACCACAATACCTATCTATCTTGACCAGACAGGACCACAATAGCTAGCCAATTGGAAGGCAGCATGACCAGAATATTTAACTACCAAACCATAGATGGGAACCCTCCTCCGTTACCTAATCCCTTAACAAACTCCTCTTGCCTTTTTAATATTAATCATATTCCTATATCCTATATAAATTTTGATTGTGTAATTACATCTTTACCCTATAAAAATCCATCTTGCTTTCTCTGAAGTTGCTAGTTCCTCTTGGAACTTAGCCTACTCCACGAGAGGTGTCAACCTCAATAAATGCCTATACTTGGATTAGAGGTGGTCTGACTGAATTCTTTGAGATGGTTCTACCACAACATATCATGAAACCAAAACAATTTGTAGCTCTAAGTGGGCAGAGACTAAACCTCAGCAAGGTGTTCCAAAGACATACCCTGGAACAGTTAGGTGGTACTGTGGACAGAGCACCAGCCCTGGATTCAGGAGGACCTGAGTTCAAATACGGCCTCAGACACTTACTAGCTGTGTGACCCTGGACAAGTCACTTAAGCCCAATTGCCTCAAAAAAATGTCTTCCCGGTACATTTGGACTCTGACTCTATTAGAGCTAGGGCATCTGAGCTGCTGAACAAAAGCCCCAGATAGTCTCAGCTAAGCTCCAGACATTCTCACCTGAATTCCATGTGGCAGTCAAGTCTCAACCCTATACTTAACTTCTATTTCTTCTGGCTATGGAGGGGTGTGGTTAATAACACCTGTAATGTCTACCAATAAGAAGAAATAGTTGCCATGAAGAGCGTAAGGAGAAAGAGAATAACACTTGAGGTAGAGAGGGGAGAAGAGGATGACCTTTATAGTTTTAAAGAAGAAAATGAGGAAGAAGAGAAAGAAGAAGAAGAGAGGAGGAAACAGAAGAAGAAGAAGAAGAGAAAAGAGGAGAAGGAGGAAGAAGAAGTGGAAGAGGTAGTAGTAATAGTGGTAGTAGTAGTAATAGAAGAAGAAGAAGAAGAAGAAGAAGAAGAAGAAGAAGAAGAAGAAGAAGGAGGAGGAGGAGGAGGAGAGGAACTGGGTTTTAATTCTGATTCTAATATGTAATCACTATGTAATTTAAAAAGTGATTTTCCTAAAGTACACATCTGACTATGTTACCTCCTCCTTAATAAACTCTAATTACCTTCAGAATCCAACATAAAATCATCTGTTTGTCTTTTAAAGCCCCTCACAACCTGGCCCCCTTTTATCTTTCCAGTCTTCTCACACTTTACTCCACAAAAGTACTCTATGGTCCAACACCAGGGGTCTTCTGGCCATTCCCCACACTTGACACTTCCTCGCTTCTCCTGTTGCCTGAAATGCTTTCTCTCCTCACCTCCGTCTCCTGGCTTTCTTAGCTTCTTCAGGACAGCATAAACCCCTCTTTCTGCAGGAGGCCTGTCTTTGTCCCCCACCTCGTATTGGGGGCTATTGCTAGTCCCATTTACATTGTATATATCCTGTATGAACAATTTTTTACATGCTATCCCAACCACTAGAATATGAGCTCCTTGAGGGCAGGGGCTTCCTTTGCCATTCATTATATCCTCAGAACTTAGCGCAATGTCTGATACATTTTCATCATTGTTCAGTCTTATCATTTCTGTCAGACTCTTTGGGACCCATCTGAGGTTTTCTTGGCAAAGATACTGGAATAGTTTGCATTTCCTTCTACAGGTCACTTTAAAGATGAGGAAACTGAGGCAAGCAGGGTTAAGCGACTTGCCCAAGGTCACACATCTGTTGTTCATTCTTCATTTTCAAAGAGGTCCAATGACATCGTGAGGTGATGTTTTGACTTGCATGTGAATTGGATTGAAATGAGGCAGCATTGCACGGTCATCAATCACAAGTGTCTGTAGCTGAATTTGAATTCGGGTCCTCCTGACTCCAGGCCCAGTGCTTTATCCACTGTGCTACCTACCTGCCCTACCTGATACATAGTAGGTGCTTAATAAATACTTATTGACTGTGTCACTTTCAGCAAAGCACTTCATCCCTCTAGAATTTCACTTCTTCAGCCATAAAAAAGAATAGAATTGGACTAGTTATGGTTAAAGATTCCTTCCAATCTACTATCCAGCTTATTTTTGCACAATTGATACTGACATATTTCCTATGGCAGAATTTAGAATTCTATACATACATGCATATATATGTATATATCTTCATTATAGTATATATACTCATCTTTTTAAAAATTTCCCAATATTATACAATCTATGAACTTATTCCAGTTGACCTTTGGATGTTATACAGTAACATGATTTATATTTTTATACCTGCAGAAAAAAAAACATTAAATGGAACCTTAAAAATATTTAATAACTACTGGAATGATGAGCGCTTATAGGGAAAAATTACATATAAAATAATTATAGCATTTCCGACTTTAAATATGGGTCACTTAGCAACAGGCATAATTGTGCAGGGCTGAGGACATATTCACACTTTGAAGAAACTAGCTTAGGAAATGAAATTGCATTTCCTCATCCCTCTGCTAGCTGATAACATACCAAGGTAATCGTCAGTATTTTAGGATGGCAGAAAGAAATTGCATGCCTTCTGGCTCCTTCTCAGAGCATGGTCCAGTAAGTGCAAGAACTGAAATGTCCACTAGAAGGATCAACAAATACCCAAGAAGGAATTTGACATTGCAAATAATTACTCTATATAACTCTATGAAAATAAAATGCCAGCTACTCCTCTACAATCACTACACATAGCAATCAGGATGCTGATTTAATGATTCCATACCAGACGAATTCAAGGTTTACTCTCATATAGTTTGTTTTCACTTCAGTCTGGGCCACAGGCAGATGTTTCTAATAATTTCCACAGTATTCTAAATTAAGAGAAACCAGAAATAATGAATTTGGCTAAACCTGTTGCTCATTTCAGGTACTGACAGTCACTGTTAGTATTCACAAGCCAGTTTTTCCCTGAGTTCAAGCAAACAATTATTGGTATAGACAGGACTTTGATACTTGGAAGACAAGAATCATTTTCTGCCAGGCCCCTTGCTTTCAACACTTAGCGAGGCACTTGCATACAGTAGGCACTCAATAAATATCTACTGAATTTATGTGAATGGAATTGAATGTACACAAGAAAAACTGCTTTATATATAAAAGTTCATTGTTAAAATTTATATTATCGACACAGAAGACCCAGTAGCCCAGAGTGAAGCAGAATAGTTTCTGGCTTCTTAAGCGTCCCAGAACTCCTCACGATGTTTCAATGAGTTCAAGATTTACAGGGAATTTTTCCCTCTGAAACAAGAGGTTACACTCCTTAGAAAGGGGTGAGGGTGGGGAGGAGAAAAGGGAATAGAACAAACATTTATTAAGCACCTGCTATGAGCCAGGAACTACGCTAAGCACTTCACAAATATTATCTCATTTGAGAGGCAAATAGATAAAAGCTCCTAATGGGAAAGCAAATGACTGAAAGAATCCAAAATGGCATTTCAGAGGTAAGCTGGTTAACTTTCAGAAAACTCTGGCCAAGTGAAAAATACTTACTATGACTCCACTCTTTGTGACCATCTCCCGAAAAGTGAAGTTGCACACAGCCCAGGCTAAGTAATAGGTAGACATGAGCGGGGTCTGTGAAAAGTGATCTGTAACCCATCCATCTTCCTCAAAAACTGAAGTTTCTACCGGCATATTAGATAAAGACAAATATGTGGCTTGGTGCTTAATACTGATTTTAAAAGTCGCCTTGTAGATGGGTTCATCAAAACAGGGAAAGGCCTTTCTCGCATGTGTCGGAGAGAACTGTGTTACACCAAGGAACCTAGAAGCAAAAGGAAAAAAAATATCACCCATTGCATTTATAGCTTGAGTTACGGGTGCATTAGGTACAGCTGCTCCTAAAATAAAACATTTTTGCCAGATATGCAAAGTTCTTCTTTTCCTGAACCAAACTAAAATGCATAAGCAGCAAGAAAGCACATTTCATATATAATGCATTTTTTCCAACAATAAAAGTTCCTCAGGGTAGTTTTTGTCTCAATTAGAGTAAACTCACAACCCAGAGCAATATATGGACAATAAAACATGACAAAAAAAAAACCTCATTGGAATCACATGGGCAAATAATGGAAAATAACTAATCTTTCTTGTATCATGGCTCATTTTCTGCCTCAGCAACGGAATATGTAAAGAAAAACAAAAGCCAAGTGATATCAAGCCCATAACTTAAAACACTAAAGAAAAGTCTTCAGATAAATATATAATGCAATGGCCACCGTGGGATTCCCCCTACACCTTCTGATTTAAAAAAAAATGGACTTCCATTGAGATTTGGAATTCATCTGGAGGGGCAGCTAGCTGGCACAGTGGATAGAGCACCAGCCCTGGAGTCAGGAAGACCTAAATTCAAATCCAGCCTCAGATACTTACTAGCTGTATGACCCTAGGCAAGTCATTTAACCTTGACTGCCTCAAAAAAAAATAAAAAGAACTTCTCTGTGTTGATTGCTCCAGAGGTGACTGTTTCCTACCTCTGATATCAATCACAGTTAAGTCATTGGGTCATAGCACATTTCATTCCTATTATAAGTAGACATATAAAGAAGCAACAGAGAATAGTGCTAGAAAGAACGCTAGAATCTAGAGTACTTGGGTTTAAGCCCCAATACTACTTACTATTTGTATGACTCTGAAAAAGGAAGCAATTCACTAGAAGCGAAGGGGAAAAAAATGGGGATAATAATAGCACCTATCTCACAGGGTTGTAGTGAAGCTAAAATTATGCGCACATAGTAGGCACTTAAGAAATGTTTGTTCCTTCCCTTCTCCCTACAATCCAGTCAGACTCCCATACTTGCTGTTCCTTCTCACGTAACATTCCATCTCTGGTCAGCATGCCTTTTCACTGGTTGTCACACATGACTGAAATGAGCTTGCTTTCTCTCTCTCCCTCCCCCTCCCCCTCCCCCTCCTCTCTCTCGCTCTCTCTCTCTCGCTCTCTCGCTCTCTCTCTCGCTCTCTCTCGCTCTTGCCTTACCCTCAGCCTCTTAGAATCCTTGCCTCTTTCAGTACTCAGCTCAAATACTATCTTAAGTATGAGGCCTTTCCCCATCACCAGTTGGGGGGGCAACATCTAGTCTATTGGTCCCTACCCACTAAAGTTATCTTCCACCTACTCTGAGTGTACTTGTATCTGTTTACTCATTTATATGTAGTCTCCTTCATTCAAATGTGGGTTGCTTGTGGGCAGGGACTGTTTTTGCCTTTCTTTCTATCCCCAGTGGGCATTTTAAAATGTTGGTTGATTGATTCTAAGGTGAGAGTACATAAAACCTTTCCCAACAGGGAAACTGAAATACCCGTATATCTTGGATGAAGAATTCAGGATGTTATATCCAGAGATGAAAGCCACAAGGAACCTCAGTCCCTGTAAAAGGAAGCGGTTCCAACACAAGCAAGAAGAAATTAGCCAATCCCACAGTTTGAACTGAGGATGAATACAGGATAAATCAGCCTGAATAAGTACTACAGAGACATCGCCCTGGTAACAGAGGCTAATGATGAACTAGGCATGGGCCCGGCCATTTAGATTAAGGTAAACATTAACTAAGGTAGGTCTTCTAGGAGGGTGGTATGAATGACATTTGGAGACAGACAGAGAGGACTAGTGCCTTCAAGAGAAAAAGATGAGAAGATACATAAAGAATTCAGAGGGGCAGAGGAAAAGGAGGGTATGGAATGGGACTCAGGATATACTGCCCAGCAAATTTGTTCTACCACAGCTTTAGTTGAACTATCCATGTATAACAGGACCATTCCTTTTAGCTGAAGCTATGCTAATAGCTCAATAAACTACTTAGTAAAATCCAAGTTTTTCCTGCCCTCAAAAGTCCACAAGAAAGAGGACTGGGAGTAAAACCACCCTAATGAAGCATTTCAAGTAAAGAATTCCACCATCTTCAAATTTTACCATTTTTATCATTTTAAAAGATTAATATCTTATAATTGCACTGGAATTTCACTAAAATACTATCATAATCCAGGGTCCAATTCATTTGCATAAGACTTTCCTCATTGGTGGAGAATTAATTCTGAGGCAAGAGAGGGTGGGAGAGAATTTGGAACTCAAAATTGTAAAAAACAAAGGTTACAAATTTTTACATGTAATTGGGAAAAATAAAATACTAATATTCAAAGAAAGCATTTTGAATATTACGAAGTTTTGACCAAATGTTAATTGGCCCTGGCTAATGGTTTAAAAAATAAATAATGACAAATCCCATAGCAAATATTTTTATTTGCTAATAAAGCAAAATCCTTGTACTTCTCTCTAATGTGACGCCCTCTATATGTGGCTTCACGTTGACATAAAAATAACTGCAAATATAGCTTTAATTTAATAAAATTTTAAAATGTTGATAACATTAAGAATGCTAAGAAAGTATGGAATATGAATGTAATAGAATTAAGATTAGGCTTAGAGTGTAGAAGAAGCAATGTACCATACACGAAGCATTTGCTTAATATATGGCAATTGCTATAAGAAGCAAACTAGATGAAGAATTTACAGAGACATGGGAAGACATCTATGAATAGAAGCAAAGTGAAATAAGAAAATCAGGAAGCAAATATGAAAAGTATAAAAAACACAAAAATGGGAATAGAAATAAGAAAAAATTAATATTGGGTAATTCTAATGACCACGTTTGTCCCTTAATAAGAGATGAGAATGTATACTTCCCTCTTTTCTTTGCAGAGGAGGGGGATTATGGGTATGGAACACTGCATATGCTATCAGGCTCATTAAATCTGATGCTTAGTTTCATGGAACTGCTTTTTTTCCCTTTCTTTCTTTTATATTCTTTGTTACAAAGGACAGATCACTTGGTAGAGGGGAGGGAGCCAGGAAACATTCAGAAATAAAGGTAATTAAGAAAACAAATCATATAAATAAGAATTTTAAATTTAAAGAAAAAAATAAAAAGCTGCAACTTGCAATATTCTTTTTCTTTGCTTTTCCTTATGGCAATCCTCTTCAATTTGATAATTTACTCTTATTTATGAAGATGTAACTTATAAGCTAACCTGATCTTTAGATGCTTATTAAGACATTTTAGGGTTTTTTCTCCTTATTGAGTGTTCTTAAGCAAATGAAGTTATGCTAGGGGCAAATTAAAGGAACATTTGTCTCTCCCACCAATCCATTTGTGTAGAGGAATATTTCAATTCAAAGGATCTCTTGAGATATCTATTAAGAGGCCATTCAAACTGGGAATACATACATACATATATCTATATAGATATATGTCAAAGTCAGGTAGAGAGGTCTAATATATGCAAATACACACACGTGCACACACACATATCAGCACTGTCATGGTAACAAAAACTGGTAACAAAATAGTTGTCTGTTGACTTGCGGAAAGCTTGACCAAATTATGGGATATGAATGTAACAGAATATCAATGAACCTCCCAAAATTAGGAACATGATAGGTCTCTTAACCTGGCATTCCATAGACAATATAATCCTAGGTTTATAGATTTAGAAATGGAAGAGGCACTAAAGGTCATTTAGTACAAACCCTTCATTTAAAAAAAAGAGGAAATCAAAGCCCAGGAAGAAGCAATTTTCCCTAAAATCATATAGTTAGAAAGTTACAAGCAGGAACTTGAACCCAGGTCTTCTGATTCCTATCAGAAGGAAGAGGGGTTCCTTCCAATCCCCTTGCCAACCTTGTCATACACAATCATCTTCTGGACTAGTGATGCCCAACTCAAATAAGGATCCCTGCAGAGTGCATCAGAAAACCATATGTTATTTTATCTACATTTTATTGTATTTTACTTGTTTTGTTAAATATTCCCTGATTACATTTTACTTTGGTTCAGGCTTCTCACAGGAGAGTTGAGGGCCACATACAGCCACAGGCCACATTTGATACATTGCTCTAGACTAACCAAAATGAACAAGACACAAACTCAGAAAATACCTTGCATACTCCCCCCATATTTATATCCTTCCTCCCTGGGATGATCTCACAGTCCTCTACATCCAAACTCTAGACTTGCTTCAAGGTCCAGTGCAAACCTCGGCTGCTCCAGAAAGTCTTTCTTGACTACCTCTGGTCTACAGGGATCTCTCTTCCTTCTGAATTCCTGCAACATTTATCATCTCATATCATTCTCATAATACACCACCTTGTGGTATGAGTTAACTCTTTATGTCTATATGACTAGGTCCCTCCAATTGTAACTTGCTTCAGAGAGGGAATCGTGTTTTAAACTTCTTTGCCGCTCCCTCTGTGGCCTTAGCACAGGGCCTTGAACATCAAAGGTATTCAATAAACACTTGGTTGTTAACCTTTCAAGTGTCTGGGATTTCTAATTCTAATCATTCCCTTTGATCAGTTTCTCAGCAGAGTGAGTGAGTACACCCATTCACCAAATGCTTAGAACTGACAATCTGGTGCTAATAATAATAATGAGGATGAGGATGATGATAATAAGAGATAAAATTTAAATAGCACCTTAAGGTTTTCAAAGCACTTTACAAATCTTATCTCATTATTCTTACAACAAACCTAGGAAGCTGGTGCTTTATTATCCCCATTTAACACATGAGGAAATTAAGACAGACAAAGTTAAAGTGAGTTGCCCAGGATCACATAACTATTAAGTGTCTGAAGCTGGATTTGAACTCAGGATAACTTTTCTGCCCCTCTTCCCTTTCCGTTAGTCACCCATGTATAGTTCTATTGGTGTGTATTAATCTACCGATGTGTATTAATTACTGCTTTACATATGTTATACCATTTAATACTCACAGCAACTTGTGAGGAAGACATTAAAAATATCATTCCCATTTTACGGATGAGAAAATTGAGGCTTATGAAGGTGAAGTGACTTCCCCAGGACCACCTAGCTTAATGAATGGCAGTCAGAATTTGAAGGTAAATCTTCCTGACTTGAAGACCCCACACCCTTTCCACTATACCAAATGCCTCTCCAAATATAGCTCCCATCAATCATACTCCACTGAGCCCTCACAGTGTGTTGGTCATTGCATTCAACACTGTTGGGGAGCCAAAGAAAGTTAAGACCACAGTCCTGCCCTCAAGGAACTTTCAATCCAGTGGACAAAACAGTCCGCTATCTAAAAGACGGCAATACAGGGCAATATACATGATGCATCAAGTGAGTGGCTCAAACTTGGAGCATCATAGGGCATCCTCAGAGGGAGAAGCCTCTGTCATAGCCAATTAGACTTTAGTTCCCAAAGCAAAGACAGCTAATATTTAGGTAAGAGCTCATTAAAAGTTGAAGCTCTGCTACCTCTCGGCTAATGAGCAGTTGATAAATCCAAATACTCATACCCTGGAAACACTTCACGTAATCTGAGTCACTCGAAGAAACCTGGGAATCAAACCAGAAATGGAGACTCTTTTGACAATTATAATTCTCACTGAGTTCTTACATATAGGTATGTACATGCAGGGATAACTGCAAGCGTTCAGGTATTATCTAAATGAGGAAATAACAATTTCACAGTCTGGCACCTGAAGAAGAGTGGGAGAGAATTTTAATTCAATAATCAGGAAACAAAGATATCCATGGGCAAGGCTAACAAAAAGTATAAACAGTATCTGCTTTTTGAGCTTTTTTATTAAATGCTAACTTATGGACAGCTACATTTTCCATTTGAATAATTTCTATTGAGAGTATAAAGTGGGGGACCAGGGAAGGGAGAAACCAAGTACGATAAGGCTTTTAGCTCTCTTAATTGATTTATTCACTTGACAGGTATCTTCAGGGTGCCAGGTACCATGGAAGACAAAAGGTTAATCAAACACATGCTATCCTCAAAGTGTCTACAATCTAGTAGAGGAGATAAGATGGGTACATAAACAAGCATAATACAGTAAAGAATGCAATACGCGAACAGGAGAGAAAGACTGTCCTACGAAGTTCAGAGAAAGGATTTGTCTTCTCTGGGCCTCAGTTTCTTCATCTGTAAAATAAAGGGTTTTTACACAAGAAGGGTAGAAAGAAGATAGAATAGGATAGGCTTATTAGAATGAGTATATTTTGAGCTAGGCCTAAAAGGATAGGTAGGGTTTTGAAAAGCATAAAGTGTGTGTAGGTGAGGATTGGAGGAGAGCTCCCCAGGTCAAGGTAACGACATGATATCATGGCATAAAAAAGAATTCTGAGCTCTGCATCAAAAGTCCTAGGTCCAAAGCCCAATTGTGCCACTTGTTACATATGACACCTTAGGCAGGTCACTTAACTCTTAGAACCACAGTTTGCTTATCTGTGAAATGGAGGTATTGCACTAGATGAACTCGAACATCACTTCCAGCTATGACATTATATAATTGTGTGAACAAAAGCACACACATGAGAAAGGCACAAGGCGTGCTCATAAAATGATGAGCAGGAAGCATGGTTCAGCCAGAGCCCGAGGGACATGGGAAGTAACGGGGATATTAGCTAAGAGGTTAAGATAATAGGTTGATGCCATATTATAAATGACCAGCCAGGGGTGGGGAACCTGCGGCCTCAAGGCCACACGTGGCCTTCTGGGTCCTGGGGTGCGGCCTTCTGAATCCAAGTTTTACAGTACAAATCCTTTCATTAAGGAGAAGTCTATGAACTTTGAATTCAGTCAAAGGGCTGCACTTGAGGGCCTAGAGGGTCCTCGAGGCTACAGGTTCCCCACCCCTGTATCTAGACCAAGGAATCTAGCCTTTGATCAGCAAGCAATTGCAAGCTTTTACATAAGAGCCTAACATAACATAACTGGGCTTTACTTTAGAAATATTAGTCCAGGGGCCATGTACAAGAAGGACTGGAGAGGAGAGCAGGGAAGAAAAGGAAACCAGAGAGAAGGCTACTGCATGAGCTTAGGCCAGACATATTGGCTACTGGGGGTAAGGAAAGGGAGGGTCTGAGGCAAGCAACATCACAGAGCTGGAATCCGTAAGACACTATGGCTACCTACGCAAGGTAAGGAATTAGAAAAAGTCAAGGATGAAGAGTAGAGGTGTTGGCTGAGCCTACACGACTGGGAGAATGACCATACCATAAACAGAAACACACAAGTCAGGACGAGGAGTGGGTACTTTGAAAGAGAACGCAATGAGTCTAGTTTCTGACATGTTGAGCTTGAGACGCCAGCAGGATATCTGGGTGGAAATAATTAACAAACATACCAAAAATGGATGAAAGAAAACATATTTCCATAAAGGTGTAGCTATGAAATAAGCAAATTGAAAAACAACAGGAGGCTGGTGATAGGGATAATGTAGTATCTTGTCACCTATTTCTGTCCTCATTCCTTAACCAAAATCATCTCTGTCATCTAATGAATCCCTCTATTGCCATAAAAAGTTTTACTTCCAGAAATGACATTCTAAGAATGTCACTCCAGCATACCCAGAAGAATGTGAATAACTTACATGTATTTTAATTCTCTCCCATTTAAAATAAATGACTTGATTTTTGTAACGACTTGTCAATTTGACATTTCGGTTGAGCTAAGGAGGAGGACTTAAGCTCTATTTTGCCTCTGAAGGATATAGAGAATTGATTTCTTTTCATTTATGCGGAAGTCCAATAGGCAAGCCAGTTGTGTCAAGTCATTACGATAACATTCAGCAGAAGTAATGCATTAACGTTGGATGATCCTGCCGGCAAATTACAGCATGTGATACAAAACAATTTCTGGTTTATTATTTTCCGTTTGCCTCTTCGTAAAGGCAAAATAGCCAGGAAACAAACATTTGCATAACACTGTTAGTATTCAGATTGATTCATGACTTTTGAAGTGGAATCAGCCAAAACCAGGAAAAGCTTACAAAAAAAGCGTGTTATTTTCGAGAAGCACCTGCTTTGACCAGATCTATTCGCCTCTCATGGACAGCATAATGAAAAATTATGTTTAAAATGTGTCTCGTAGCTGCTGCAATATACCTAGGGTCATAATAATTTTAAATGAAGGGTAAAAACTCTAAAGAGCTAAAGGATAGTTGTAATGAAATATATAGGCATCATTCAGCTTCAAAGAAATAATTTTTCCTGATGCTCGTGGTGGCTAGGCTGGAAGCTGGTCCACACATTCCAAGGTCACAGAAGTTACATGGGTTCCCTTTAAAGAGCAAGTTGTTATGCAAAATGAAAACTATTACTCTGAAGAGAAACACTAGTGGGAAGGCAGGATGGGCCATCCTTTAGATTACGAATTTTTATGCACTTCAATGAGTCATTAAACCCATACCATTTCTGTAAAGAAGCGTAAGTGCTAAATGCTCAAAACTATAAACAAAAGTGTATTCCTTTAAAAACAACCATTCTAGTAAACTTAAAAACATAATGCAATAATGTGAGCGATATGTATGTAGGAAGGGATGCATATGTGAATAATTGTGTTATAAAAACAGAACATAATATACATAATTGCTTCCCCCTTCATGTATCAAATTATTTTGTATGCTTTTGTTGAAGATGAGAGTTAAACACAATCACCATTGATAGAAAGTGTTTTAATTGAAGAAAAAAATGGTTTTCCTAGAGCCTTATTATTTTAGTTGGGAAAAAGGCTAAATTGAACAGTACCAGGAATTCATGTCCTATGATTTGAAATGATGAAAGCCTTAAATAAGTACTAAATATCTTTATTGTGAGAATCCAGAGAATTACTCAGGAACTTGGTAGCTGTTGACCAAATCTGATGGTGAATATAAGTTCATTTATGCCTGTCTTTATGGTTGCCCAGCTCTCGGTATTGGTATTTAAGCCAGCACAGGGGAGGGAGTCCCCTGGTCCCTAGGACTGAAATGATGTCATAGACCAAAGAATAAAAGGTTGTTTTGTTGTGGAGTTTTTCTCTACTTCGTCATGCCAGGTTCTTACAAGAGCCCAAACCATGCAGTTTCTGAGCCCATGATAAGAGAATCACAAACACACACACACACACACACACACACACACACACGCGCGCGCACACACACACACACACACACACACACACACACACACACACACACTTTCTCTTCCCTCTCATTCCCAATTATCTTTCTTTTTGACCTGTGGCTGAATCTGGAGACAAAAAGGCAAAGAATGACAAGAAGCAGCAACAACAAGGGAGACCCTAGTGGTTACAAGAGGGTCCCTGAGGCCACTTATATTTCCTAAGGCAAGGTAGCTACACCTTTTGCCTGTTCCAGCAACTGAAAATCCTTCACTATGCATGAATGCTTATTCGTGCTTAAATGAAGCCCTAGTCATGTTATTTATTCATAGTGTGACAATGGACAAGTCCCCTCACCTCTCTAAGCCTCAGCTTTCTCATCTGTAAAACAGGCACAATGGTTACACTGCCTACCTCTCAGAGTTGTTAGTATGAAAATGCTTTATAAACCGTTAAGCACTATATTAATGTGAGATGCTGTTCTAGTTCTCAAAGTCCCTTCCTTTCTTTTTTATAGGAGGTAGATAATGAGTAGAAAAAAAGAGCACCAGATCTGGAAAGTGGAAGCACCGCTCCACATTCCAGCTCCATCTACTGGCTCTGGTACCTTGATCCCAAAGTCCCTCAATCTCTTGAAATCATTTTGGGGGGGCTGGACCTACGATGTCATTGGTATATAGAAACTCTGACTGGGAAAACTCCCTCTGCCAGCGCAGACTCATATTTGTTCTGCTCCTCAGAAGGGACCTCAGATGATATCTAATCCAACTTCCTCATTTACAGCTGAGGAAACTGAGGCCCAAGGAGATTAAATGATTGTCTCAACAGCACACAGTATCAGAAACGGAATTCAAACTCAGAACCCCTGATTCCAGAGACTGTAGTCTTTCCACTGTGTCATCAGTATCAGAGTGTCACCACATTGCTTTGAAACTGACTTACAAAAAGAGAAAAATTATATATGCTTTTATCTGTCTTAAAGGAGATAATGATCGCAAAAGAGAGGAAAAAGCTCTAAGATTAGGGCGTCTAAGTTCAAATTCCACTTCTGACGGACTACTTTAATGACTACTAAAAGAAATTATTTTTTCTCTTTTGTTATTAATAACCAATTATTAATTGAGATTTAGGTTTTCCCTTTATATTTCTTCATTTAGAAATTTAGAAACCCCTGCAGGTTATTCAGCCAGTCTCTGAAAGGCATTCCTGATAGAAGAGATTGCCTAAATGCTAGAGGTACTTGCTTTTCAATCTTGGGTGGGTCTCCACCCGACTAGGAGACCTTACAAACAGCATCCAGTCTGGGCAAGATCTTAGGAAATAAGGAATTATTAGGAAATTAGGAAATAAGTCCTTGTCTATCATTGGAGTCTTCCATTAGAGTGACCCAGTTTATGAAGGGGAAAACTAACCAGGATGTCTAGGTAGAAATGGATTCTTTTGTCCAGATTGCTAGAGGCAGCTGAGCTAATCAGGAGGCAGCTCCTGATTAGGCCACTTTCTCTTTTTTTGTTGTTGGTTTGTTTTTGTTTTGGTGGGAGGTTGGGGGAAGGCAAGGCAATTGGGGTTAAGTGACCTGCCCAAGGTCACACAGCTAGTAAGCATCAAGTGTCTGAGATCGAATTTGAACTCAGATCCTCCCCACTCCAGGGTCAGTGCTCTGTTCACTACAACACCTAGCTCCCTAGGTCCCCCTAGGCCATTTTTTCTGCAGAAAGAGCTGAAGGCTTTTTGCCACCTCTTTATTAATATGTACACCCCCTCATTAACTGTTAACCAATCAAAGTTGATTTGCACCCTCAGGTACACCCAAAGGCTTTTTAAACATTCAGAGGCCCCCAAATTTTGTCTTTGGTCCCTAGAGTGCCATTGACCTCTTTTATTAACTATTTGCTAGCCATAATTACCCAAAAATTATGTCTCTCAGATTTTTCATATGTCACACCATGGGCAAGTCCCTTAAAAATTATAGTCTGTGTCCTCATCTGTAAACTGATGGGGGTAGGCTGGATAGCCTCTGAGGCCCCTTCCAGCTTTAGACACAATTCTAAAGTCTTTCATAAACCCTAAAGCATTACATAAATATCAGTTATTATTCTTATTATCCAATCTAGAACCTTAGTTTCATGCAAAATACAGTTATCGAGGATAAGGTAACAATTTTTTTCACCATAAACTTTTCTTTCCCTTGTTGTCACTGTTCCTGAACAGATGCAAAAGATCAGGCTTGTGTCAATCCATTTTGCTAAAAAACACCATTGAATGTTTAAATGGGGAGAAGTCAACATCCCTGAGACTCACCACCAGTTCCTCCTACTTCTAGGAGCTCACATGAGAATGGACAAAGAAACTAGAAAAAGGAACTATCCATAACATGAATAAGGACAAAGAAACTAGAAAAAGGAAATGTCTATAACATGAAGGTTGTAGGCAGGCCCATTCTCAGAAGCCCTAAGGCTGCTATTCTCTTACAAGACTTTCTTCCCCATTTGCCCTTCCAAGCCTGTGAGCATCTTCAAACTGGTGGCCATACTCTGAACTCTCTGTCCATATAGCTGGTTAAAAAATTAGCTGTAGGAGGCAGAAGAGTATAGAGGCAGATGTTAAGGGATTAGGGTGGAAGTGATCCTTCCTGGAATAGAAAGTATGAACATGAGAGAAACTAGGTGAAATAACTGCCCAGGGAACTATAGGAGCTTTCTTCATGATTTAGAAATACAAAGCCTTTTGCAATGGCTTCAATTGTTAGTTCTTTCTCTCTCAGCAAATTATATTGTATTTATTTATGAGTGTGATATGCCCTGCCCCCAAGGCCACGAGCTCTGTATGGGCAGCTGTTTTGTTTCATCTTTGTATCTCCAGAATAGCAGTTTGCTCATAACTGGTGCTAAATAAATGTTTGTTGGATTGGATTGGATTAGATGGGATTGAATTAAAATGGATCTAAGCCCTTGGCATTCAAGAGAGGCACTTCCTAAAAAGAGTGCACCATTTCACTGTATATTCTCAAGGTTTGGTAATACCTTTCAGCGATGGAGCTCTCAGTAACAAAGAGGAACATTTTATGGGAGTAATGATTCCGCAGCATTCTTCTGCTGTCTCCCCCAATATTCTTCCTCCCTAACCCACGTTTCTATGGACTGATTATCAGCAAAAACAAAAGACAGCATTCACATGTTATGAAACAAGAAAAGGGGTTTCGTTGGTAGTCAAGAGATTCTGTTGGGGCATTCAAAAACAACCTGAGAAGGTAGGAAGCACCAAAGAAAGTGAAATCATCATCATCATCAAGAGGAAAAGTCTTTTTGTTGTTAAGCAAAATACTCTAAATGTATTACTCTTTCCAATAAACCACGCCAGTCCTTTGTTGTTAGGTCATTTCAGTCACGTCTGACTCTTCATGACCCTATTCAGGGTTTTCTTGGCAAAGATAGACACTAGAACGGTTTGCCATTTCCTTCTCCAGCTCATTTTACAGATGAGGAAACTGAAGCAATCAGGTGAATTGCTCAGGATCAGCCTGTGTATAGCTAGTAAGTGTCTGTGATTGGATTATGAATTCAGGTCCTCCGGACTCCAGAACCATTGCTCTAACCACTGTACCACCTAGGTGCCCCTGTTAATCCTTAGATGTTATAAATTTACCTTAATTAGTTGAACCGTTTCGGGGGAAGTGGGAGGGGAGGTACACGCCTATGATTTCATCAATGAAGAGCACTTCTAATAAGGAAATTCCCTCTATCAATGCTCGTCAATCCAAACTTGCTCTGTAACCCGGTCTCAGAGAGCTGCCTGGAATTCTGAGAAGTTAATACAGACAGTATATGTCAGAAGCCAGACCAGAATTCAGGTGTCCCTTACTCTAGAAGGGGAGCTCTATCTACTAGTCAATATGGTCTCTCAGGCGAACAAGATTCTTTCAAAATAGGGTGTTTATTGAGCTTTAGGTCTACAAATACCCCCAACAACAAACCAATTACATGCTTCAGCCCTCTATAAACTATAATGTAGTTTCATGATCGTTTACACAGTTTAAAATATTACCTGAGAAAACTAGTGTTCACATTAAGTCTTCACACTCAAAACTTAGAAATCACGGGAAAATTAGCAGTTCCGTCTCTTGAAGTTTAGCATAAAATCGTCTCTAACTACTGAGGTCTTTCCAAGTTTGCAATTCTTTTTCATAGATAGAACCACTCCAACCCCCTAAATAATAATAAAATTGAACCAAAAAACGTTTAGATGAATTCAAGTGGAAAAAACATCCATCCAGCATTATCATTTAGGACTCAATCTGTCTTGTAGCAACTAGGGCAAGAGAGAGCCCAGGTGAATCAGGTATGCTGGCGGAAAAGGAGGGATAAGGGAGAGGAAATAATCACTTGCTTCCTTTGATCTGAGATTCAAATCCAACAATGGATTCAATATGATCATTATAGCTGTATGTATGCACAAACACAGATAGTCAAACTAATTCTGTGGCTAAATCAGAAAAGACAGTTGGGTATTAGGCAAATCAATGAGTCTCAAATATTTTTAGTCCAAGGGCAAAAAGACTAGGAACCATTCATTCCCACTTACTTCTACAAAACAAAGGCACTCACTCAGAATGAGTGCAAAGAGCAGGCATGTTTTTGATGAGAAACCAATACGCTGATTTTCTGGTTTTTATAAAATAGCAAAAATAAAGTAGAGAAGCAGTATATATAGTGGACAATGGGTCAACTATGAAGTCAAAAATCAAGGGATCTGAGATTGAGTCCTGCTCTTAATACATACTGGCCATGCAACTGTGAGCAATTCACTTAATCTTTCAGTGACCAACACAACCCTTTAAGATACAAGTTTAGGGAACAGCTAGGAGGCACAGTGGATATAGCACCAGCCCTAGACTCAGGGGGACCTGAGTTCAAATCCAGCCTCAAACACTTAGTAATTGTGTGACCCTAGGAAAGTCATTTCACCCCAATTGCCTCAAAAAACAAAAGACATATATAAGTTTAAGACTATAAATTGAGAAATTGCCAATCTGCATTAGTATAGTTTCCACACTAGTTCTCTACATTTATGAAATCACAGGTCCAGACCCTCACGCGTACACAACAAAATAATTACTCATTTTTTACCAGAAAACACAAATCATTACATATTAGATACCGAGTTTACAAAAGACCAGTCAAACTACCATTTGGAAGATCCCTGAAGACCACCAAACATTTCTAGATCCCACTTTCAGAACCACTAATATAAGAAAAAACTAATTTAACAACAGAATTTTTTTCCTTGATAACTAGTTGATTTGGAATACTGAAGACAAGACAAACAGATCTATTTGGTGTTTTTTTTCACCTGTTTCCAAGTGTTTTGTTAGGCACTACAGGCACAACTGAAGTCTGCTACTAGAAAACAGTCTCTCTTTTGAAAGTGAGTGAAATATTCGGTTGCCTTGGGTAAACTTCCTGTTTCAGAAGGACCATCTGGATCTAAATAAAGGTACCCTACTTTTAACATGGGCCTGCTCACCATCTGGCCACCCAGAAGAGGCAATTGCCTCAGGTAAATGAATACTTTGCTTACTTCTAAGTATGTCCCCACATAGCACATTAAGGCAAAAGAAACGGGAAAGGAAGAGACTAAAGCATTTACTAAATGATTACTATGTGCCAGGCACTGTGCCAATAAGCACTTTACAAATATTATCTCATTTTATCCTCATAACAACCCTGGGAGGTAAGTGCTACTATTATCCCTATTTTTAGTTGAGAAAACTGAGGTAAAGTGGTTACATGACGTGCCCAGAGTCACACTGCTAATAAATGTCTGAGGATGGATTTGAACTCAGGTCTTCCTGATTCCAGGCCCATTGTGCCTACATCTTGGAAGACTACTGCATATCTACTTGAGGAAAAAACTGTCTTTCAAATAGGTATGTGGTCTATCTGAAAGAACCACTTTGCTTGAAGATGAAAACATTTTAATTCTAAGAGAAATTATTTCACTTACCATTATTCACAAATGGTAAGTTGACTCTTCCAGGAAGCCAAGTAGATTGCCTAAAAGAGGTAATTTTTCACCTCCTCAAGTAGGTGAATATTATACTCGAAAGTAAAGGCACATGTTCTAAACTTATTGTTTTATGGGACAGAAACTATTTATTCTAACTTCTCCCTTTCAGATCTGCAGGTTATAATAATATTGAATCTTTCTGATCAAGTAGGTGCTCAGACCACCAATCTGCCAAGGGGAGTAGAGGGGAGGGGAGGTGGGAGGGTAAGCTTAAAAAGAGGAATCTAATTTTGCTATCCTCACCCTACGTAGTTCCACAGGTTTATGGCACCAAAGAGGTTTCTGGGCAGAAGATTATATTAATGTGTGTTAAGACTTCAAATACATAATAATATTATGTTTTACAAGTATTTTAAATTATTTGCATTTAAGTGCCAATTTGGTTTGGTTTGGTTAGCTGATTAAGCAAAAGTTTTGGATAACTAAAGAACAATCAATCATTAACTAAATGAGAACTCAGGCTCTATATCTATATCCTTTCAGATAAATGACACTTTTAGAATGCCAATTTGCTTCCATTCATAATGATAAAATCGTAAAAATGAAATAATATTGGTCTGTTTAAAAAACCCTAGTAACCACAGTAATGAAAGAGTGTGTGTATGTGTACCGTAGTTTTGATGACATTCTTGGAGAATTGGGGGGGGGGATTTGATTTTCTATGTCCTCCATGTAAATATCCAAGAAATGACATTTATTATGGCATCAGGGTAGGAGGATGAAGAACAGTAACAATTTTCATTAACATACTGCTTAGAACTAGAACTGTTTTGGTATTTCTGGAAGCAGAGACAGGACTTGGGGACTCCTGCGTCTCTATTGGAGCATAGCTCTGAACCATGTGTACTCTGTAAAACTTTCAACCAAGCTAATTCAGACTTTGAGGAAATAGGTAAAAAGGAAGTTGAAAGCAAATATGTACAATGTTATACTAGAAACTAGCAGTAGAAAATGCAGAAACATTTGGCCTTTTAACAGAGTTATTAACCGAAAAGCATTTGACTAAAAAAAATGTTATCTGACAAATAATTCCAGGAGAAATCTGAACATTTCATTCTGGTGTAAAACAGTTTTTGGAGAATATTTATTTGGTCATAACAGAGCTATTCTGTAGCAATGTATACTTTCAGCTAGCAAAATTCTGATTTTAAAAGTTTAAGCCTTTTAAAGAGAGGGGCAGCATGGTCTAAATGGCTGACTTTGGAGTCTGAAAGTCCTGGGTTAGAGTTCTATTTCTGATGCATACCTGTATGCATTCAGCTGTATGACCACAGGAAACTCATGTAGCATCTAAATGCTCCAGGTGATTCTTCAAGATTTATAAACTATAGAAGGAGCTGTATTTCATTAAAGGATGGAGGTAGTTTCCACACTGGGAAAATTTTGAACTCACTGGCAGGGAATACCCTCCTCCTCAAAATAGTCTTTAAAAAGACTTAAAATTTAGCTTTCTGCCTTTCAAGCTTCTTTCAACACCACCCCATATGTGATGTGATAAGGGCTGGTTTCTTAAAGAAATATGGTATGCCTTTTAAATCTATTAGAAAGATAGGAGATGTTTTACAATTGGGATACTCCATGCATTTATCATACTACTTATCAGGAAAACATGCTCAATATTTCCTTGTTCCTCCATCACTGGGCTTCTTATTAAGTGTCTTATTAGGATAAAGGCACTTATTCATCCTATACAATAAGAACTTCTCTGTACCCCAGAAGATGTTATGACTCAGCCAACCTATGTGACAATAACTTCCCTTTGAAAGCAACTCAGCAGCATCTTGGGTTTTGCAGTTCCTTTCCAGACCCCCCACTATCTCACTCTACCTCTAAAGTTGTTGATCTTTTATGATTTCCCCTTTGGACATCCACTGACCTACTTAATCATTTGACTAATTTTCAAAATAAAGTAAATGTTACTGTTAAAATGGGTCAAGGCAAGAAATAGAGCGAGAGCAGCACTTACTCATAACCTCCAAAAATGTAAAAATATAGCTGTACTAATCAAAAAAGCACCAAATGGCCATCTCCGATAGTGACACCTGAAGATGCTTTTCCTCAAGTACCCTAGCTGGCAAGTACTCCAGCGATACTAGCAACTTGTGAACGGTGGCCTTGGAGTTACTATGAGTAAAATCAGCTTTCTTGTGCTAAGGAGGCAGGAACCTTTCTGGAAAGCATAAATGCACAACACTAGTCATCATCGGCAAGGAAGCACCTAGTTAAACCCTGCTACTCCTAAATTCTCCTGTGCTGAACTTTTGGCCATTTGAAAACTGCTTTTAGCAAAGTTTCATCTGCCAGCATATCCATATCTCTCTCTCTCCCTGCCACCCTCTTTCCTCCCTCCCTCTCTCTCTCTCTCTCTCTCTCTCTCTCTCTCTCTCTCTCTCTCTCTCTCTTTCCCTGTCTCCCTCTCCATTTCTGGCTCCCCTCCTCCCTGTCTCCCCCACCCCCAAACAAGTTTAAAGAATGGATAGCAATCTTGCATGCACGGTTCTGAATCCGTGCTAAGACACACTGTCTATTTTTTTCCTGGGTTTTCTTTTTTTTTAATAGACATGAAAATCTGCTTCTGGTTTCTGCTACTGCTTAAAAATTTACTTCAACTGTCATCTTGGCAGATTTCCAGGGTCATGGGCTAAACTGCATATTCCCCCAAAACAAACTTGTAAACAAACCCTTTTGCCGGTGGCTAGAGAACTTTGGTGACTGACTATAGAGGGGCTAACGTGGTAACGGTTTTACAAGGGTCAGGAAAAGCTGGAAGCGATCTCAGTAAAGGAAGAGGTGAGAAACCAGGTATGCTTGCTAGCTAGCTACCCACCCCCACTCCCTTTTTCCTTCCCCAAGGGCCAAGAAGAGCTATGTGATGTTAGGGGTGGGTGACAAAAAACAGCAGGGTCTGTCTGCCCGGGGTGGGGCATCTCAGGGAGACCCGCCTCCCTCCTTCTCTGTGTCTGTCTCTCCCTCTTTCCCCGTACCTTCTCTCCCCATGAAGCACGTAGGAGCTGCGGAAGAAGCCCAGCAGCTCATTCTCGATGAAGGCGTTGTAAATGATTTTGAGATTGTAATTCCTTTGCGCCTCCAGGGTCCGGTTGAGCACCACCACGAAGACCTGGTTTTGGGGGTACAGGAAATAATGGGAGACCTGCACCGCCCCAAAGGCGCGATCCTCCGCCACCTGCACCTTCTCCACCACCACCCTGGAGGCGTGCAGCACGATGTAGCGGGTGGCGTTCAAGCATGCTACCTCCACGTTGACCTCCCCAGAGAAAGTAAAGTTCTCCATGAAGACGGTCAGCATCAGGTTGTAATGTAGGGGTTTCAGGTGACCAGGCAGGCGCAGCTGAGTCCAGGGCTGCCAGCGTCCCTGCTCGTCCTCTTCCGACGGCTCTTTTGGTGCAGGGCTCCCAGGCGCGGCGCCCCCTGGCGCCCCCGGCCTCCCGGGCTCCCCTTCGGGACGGTGGGACGAGCCTGCTACGCTGCTGTTGCTACTGGTCCGAGCCGGGGCACCTCCAGGAGCGCCGTCTGCCTCGGCCCCCGCGGCAGCGGCTGCAGCGCTGGCCCCGCACTCCTCGAAGCGCAAGCTTAGGAGCACGGCGATCATAGTCACCACCAGCAGCGCCAGGATGGACACGGCGAAGCCGAGCACTAGCCGCTTGTGCACCGTGATGTGGCGCTCAGTAGTGCGGGGCCGCACCCCCACCGAGTCCGCCCACTGGTCCGAGAGCCCCCTGCCGCCGGTCCGGAGCGCGGAGTCGTCCTCGATCATCATGGGACTGAAGGGCACGCTGCTCTTCTCAGCCCCCTCCTTCTTCCTCCTCTTCTTCTTTTTCTTCTTTTTCTTTTTCTTCTCTTCTTCTTGCTCCCGCTCTCCGTCCAGGGCCATCACACGGCCTCCCCCTCCTCGGCTCCCTCGGGCACCTCCTGCGGGCCAGCCGCAGCCGCAGCCTCCGCTGCCACCAGCAGCACAGACATCAGAGGGAACGCCGGGGGGGCCCGGGGCGCAAACCGAGAAGCTGGGGAGTGGGGCTCTATCCGGGGTTCGCTGACCCCAGGAGCTTTCAGGGGGAGCACGAGCAGTAGCACCCCACGGCGTCCGCGCTCCCTCTTAGTCCCCGCATCTCTCCATGCACTGTCGGCCCCAAAGGCTCTGGGACAAACCTAACTTGGAGAAGCTTCTGTGCCCCGTCTCCGGTCCACCCCCACCTCGAGCGCGCCCTCTACTTCTCCAGCTGCGCCTCAGTGCCGCGGGCTGGACTGCCAGGACTCTTCAGCACATGCTGCCCCCGCCCCTCTTCCGCCGGGCTGACTCCCGCATCTTCCACACAGCAGCGCTCTCTAGCCTCGTTTTCCGCGGGAGCTTTCCAGAGCGTCTGCCGGTGGCTAGGAACAGGAGAAAAAAACAGCCTGCAGAGAGACCGAGGTGGAGTCGGGCTGGGGAAGTTAGAGCTCCCGCGGTCTGCGACTCCACCTCCCGCAATGGTTCTCAGCGCTCCTGGTAGGATGGATCAGCTCCGCGGCGGCGGCAGCAGTGGCAGCAGTGGCAGCAGTGGCGAGTGGAGCCCGAGCCAAGCACCGCACAGCTTGAGAGGCAAGGAGGGCGCGGGGTGACGGCAGTGCCTGGGAGTCCCCCTTCTCGCTGTTCGTTTTCTTTTCCTCCACCACCTTGGCCGCAGCTAGCGAGCGGCTTGGGCTTGAGGATCGGACAGCTGCTATCTCTGGCTCCGATGTATCTTCCCTTCAGAGATGGCCAAGTGAACAAGAAGTATCTAGGCAGCCTGCACCTTCAGGTAGGTGATGCTCTGGGTTCCCTTCCAGTATATATATCCCCGTGGGGAGAGAGAGTGTGTGCGTGTGTGTGTATGTGCGTGTGTATGCGCGCGAGTGTGTGTGTGTGCGTGTGCGTGTGTGCATATACACGCGCCCAGACCAGATTGCAAAGGCTACCCAGGCTGCATTCAGTGACTGAAACTCCCTGAGAAAGGCAAAGGAGAGGGAGAAAGAGGAGGAAAGGGGGGAGGGGGGAGGCTGAGCAGCTGAGACAGGCACAGAGAGATTAGAGAGCTTTTCTCCGCTCTGTCACACAAGACACCCACAGCTCCAGAGGGGGTTGCTGAGCAGCCTGCAAGAAGTACATTGTAAATCTTCAGAGCAACAAGCCCCACTGTCACCCCTCTTCTCCTCCCTTTTCTCACCCCTACCATGGCTCCGCCTGAAGGAATCGTAGGAGCCCTAGGCGAATCTACACACCCCTGTAGCAAAGGCAGAGCAGCCTCTGATGAGATGTGGCATGTGTCAGATTACAGATCATCCTCTCCAGAGGATTTCCGGGACGGTATGGAAATTGAAGTAAATTCTACAAATCCTTACTATATGCATTATATTTATACTATATACATCCAAGCTTGTAATGAGGACTGATGAATGCACTGGTTTTATTTGTGCAAAAACTTTTTTCAATTTTATATTATCAGAATTGTCCATTTTGTCTTTTGATCCTCTCTGTCTCCTTTTTAGTCATGAACTCTTTCCCTGTCAATAGATCTGAAAGGTAATTTCTTCATTGCTCCTCTAAATGATATGACCTTTTATATGTAAGGCATATATACATTTGGAGCTTATGTTGGTATATTTTTGGGTGGGTGAAAATTTGGAGGGAGAGAAAATAAATTCTTGTTAATTGGAAAAATAATTTTAAGAAGAAGTAATGGTGAGCAAGTTTAGGAGAAAGAACTGCAGCCATGTAAACTAAGATTAATATTCACCTTCTAAAAAAATTTCTAGGTTAGAGAATTAATTAATAACATAATATCAACCATGTGGTCCATAAGATCATATGTGCTTTGATCAAGTTAAGAATGGAAGCAGTTTTCCGGCTAATTCAGATCTGATTCTGAATTACCCAAGACAGTATAACAGTGCTCAATTGCATTGTGATACTGATAATTGACTGTTTCACTTTGCCAGGTTTGTTTGTTGTGGCTTTTCCCATTTTAATCCTAAAAAAGTTACTTAAACCTTCTGAGAAGAGTTATCTCAACAGGAAGTGTTTTCTGAGTTGCATATAAGGCAGACTTGACAGCAGGGTGCAGTTAAGCATGTTGAGGAAGACTCTACCTGTTTATGAACTGGCTACATTCATGGGAATTTTTCATTTTAGTGCAGGGAGAATATGAGCATAGGACACATTGGCCTTTCAGAATTAGTGTGGCAAAAATATGATTAGAACAATTTTCAGGAAGCCATTTCCTGAAATATGACACAAGACACAGGAATCCTCAAGATTTAAGAAAAACAAATCCCTGCGGGGCCTGAGCCTAAACAGTAGTTTGAAGGATGAAGGTGGGAAGTAATTGCTATTTGCAGAAACTTTGAGGTCTTCACATTTAGCTAACATTATGAAAACTATTCCGTTTCCAAAAATTATTTCACAGAACTGTCCCAGCAATTTATTACAGCTATACTACTTTTGGAGTCCCATAAGGACAAAGTTGAACATGTCACACAGGAAACTGACCAGTCACAACTAAGCTTCCCTTGTCCACCCACCGATAGAACTAGTACTGATAATAATAATAGCTAACATTTATATAGTGCTTAACCCAGTGCCTGGGCTCTACAATTATTATCCCATTTCATCCTCGCACCAACCCTAGGAGGTAGGTGATATCATTAACCCCATTTCACAGATGAGAAAACTGAGGCAAACAGAAGTTAAGTGACTTGCCCAGCTAGTATGTGAAGCTGAATTTGAATTCAAGTATTCCTAATTACAGGTCTGGCACCTGTCTCTATCTACTAAGCCATCAAGGTTATTAGTAGTAGTAGAAGGCAATTACCCTGCCAGGTGAGGTACCATCCCCCAAAATGGGAGAAATGCCCAATGCCATAGATTCAAAGTATCTATTTAAAGCCTTTAAAATGTAATATAAAAGAAGTGGCAGGGTGTTTTAAAGCACATTTTATGTGGGCTGCTAGTAACAGACAAAGGGAAATGCCACATGCTGCTCAAGTTAAATTTTTCTGCTGTTTTTAAGTCACCATGCTCTTGCAATCCATATGCATTTGGTTGTATGTACTCCATGGGAGTTGGTTTCTTTTTCTGTTTCATCATATAAATCAGTTAAGCAAAGGAAACTCCCTGTGTGGCTTTAGTTGTCACTTTCCCTGTCTGGACCTCAGTTTCCCAACCAGTAAAATGGAGGGAGGGGGGCGGTGTGAACAAGATGATCTCTAAAGACTGACAATTCTACTAGTCCACAAAAGTTACAAAGACAGCCTAAAGTATCAACAAATAGTTTTCCTAAACTCTTTCTTTGCCTGTTGAGGTTTTCTACTGTGTGTGTATATATAGATGGCAGTGGGTCAGCTAGCATATTTTCATGCCTACAATGTGGCAGGCATTGTGCTAAGCTCTGGGGATATAAAGAAAGACAAAAACCAGTCCCTCCTCTCAAGGATCTCATGGTTTTAATGGGGGAGACGACATTCAAACAACTAGGTACCAAATGGATTTAGAGACTGCTGGACTTGGAGGCAGGGGATCTAGGTTCGAATCTCACCTCTGAAATTTACTAGCTATGTGACTGTGAACAATTCACTTAACCTTTCTAAACCTCAGTTTCCTCATCTGTAAAATGTATGAGATCATCCCTACACTACCTACTTCACAAGGTTACAGGTGAGATTAGCACTTTATAAATCTAAAGCACTTTATAAGTGTGAGTTATTAGAAGAAACAGGCATAAGACAATACTGATACATTTTGAAAGAGAGTTGGCTTGTATCTTATGCCAGCTATTTATTGTCTCAAGTTAACAAGAAGTTAGCTTAAAAATGCAAGTGCACCAGAACCTCATTTTAACACAGTTATTTCCTACAGGTTGTAGGGGAATCATTCCCTGAAGCGTCATAGCTTCCCACAATATTAATCTTTTGGCCAAGTTCTAATTCCACCCCTGAATGACAGTGTCATCAATGTTCTACTGTTTTTATCTGAGTGGATAGATAGGGTGCTGAGCCTGGAGTCAGGAAGACCTGAAATTAAATCCAGCCTCAGACCCTTACTAGCTATGTGACCCTGGGTGTGTCACTTAACCTCCGTTTGCCTCAACTGTAAAATGGGGATAATAGGACCTACCTCCCAGGGTTGTCATAAGGATGAAATGAGATAATAATTGTAAAGCACTTAACATGGTGCCCGGTACACAGTAAATGCTATATAAATATTAGCTTTTATTCATTCATGCATTCATTCATTTGAAGTATACATAGTTCTATTCCTCTAATGCTGATGTAATTTTGCAAAATTATTAGACTTTTGAGTTAACATTTGTCCTATCAAGACTGATCGTGCTACCCTCAGATGTAAATAGAAACAGTAAAATTTCAGGTGTCTTCCCTTCTTACCTCTTCTTCAAAGAGTCTATCTCCTCCATTAAGATGCAGTACAAGCCCTATCTCTTGCATGAATCCTTTGCTGTTCACTCTTCTGTGGTGCCCTCCCTCCCATACTACCTTGTATTTAACTACATTGTATGTACTCATCTTTATTCATTTAATATTTATGCTGTATGTATTTTGTACTTCATCTTCTCCGTTAGAAGTTTTCTGCAAGTAGGAATTGTTTCATTCTTTGTACTTATATTTCCAGTGCTTAATAAGCTGCCTGACATGTGATGAGGGCTTAATAAATCAACAAATAAATTTTGTTGATTGGTCGATTCCTTCCTACCATAATACTTATCTTTAGTATTATAGATCAATTCACCAAATGTGTGATGCATTGGTAAGCACACTGAATCTGGAGTCAGAAGATGAGAGTACAAATACAAGCTCTAAACCTTATTATCTGTAATCTAAGACAGGTCACTTTCTTTTTCTAGGTCTCACTGTTCTCATCTGTAAAATGGGAGCATCAGTCAGACTAGATTTATTCTGAGGTCCTTTCCAGCTCTTAAGTCTATGGTCCTATTACAGCAATCTAAATCAGTTAATCAGTTGGTATATAGTGCCCCATTTACTTACTTTCAAGAGACTATTGGAAGACTATTACACATTGGAAAATTTTTTAAATGATGGGTTTTTTCGGATTATATTATAAAAATACAGTTAGTATAGTTGCCATATTTGATTCAGTGACTTGTAAAATTAAAAATAAATCATGTTTCTAATATGTTTTTATGTGTTTTTAATATTAAATCACCATAACACTTTGCTCCCATATCGATGCAACCTAAATGAAGTTACTTTGGCATATCAATGATCTCTTATTATCTTTCTAACTTTTATTCCCTCCCCTTCCATCTATCTCTCCTCCAAACTCATCATTTATTTTGAGGGCTCCACCATTCTGCAGTTCACCTAGGTTTGTAAAGTAAGACTAGTCCTTGACTCTTTTCTCTCCCTGCCCCCCATCTCATCCAGTTAGTAGTCATAGTCAATTTTACCTCCACAAAATCTCTCACATCCTGGAGCTTCCCTCTTCTTACATAACCCTAGTCTAAACCCATATTGCCTCTCTCCTGGACTTAGCTTCCTAATTGGCCTCCTGGATTCTATTATCTTCTTTCCCCAATCCATCTTCCACATACCTGCCAAAATAAGCTTCCAAAGGCACAAGTCTGACCATGTCCCTCCACTGCTCAAAAACCCTAAGTGACTCCCTCTTGCTATGTGAATTTCAACAAGGTAAATAGAGAGGAAACTGCACTGAAACTGGTGTCACCCAGACTAAGTTTGAATCTTGGCTCTGCTACTTCTACTTCTATGGCCTTAGGCAGGTCACTTAACCCTCCAAGGCCTCAGTTTCATCCTCAGAAAATAAGGAAGTTGGATGAATTAACCTTTAAGGTCTTTTCTAGCCCTATAGCTATAATTCTGTGAAGTTATCTAACCTTTCTGGATCTCAGTTTCTTCATCTCTAAAGGAAATTCTCTGTTTAAAAAAATGTAAGTTTCCTTCCAGCCTTAAGTCAATTAAAATGATTTTTTAAAACATCATCTTTGCCTTCCACAAGTTTACATATTGTTTTTATTTAACATGCTTAGTAGAAATATAGAAATGAAATAAAAACAAACAAGTCGAATGGGCATGATGAATATACAAAGATGCATCATACTCAGTTTAAAATAAGAGAAGTGGCAGGTCTTGTAGCAGTCAGACTGTCAGTAAAAATCAACATTATTCATTGACTGAAAAGTTTCTTGAAAGAATTTCCCTTTTAGAACACATCTGCAGCTCTTTCACCTCAAAAATGGAAAGAGAAGAACCATCCAAAATATAGTTTCATCCTGAAAAAAATAAGACTGTGACGAACTGTACAGAGAACAAGAAGGCTGAAGTCCCAACACATTTACAATCCACCAGATAAAATAAACAGCGTGAAGCATTTACATTAAAAATGATTCAATGCAAGTTGGTTGACATAAGGAAAACCATTAGCTAAGAGGCATGGGAGAACGAGTGCTGCAGCTGGAGGCAGAGGACTTGGATTCAAATCCCAACTCTGTTTCTCTTCACCTATGTGACCTTGAGCAAGTCACTTAACTTGATTGGGCTTCAGTTTCCAGATACATAAAAAGAGGGAGTTGGACCTAGTGCTTACTAAGATCCCTTCTAGTTTTTAGTTACATTTTTATGTATTCTATTTTCCATACATTTCTTATATTCTGTATTTGCCAAGTTGTTACCCCTTTGTTTGTTTAGCAAATGAATGAAAATTCTGACTGGTTTTTCTCAACCTTTTCTTATACAGAATATGCCCAATAAATAAGTTAACTTTGAGAAATCAGGGCAATATTAAACCTTAAACTAAATCAAACCCTTCCCTAAACCCTCAATATACCAGCATACATTATAAGTGCATGGAAACAAAATAAGTAGCGCAACTTTCAAAGTTCATTGGAAGATATTTTCCCTAGACAACAACTACAAGGGAAAACCTAGCTAAACTGCAAATAGTATACTTCCTAATTCTATCATTAGTTCCTATTATGTCCAATGAAGAGATATCTCTGGGTTCTCTGTTAGAAGCCTCGGCTCTTCTTTTCATGGTTTATTGTCTTAATAGGAAAATTCAATAAAAAGGGGTAAACTGTATATCATAGAGATGTCTGCAGTTTATTTGTGAAATCTGTAAATGTAACATAAGCTAACTAATACAAAGAGAATAGGTCACATGTAAAGGTTACTGTCAACCTCAACAATTTCACTGATAGTTGAACAGCTAGATAATAGAAATATATGGGCATCGTTCTTATTGTAAATACAAGTTGTGCAAATGTATTGACTCTGCCTACATTTGTCTGAAAAGATAAAAAAAAGCAGAATGCTCATATTAAATGTTCAAATTTGCCTATTGGCAGCCCCCTCTATAATGTGTTATTAATGGAAAATGTCCACCAGGCGTTGGAAGACATGCATGTGTGTTAATGTGGAAGAATGTAGACCAGTCCTGGGCTGAGTAAATATACGTTTAATTTTCATGAGTTAGTGACAGAAAAGAACGCAAACATCATTCTTGATTCAGAGCTAAGGAGCTGAAATTGTTGACTGGAGCTTCTTTTCATACTGCAAAACAAGGAGTTTACATGCTTTAGGAATCTTAACTCTTGTAGTCATTAACAAAACATATCTTTTACCTGGCTTACTTGATGGTTCTACATTTACGTGATTTGAATGAAATTTCACATTTAAAAAAAATCATGACGACAACCTGCTTTATACACAGGGGCATAAATATTAACACGGAGACAGCAAAAATGTGTTTTTTGGTTTTTTTCTTCCCCATATATCTTCTGATCCAGCCTGTTCATCCCTGTTCATCCCCAATAGTGCTGATTCTTTACTGATCCACTTAACAACAGAAACAAGGTTGTATATCCTTTAAGGTCTGCTCATATTTAATTCAATGGACCTAGTACACAATAAGCTCTTAATAAATGTTTGTTCAACTATGGTATAATTTATCAGGGACAGCTAGGTGGCCCAGTGAATAGAGTGCCAGACCTGGAGTCAGCAAGACCCAAGTTCAAATCACACTTACTAGCTGTGTCATCCTGAGCAAGTAAGTCATTTAGCCCTGTTTGCCTAAGTTTCCTCACCTGTAAAAAAAGCTGGGGAAGGAAATGGCAAACTACCCCAGTGTCTTTGCCAAGAAAACCCCAAATGGGGTCACAAAGAGTCATATATGACTGAAACAACCAAACGACACTTGACCAATAAATAAAAAACCGTATACTAACAAGATATTTCCTTTAATAGTAATCGATCTTATTTTCTTAAATTTATTCTTTCGCTTTGAGATGTGATAAATGAAGAAGGGAAGAAATATACACTAAAATTTTATATACTGAAATGTCACTCTCAAAAGGCTAGATTTGGCCCAAAGTAACTTTTTTTTTCAAGTAGGTTATAGGTTCAGAGATTTAAAGCAGAAATGTACTTTGGAAATCATCTAGTAACCCTCTCTCATTTAGTGATGAGGAACCTGAGGTCTTATAGTTAAGTAAGTGAATCGCCTAATTATAGGTATTAAGCAGCACAACTGATATTTGAATTCAAGTCTTTTGATGCCAAATCCAGTACTTTTTTAATTGATCCCACAAGTAGTACAACATTCCAACAAAGGCTAATCAGTATGTCATTGAAAGATCTAGGGACTTCATAATATGTACTTCTGTTGAAAATGTGCCATGCAGTAACTTGGGTAGAGATGGCAAAAAAGATGACTTTATCTACCTTCCTTTCCTTCTCTACTGTCAACACAAAGCAAGTCCTCCTAAGGAATGGAGAATCCCAGCTCTATATAAGCATAGTGCACTACTTTCTACAGCACTTAAAAAGATCCATGGTTTCATCATTGTGGGTGCCCCTTTCAATAACACAAATTATAGTCTGCCACCCTCTTTCCCTGCCCACCCACTCACCACAGTAGAAGCTCTTAATGAGTTTCTGTGGCTCAAAAATTTCATCACCTAGTGGTCAAATTTCAGATGATTAATTGTTTGTGTATGTGCAAATTCAACTAAACTAGCATTTCTTAAAACACCTATTATGTGCTAAGCCCTGTGCTAAGTGCTAGCACAGAGACTTCTCAAGTATTATCTGAATATTTTAACTATATCAGTTTAACTTATTAACATGTAAATATTTTTTTCTTCCCCTTTCAGGATTACATAACAATGAAAATACATAAACTCGGTATATAAATGACCTCTAAGGACCCCATGACCTCTACCGATATTCAGAGAAACAATTATCCATCCAAATCAAGGGTGCTGTTTCAGTACCCTAAAAAATTAATTTATATAACATTAGAAAAGAAAGAACCTTCCTGAGATGCAAATAATTGAAATTTGACCAAAATGTCTTATTGTTGCCTAGGTTTTAAAGTTATCCATATTACTGTATTTTGAAACTAAGTACCTAATTGTTAGGTTTTGTATTACTGTGATGGACAGCCTTCCAAAAACCCTCGCTATGCAGCAAAAATGGTCCAGATTCTTGGAGGCTGTGACATATATGAAGAACAAGGGATGGAAGGTTTGGATAACAATTTCTGGAAAAGATTCACAATCGGCTTCATCAGTGGTCTCTGTGTCTGCCTAGTTAAGTTGGAGAAGTTTATCAGCTTGATATGACAGAAGATTGGCCCCCTGATGATGACAGGTAGTAGAGGGAAGATACTTGCTACAACAACCACTCAGGCTGTCTCCTAAGGTGTAGGGAAATTTCAAACCTCATCGATGGAGAAACTCTGCAACCAATGGAAACATAGTCCTTGAAATAATAAACAATGAAGCATTGGTTATGATAGGGACTTCAGAGATCATCTAGTCCAACATCATTTTGCAGATGAGGAAACTGAGGCCCAAAGTGATTAAGTAATTTACCTAAGGTCACACAGATAATAAGTTGCAGAGCTGATATTTGAACCAAGGACTGATGAATACAAACCCAGTGTTTTTCTGCTGCAACAAAGTCTCTGTCTTCCTACAGTTTATCAGTTTTGAAGTAAGTCCCTAAATCTACTTTAAAAAAACAACTGCAAACCCTTCTTTGCCACCACCACCACCCACCATCCTTACAAAATATAGGGCAAGATTTAAATTTATTCAAACAAAGAGGTATGTTTTTAAAGTAAATAGCTGCTTAACTGAATTCTTTTTCCCCCCCTCCAAATCATTTTTGGAAAAAGATGCAGAATTTTCATTGTAGTTACTTTCCTTTCACACTAAAATTTTAATTGTAGTTTCATAAAATTGATGTAATTTTATAATAGTATTGATTCAGAATTGTTAAGCTGGTTGCCTGTACTTTTCACTTTTTTAGTCACTTTTCTCTTTAGTGCCATCTTGTGGGCTCCCCTATAAAAATAAATATACAGGATTTTTTTATATTGTGTTCGTATAAAACATCATATGGCAAAAATCTCATACATGAAGAAATGTCTTTGTTTGGCTGGAAAAGCAACCACTCCGTGAGAAAATATTTGATACACTTTGGCAATTGCCTATTCTGGAAACCAGAAGATTGGAGAGGAATACAAACAGATTGGAAGGAATACAAAAATCAATGTTCATTTAAAGGATAATCACCAAACTTATCTTGGATAATGTAAGTGGCAAGTTCTGACTTGTGATTTTGCCATATGAAAAATGCTTTCTTATCTCTGTATCATCATTTCTGCAATGGTGTCCCACAAGAATTGATTCTTGACAATTCGAAACACTGCCTAATCCCATTTTAGAAAAAGCTACAATATCAGATACAGTCTGGTGTGCTTCTAATATGCAGACTGTATTTGCATTAGGGTTCCTTGTTCAGTTCGTTTATTAATTATACAATATCTCCAAGGAGTAAGAGAGGGGAAAAAAGCATGTGTAAACCCTAAACTAGATGGAAAACAAATGAAAATGTTCAAATTCTCTAAGATCTCCTAAGTAATGAGAAAATATTTTGACTAGCCAAGTGAAAAGAACAACTTCTTTGGAAGTCACTGAATTGTATTAAAATTTATCTGCCAAACTCTTGTGAAAATCAATGCTGAAAACTAAATATATCAAAAAAATTTAAAAAAATTTATCTGCGAACATAATATATGTTGTAGTGTGATGGAGAAATAAGTTTGAGAAGAGTTAGGATAAAGCAGTTTGAAAGCAAGGGAAAATCATGTATAATTTGGTCATTCTGAATGTTTAAGTGTTGAGATTTGAACTCCTCCTAGACTATTAAGAGTTGAAGGGTGTACCTGTTATTCGAAAATGTAATTTTCCCTGGATGTGGAATAAGGTTTTAGATTTGACCCCTGATCTTAATGTCCTAAGCTACTGGTCATCTATACTGGAAGCACACAAGCAAAAAAAAAAATATAGTATTTTATAGGCTTGCAAAAAATCCTATTATAGAATTGGGATGGCCAAATACTATTGTTAAGGTGTCCCAGGCCCCTGAATGTAAGCCATTTTTCATTCTTGAACTTGTGACTGTCATTGCCAGGACTTTTTGCTCATGGGACAAAAGCCATCTACATGCCAAGTCAGGGGGTTTTATTTTTAATTTGTTTATTAAGCAATTGATTATTGTGCCCTCTGCAACCTGAATCTCAGAGTGAGGTCACTCATCTAAACCCTGCATTACATTACCTACTTATCTGGGCTTAGATTTAATTCAATGATCTGACCTTTATCATTAGAGCTCTGTGTGCTAATTATGTGCCAGGTACTGTGCTAAGCACTTTACAAGTACTATCTCAGTTTGATCCTTATAACAACTTAGGAAGGTAGGTTATCCCCATTTTACAGATGAGGAAACTGAGGCAAACAGAGGTCAAGTCACTTAGCCAGGGTCAAAGAGCTAGGAAGTGTCAGAAGCTGAATTCTATCCACCATACTATGGGCCTGCCTCTTATCCCAACTGGGGTAAGACTGGGCAAAACTGAACCAAGAAGCTGGAATCCTACACCTCTCTTTGTGTTGTCACACAACATAACATAGTTGACACTGAGCAAGTAAATTACTACCCTCTGAAAGAATCCAGTAAAAACTAGAGTCATGGTTTTCTTCTACTTAATACAAGTCAATTTTCCCTAACATTTGTGCATCTTTCTTTTGTGAGCCAGCATGATGACGTGGATAAAGTACTGTATTTGGACTTAGGAAGACCCAAGTTCAAATCTTTCCTCACATGCTTTATTAGTTACATGACCCCAGTAGGCAAGTGACCTCAACTGTCTGAACCTTAGGTTTTTCACCTGAAAATGGGTATAATAATTGTGCTTAACTTACAGGGATATTATATGGCTCAGATGAGATACAACATACAAAATGTACAAACCTTAAAAGCACAATTTAAATTTCATCTTCTAGTATTTTGTCCAGACTAGAAGATCAGTGGTATGGCATGGACTGAGGTAAAATCACACTGTTTTCCCTCATACCATGCACATTTTTATTTTGGAGAAATCCAATTAAGAGGGCGAGATTCTAATGGTTGTGTATATGCAAAGCACACTGGTGGGATAGAAGGAAAGTTTTATTGTCAGAGGAGCAGGGTTCAAATTCTGACTCCGTCAACTTACCGTCTTGTGACTTTGACCAAGTCACATAAGCTCTCTGCTCCTCGGTTTCCCAACCTGCACAATAAAGGGGTAGACTAGATGACCCTTAAGGTCTCTTTTAGTTCTAAATGTGTGATCCTGTGGCCTTCGGCTTTTTCAGCAGGAAGCTCTCCACTGAACCACTGCCCAGATAACTTTTATAATCAGAGCAACCCCTTCCTCCTTGCACTCCATCCAAAGGCTGGTTCTAATTCACCATATTCTGGGGGTAAATAAGCACTGCACTGTGTGTATATGTGTATGTTTATACACATGTACACATACATAATACACACATGATAGATAGATGGATGGACAGGTGGATAGATAGATGGATGAATGGATAGAGAGATAAAAGATAGGATAGATGCATAGATAGATAGACAGACAGACAGACAGACAGACAGATAGATAGATAGATGAAATATAGGATAGGATAGATGGATGGGCAGATAGAGAGATAGATAAATAGATAGATATAGCGATAGAGATAGATGATAGACATAGAGAAAGAGAGACAGATAGATAGATGGATAGATAGACAGATAGAGATAGTGATAGAGATAGATGATAGAGAGAGAGAGACAGAGAGAATCTCCTGAATGCATATTCCCCTTCCAGGAACAGCATCATAACCTTTGATCATCTTATTATAGAACAACTACACGTCCATTTATCCATTCATTAATCAAATAAATATTTATTTATTCAGTGCCTACCATGTATGGAGCAAGATGATATGGGAAATCCTAGTTTCCCTGACTTCAAGAAGGTTACCAGTACTGTATTTTCTTTCATAGCATGACTAATATGGAAATATGTTTTGCATGATTTGCATATGTATAACCTATATCAAATTGCTTCCTGTCTCAGGGAAGGGGGAGGGAAGAAAGGGAGAGAACTTGGAAAAAACTAAACTAAAAAACTAATGTTAAAAATTGTTTTTACATATAATTGGAAATAGAAAATAAAATATTCAAAAAAAGTTTTTTAAAAAGGAAAACAAAAAACAAAGAGGTTACCAGTAGAGCGTACCATAGCTCTCTACATTTTTAAATGCATGTTCTTTAACTTTCTAATATGGAATGCATGGCTTTCATTGTCTTAATAAAGTATTTATTTTAGGAGAACAGTATATGCAAGCTTCAAAATTATAAATGACACAATATAGAACTTTTCTACCTGACAATGTCATGTCTGATACCTAAGATGAGCTATATTCTATTTGTGATGTCTATGTGAAAGTGATGTCTCTATCAGAGTACGTAAGTATTAGGATAAGATACTTTTGGGAAGAAGAATGAAATAATGAGGACAAAAGATAAGGATTCCCACTTGAACTGCTAAAAATTTGAAACTGAAAAGTCGACAAGCATTTATTAAGTGCTTAGTATATTCCAGGTATCATGCTAAGCACTGGAGATACCAATCGGAGCAAAAAAAAACTTTTAATTTGAAAGAAATCCAATTCAAAATGTATTTATTAAAGACCTGCTATGTACCCCACACTGCCGGTTCATACATTATTTGCAATTATTGCAGACCACAAAGGACACAGACCTCATCTGAATTATCAGAAATTCCAAATAATTTGAGTCCTAATTAATGCAAATGCATTGTACACAGGCAGATAAGTATTTTATTTTAATCCTAGAGGCATTTTTGGTATCTATAACTTTTTCAAAAAGTCAAGGGGGTTTGTTTTCTTCCTCTTTAAAATCATTCCATTTCCAGTTGCAAGAGCTGATGTATTCCCTTAATCTTTAGTGGTGTGAATATCCATCCAATGTCTGAAGTTGGTAGAGTGATCAACACTGAATCTTTTTAGAAGGGCTAACATGTAACTAGGTAAGCTCTGTAAGTGATGGCTATTAATGTTCTCTTTTGTCTTCTGGACAGAAAATCAAAGCTATTTAAAGTAAAGGATGTATTTAAAATCAATGTATGCCCACAAGTTAACATTAATGTTTACAAACACTTTTTGTTAGATATTATGTCTTATTTCTATATGTGTATACATAGATGCTCGTGGATTTTTGGGGAAGCTCCTTGTTTTGTTATCTGCTTAACTGCAGATGTATTTTCAGATGTGCATAGGCACTCTGTCGTTTCGAAATTGACCACCCATGCAAATACCAAATAGCAAAATAAACTACTGTGAAGGATAATAACCCAAACTGTGGTAAATCCAAAATTTAAATTGTGGAATCATTTTTGTACTTTTCATGAGCTTTGTCTGGAGCTGTGCTCTTGTTAAATGTGTGGAATGGGAAACACACCTTCTGGAATGTGCAAATAATGAATTCCTAGCGACAGTATAAAATATAATCCACATTATAAAATGAACAGAATGATCCCTCAGATCTGACTGCCTAAGGCTCCCTATGTTAATTCTCCAGCAATGCCTTGTACATTAGCTAGCAGAAATCACATTAACCAAGACAACACATTTTTGTCTGTCGTTCCACTTTTACTCCAGCTGCCTCTGGAATGCTCTTCATTGCCTGAGTGGCCAGCTTCTGCTCTGCCAATTCCACTCCACTCAATACAAACATTTATTAAATGTCTGCTGTTTGCAAAGCACTATGCTGGGTTCTAGACATACAAAGTTTTTTTAAGACATAGTTTAAAAATCTAGTAGAGAAGTTAGATATAAACAAAAATAAACACTGATTAAGTGCATCACTGAGATGACAGAGTGGGGTGGGCAAGTCATAAAAAGAGAAATCATTTCTAACTTCCAGAGAGTGGAAAGAAATCATTAAAGACTCCTTAGAATAGACAACCTCTAAACTGAGTCTCCAAGGACAAAAAGAATGCCCGTTTGGGTGTGTGTTTGACACCTGCAAGGGTACTCCCTTGCAAAGCTAAAGAGGAAGAAGATAATTGAACAAGATGGCCAGAATACCACATGCTCATTGGGAAATTTTTTTTTAATAAGAATAGAAAAGTAGACTTGTGTAGGGCCTTGAATACCACATGTGCTATTCAGCTTCAGGAATTTCAAGAAACATCAACAAAACTGCATAATAACTTGATTTATTTACACGACTTAGTGATATAAATATACTGATTTAGGGAGTGTACTCACTCATGCGTGTGTACTCTCCAAACTACCATTATCCCTAGGATGCTGAATGAAGCCACACAAATAAGTAGCTGAATCCCAGGAAACCAGCCCAATCCAGGTATCTGACTGGTTATAGATGCTCCACTGATTCCAGGGGGGCTCTGTGGTTGTATTCAGGAATGGGCAAGGGGAGCCTTTTGCAATTGTACCAGTCTTAGGTAAACAGATAAGATTAAGCAAAGGGGTTGGTAGGCTTCTTTTGGAGTCAGGATTTTAACTCATGGATATTCTTCCATAACTCTTATTTCCATCTAAATGTCTCCCTCTCCTCTCCTCTCCTCTCTCCCTTTCCCCGTTGATCAAATAAGCCTGACTAGCTAGCTAAAGAGTTAATAGTTATTTTGTAGGAAATAGAGAATCACCAACAGTTTAGGGGTGAGTAGATTATAGGACCATATATTTGCAGTTGGAAAGGACCTTAGAGACCATCCAGTTCAGCCCCTTCATTTTAGATGAGGAAACAAAGACTCAGGGAACTCAATCGATTTTCCCTAAATCACGCAATTAGGAAATTATAAAAGCAAGATTTGAACCTGAGTCCTCTGATTTCAAAGCCAGCATCCTTTTTACTGTGTCGTAAGTTCCCTTTGACAGATTGTAAAAGATGAATTAGAAGGAGAGATGCCAGAGTCAGGAAGACCAGCAAGGTTATATCATTAGTAGAAGGGAGAGGTAATGAGAAATGAATGAGGGCAAGG
>CM053623.1:200684846-200703113 GCA_028646595.1 Phalanger gymnotis
TCAGTTTCTATAAAATGGGAATGATATTAACACCTACCTTATACGGAAGTTGTGAGTATCAAATGCATCAAAGGTACTTTGCAAACCTTTAAAGTGCTATATAACTGCTAGTTGTATTATTATTATATGTAGTAGCAATCTAGATTTGAAAATCTTTCCCACCCATTAATAGGCAATGAGACCTGTTTATCTCACAGGAAACTTAAGTCACGTGTTGTGGGAGGAGCTTCCTGAGAGGAAAAGGAAGTTATGTCACAGGAAATGCAGAGAGAGAGAGATAGCAGTTATGGCTGCTAATGGCTGCCATAGTGATAGAGTTGAACAGACTGACTTAGCTGGACTGTGAGCTTGTCTTTGGGAAGACGCCAGTAGGGTGTCAGAGAGGCTTTGGGGTGGTGATGCTCCCAGTTATGATATTATATATTGAATGTTTTACTGCTCTGATAGATTGGATAAATGGCTTGTGGGATATGGTTCTCTGGTGTCTGAATAAATGGTTTACTTCTACCTTCTTTGTAGAGAGTCTTGTATACTTTGTGATACAGAACCACATAAGCATTTTGACAATTATCTTCTACATTGTTATTATTGCCTTACTGCCACATTATATAACCAGCCAATCTCAATAATAGATTTTTTAGATTTTAAATATAATCAGTTACTTAAGGCAAACTATGTAACACCACTGATAACTAATATATTAAAACAAAGGCATAAGTGACCGAATACATGATGTTCCACACATAAGCCTGAGTCACACACTCCCACCAATGCATTCAATATCTATGTCAAAAAAATAGGTTTCTACTTATAGCAACCTGGCAAGAAAAAACATGAGAGAGAAAAAGTCACATGTTTAAGGTAACTCACAATTTTTGACTTCAGCTTTTGCTATCATGAGTCAATTCAAGAATATCTACACTACCCAAACTGGCATATCTGCCCACTGTCTCACTACTGAGCCTCACCACTCTTTACCTGGAGAAATGCTCTTCTCTCCTGTGCTTGATGTAACATTTATAAATTTTCAATGGGCAATTATCCTTGAAAAAGTATTGCCTCTTAATATGAATAACAGTTCTCTTTAAGTAGAGAACTGGCTACACTTGGGTATGGAGTATGCCCAACAATACCTAGTTATTCACTCACCCAGACATTGTATTATTCAATCAGAATGGAGCTGAGAACAAACATAGCTCACGTCAACTTTAAGCCAGGCAAAGAGAACTAGCCAACTGGTTTTCAGAATACCAAACTCGCTGCAAAGCCTCCCATGCTTTTCCTTCTCATGAAGTAGGTGGCAGCAGAAAGCAACAAGCCCTTACGAGAAGCTCTACCTCTCTCCAACTCTTCCCTTCAAGCTCCTTTACTGGGCTTACATGAGTCTCACTCATGCCTCAATTCACTCATTGGACTTCTCCATGAAGCTCTCCTATCCTGATTGATGATTCCCTTATTGTCACCAATGACCTCACTCATGACTCAACTCATTCTCTAGACATCTTCTCCTTGACCTACCCCTTCTCTCCATTTTATAGCACTCCTTGAAATGTCTTTAGCTCCAACTCAGACTCTAACTCCCTTAAGAATGTAAGCTCCATGATGGCAGAGGCCACATTGTTTGCTTGGTTTTGTATCCCAGTTCTTAACACAGTGCTTGGCACATAGTAAACAAACAATAAATGCTTTAGCAATCATCTACCTATGTATTTATCTATTTCTTTCTTAAATCTATGATTCTCCTTTCACTTTAAGTCAGAGCTCCCCAGATTTCCACTATCAAATTTACAATCCTTTTTTAATCATACTTCAATATCCAAAAGGTTTATATGACTTCTCATTTTTTTTAGCTTTACACTCTTTAGTCATAAAACATATATGTGGAAATGAGCTGAGCCCTTTGCAACTATAAAATATCCAACATGGTGCAATATCTGATATCCTTAAAATTTTGTTTCTTTAGATTCATATTTCATGTTCAATAAATGCAAAATCTCTTCCCCTTTATAACATCGAATTGTTCCCACAAGAGCAAATCATCATAGTACATTGTTCACAAGGGTGTTTGAGTCTTTACATATATAATTATACAACACACTTCATTTCCTATCCAAAACTGCTCAAATTGTATCTGAAAGTGCTGTTTGTGTTTATGTAGTTTTTGTTAAAACCAGGTTCTTTTCCTACTTCTTTTAGGTTCATCTATAATAAAGGGAATAGCTTTTTTCTTTTGATAAATAATATAAATCTTTTAATTTATTCAAAATAACTTTTCTGCCCTTTTCATTACTAAATTGCTCTGTATAAAAAGTTCCTTAAGGGGATGATGTACCATACTTTAGGATAGCAAGTAAAATCATCTCCATGGAGTAGCTTGCAACCAAATCACAGTAATAAAGGGAATACAGTGGTGCAGAGGAGGTATTTTTTTACATTTTTAAAAATGTTTTTGCTCAATTAATCCTGGAGAACATCTAGTATATTCCTTTTCCTTTCCTTCAGAAAGGGGAGGAGAGCACCATTAGAATATAAGCAGGAAATGGTAGAATTGAGTCACAAGCATGCGTGAAACAAAATATAGACTGCTGAAAAAAAGTTTCCTTGTCCTTGCTGCTATCATCTGCCAACATCCAAGTCAATCACTGTTTTTAATGATTTCTAGCCTCTGGCTGGTAGTCTTCTTCCCCATTCCATCACTTGGTCATTGTTTGGGCCCTAATTGGCTCAGAGTGAATATAAATAGCAATTATTTCTGTTTTGCCCAGAAAACCCCAGGGTCTTCACCTCCCAGAGTAATTTTTTTAACTAGGTAAAGGTGTCATTCTCTGCCTCATTTCTTACCAAGCATTGATCACTAAACAGGCACTGCCTCAGTAAAACTGAGACCTGTTAAAGACCTTAGCTTAAAAAGGCTAAGGTCTCCTACTACATCCAGGGCCATCTCCAGTCATCATGAGCTATATTTTGCCACTGACCCAGATGACTCTGGGGAGACAAAGTGAGGCTGGTGACTTTGCACAGCCCTGTCTCATCTAAATCCAATTCACTGGTATGTCATGGCATCACCTTTCTGATGTCATAGTCAAAGGACTTTATCAGTAAGGCAAGATTCATGACCTTAAGGATGACCATGAACATGCCTGAATGGTTCGGACTTGCAAAGTATGAAAAACTCTCTAGGTAGAAGGCAGAGAAAGTATAACATTTATTTAAACACAAGAAGATCCCATCTAAGGACCAGTAATTCCAATTCAATATAGCAGTAATTATATTCCAAAACCAGTAAGCCCACCTCAATGTAGCAACAAAGAAATTATAACACAGTATTATAGCAAGGAACCAAGTCACCCTATAACCTTCCTCCCTGCTAGGGCCTTCCTGTAAACAATCACTCAGGAATCCTAACTCTCAGGCTTGGCACTCTCTTCTGCAGCTCTGTTGACTCTGGCTCTCTCAATGCTCTTCAGCACCCTCTTGATGTGTGTTGCCTCAATGTCTTCTTGAGGCCTGCTTCTCAATTCTGCTTCCCTTCAGTTCTGCTTCTCCTCAGTTCTGTCCCTCTTCAATTCTAGCTCTCTCACACTCTGGGTTCTCCTTATATACAGTCCTAGCTGGCATCTGATTGGCTAGTACTCAGGTCTCTGATTGGCTGAATTCATGACTAACTAGAATTCAGTGCACATACCATTGGCTCTGGTCTTAGCAACTCCTCTTAGGGCCCTGACAGCTTCATGCCCAAATAGGCTTAGTACCTAGTAAGTAGAGGCTTTAGGCCTACTTACAAACAAAGAGATAATCAAGCCTTCCCACTTAGCCCCACCTGAGGTCTATTGAATTGGTGAGGAAGATCTTTGATCCCATTAATACTACAAAGACAACAACAACAGCAACCCTAGCATCAGTATCAGCCTTTGAGTTTCAGTGTTTGTCTCATCTCTTTTACTTACTGACCACAAAAATGCTCAACTCCAACAACCTCTTCCACAAAACCTATTAAAGCTATATGTAGTCATGAGAACTAAGACAGAGCCTGACCAAAAAAAAATGCTCTATCATCTATGTATCTATGCATTTATCTCTTTCCTAACTTTCCTTTCACTTAAGAGGTCAGAGTTCCTCAAATTTCCCCTATCAAATTACTAGTCTTTATATAATCACACCTCAGTCTCTAAAAGTATTATAGAATGAGTACTCCTCAACTCCACCACAGTTCTAACCTTGAAAATTGAGGGTAGAATATCTACTTCTTGACCTTTCAAGGTGGTATTCCCCAAAACAATGTCTTTTTTTAAGATCTAAATTTGCATCTCTATCTGTTGATCTCTCTTTGAATATTCTGCAAGCATTTTAAACTCATTATAAATACATATTTATTATTCCTTCTCCCCACAAAAAAAAAAAAAGAAACTTCTCTTTTTTCTGATGTCACTATTTCTATCATTGGTAGCATTCATCTAATTTAAGGTCAAAATCCTGGTGCTATCTGTGACTCTCTCCCCTCCAATCTCTCACATCCAATCAGCTGATAGGATCCCTTTCGACAACTCAGTAACACCTCTCACATCATTCCCCTTTTTTCTACTATTGCCGCTGCCCTAATACATATCTTAATTACCTATCGGCTTATGGCATTAACCTCCATACTTCATACTCCATATTTAACTTTCCCCAAGTGCTAACACACACAAACAGGAAAGAGAAGCTGAAATCTTTAACGGTTAAAAAAAATCCCCTTTTTGTTGTTTTCTTAATGTTACTTTTTCAATATGTTTCAACAATGTAGCAGCAAGGAAGTTTGAAATCACTTCTCAGTCTTATGGCTAAGATCAAGTGAAATTAGACATGGAAATTTTCTATAAAGAGAATTCAGAACTTTAGCATATTTCCTCTCACTATCAAAATGGATTCTAGGGTTTGCATAATTTGTCATCTTATCTCTGGAGATACTAGCCTTGTTTTTCCACTTCTGTTTTTATTAACCTTTTAACACTCTTCCAAGACCATTCTGAAAAAAAAAACATTATTTCTTGAGAGCATGATTAATTAATATTTGGGTTTTTTGTATAAAATTCATCATAACTAAGAAAACTACCTATCAGTGTTAAAAGTGCTAGACAAATGAGGATTCAATTTTTGTGAAATTCAAGTGTTAATCCAAATAAGATCTTTAACATATATCCTTAAAGCAATTTTTTTTGACAAGGCAATCGGGGTTAAGTGACTTGCCCAGGGTCACACAGCTAGTAAGTGCCAAGTGTCTAAGGCCACATTTGAACTCAGGTAAATCCTTATTCTCGGGCCAGTGCTGTATCCACCGTGCCCCGTAAGGCATTTTTTCAAATCAAACTTGTTATTCTTTTGATGTAAGGAATTCCTACTGAAGGAACTCCCTCTACCATTGCTGATCAGTATTCTATATGTGCGTATAGAGAGAAGGAAGAAATTGCATTGGGAAAGAAGAATGAGCTTCATAAAAGGCTTCGTGGAATTCATGACAGTTCAACTAGGCCTTGGAAAATGCAGAGGATTAGCAGGGGAAGGGGAAATGTCATAGATTGGGTGAAGAAATTCCAAGTTGAGGAAACACTATGAACAAAGGCACAAGAAACCAAAGATTCAGGACATAGTTGAAAACTGGCAAACAAACCAGGTTGGTAGAAGAATCTCTTGAAAATACTCAATCTTATTGATCTTTTCCATCTGAACCATTTATTCAGAGACCCAGTTATTGAGTGTGCTGCTTTTCAAAAATTAAATGGGCAATTTTTTGTTTGTTTGCTTTTAATTAGCTTTGCCTCATCAGGCATCCCTGAAACATTTGTTCTTGTGTTTGAAATATTTCTTCTGCCTATCCCACTTAAACTTACTATTTAAAAACATTTCAGGTACCCTGATGACATCCAGCCATTTTTCCCAAAGCCTCTACAGTAAGATAAGAAAGAAGAATTACCTGACACAGTGAAGATTCTGTTAATTTAAGTTAAAACAACAAATATAATTTATACTGGTGAAAGGGATGACAGGACATAATAATTATATTTCAATCTAATAAGGATTCCATTCCAAAAAAATCAGTAACCAACTCTCTATGAGGACAAAAATAACACCCACCATGCAGAATTTAGGTTAGAGATAAGGCGGATTTGTCCAACAGGGTAGTACTTACAAGCCAGGAGAGTTTATCGGTAAAGTATTTTATGAACTATAAAGCACCACACAAATGTGAGATTTATAAAAAGAATATTTGGAATTCCCTTCTTTGCAAGAACTTTGAAAAGAAGGTAGACTCTTATCAGACATGAATGGTTGCTGTGTAGTCCTGCCAGAAGAAAGAAAATAAGCTCCAAGAGATAAACTTCAGGGACCTCTCTAGGCCATGATTCTTTAGAATACTAACTCCTCAAGGTATGAAAGGTACAACACTGAATACAAGGTTTACCTAAGAAGTATCAATGAGCAAACGATTATCTGGGGTCATTTTTTTAAATATCTGATGACACAGTATCAGAATATACACAATGATGCTACATCTTATCATATCTAATGATGTGATACGTCTGATGATATTACAATATCTGATGATACAGTATCAGAATATATGAGATGAAAAACTGACTAGTAAAGATAACTTAATGAGCTATAAGGATACCCATGGAAATCTTATGAACCCCAAAGCTTTTGCCTGTTGTGTAGGTGTGTTACATACATATGTATTTTGTCCAGATGCTGTGATTTTATTAGCTCTAAGGGTCTCCTGACGTGAAAACGCCTTCCACTGATGCAGAGTGCAAATCATATTTAATTTATAATCTTAGAGAACTGAGGGCACTGAGTGAATTACCTATGACCATAAAGATAAGGTATATCTCAGACGTACATCTTGAACTCCAGTCCTCCAGAATGCAAGGCCAGCCCTCTTTATGCTATGCCAGACGTCTCAGCCTGTCTTCTCATATAATTCATATTCATTGAGCTAGACCAAAATGGTATTGGCATTTTAATTTAATTGCCTTCTTGCTACAAAGAAATATTCTTGCAATTAATACATACCTTTAATACCTTTTCTGTGTTCTGAAAATGCTATCAACTATTTCAGAAATTAATGGAGCTCAGTACTTGACTGCTTCAGTGGTTTTTTTTTATTGAGTTGCTCAAAGCAGAAACCACATATCATATATTTCATCTCTACCATTGGTTAAAGAGAATATTAGAAAACAAACAATTATATTTTGATCATTCTTAACTGAATAGGATTATTTTCTTTAAATCAGAATTTTATAATTCAGCATTCTGTTGGGTTTTGCTTGCAATATCACAATCTAGGAAGCTCACTTATTTTTCTTTAATAAGACATATTGCCAAAATAGTGTACATCACTGAGTAGCAGGTACTCTCTTTTTTCTTACAGTGTTAAGGAGTGATATACATTTTCAATTTATCTATGGTAAGCATTAGACAATAGCATCTATATTTGTTTTCACCATATAAAGTGAATTATAATGGCTTACAAGCTGATTTTATTTTCCTTTTTATCCACAATGATCTTATTATGGTAGTTCAGTTCAAAAATATGGATTTTTGAAGAACCAACTGCTTTAGCTCCAGAGAGGAGTTCCCTCTCATAAACCAATGCTCTTACTTGAAAGAAAAGGAAGAAGTAAGATGAAAAAGAGAGGAGAGGAAAAAAGGTGATAATAGAGGGGAGGAGAAAGGAAGGGAGATTTATAAAGGGAAGGGGAGGGGAGGATTGGAAAGTATGGAAGAAAAAAGGGAAAGGAAAAGGAAGCAAAAGGAGAAGAAAGAAAGGGAAGGAAGGGGAAAAGAATGAAGGGAAGGGAAGGAAGGAAAGAAGAGGAGAGGACATGAAAGGGATAGAGAAGGAAACAGAAGGTAAAACAAACAATTTTGGTTACATAAAATTAAATGATTATTGTGCCAATAAAACCAATGCAGTCAAAATTAGAAGAGAAGCAGTTAAAAGGAGAAAAAAAGTCTTTGGAGTATATTTCTCTGATAAAGATAAAAGATGTAGGGAACTGATTCATATTTATAAAAGTAAGACCCATTCTCTAAATGGTAACTAACAGGCAATTTTCAAAGGAGAAATCTAAGCCATCAATAGCCACATGGAAAAATATTCTAAAATAGCTAAAATGAGAAAAATTGTCTCACTTCCATCAGATTGGCAATACTGACCAAAAAGAGAAAATGATAAATGCTATAGAAGCTTTGGGTAAACAGGTATGTTAATGTGCTGTTGGTGTAACTCTGAACTAGTACAGCCATTCTAGAAAACAATTTTGGAATTATTTTTATTGTTGAGTCATTTCAGTTATGCCCAACTCTTTGCAACCTCATTCGAAGTATTCTTGGCAAAGATACTGCAGTAATTTGCCATTCCCTTCTGCAACTCATTTTACAGATGAGGAAACTGAGACAAACAGGGTGAAGTGATTTACCCAGGGTCACACAACTAGTAAGCGTCTGAGGCCAGATCTGAACTCACAAAGATGAGTTCAAAGACTTCAAGCCTGGCATTCTACCCACTGTGCACCTAGCTGCCCCCTTGGAACTATTACCAAAAAGATATTAAATCATGCATACCCTTTAACCCAGAAATAGCATGACTAGGTCTATACCTCAAGAAGGTAAAAGAATGAGGAAAAAGACCCATATGTACAAAAATATAGCAGCTCTTTTTGCAGAAGCTAAGAATTGGAAACTAGGGGGTACCCATTAATTGGAGAATGGTGGAACGAGTTATGATTTATGAGTATAACAGAATATTATTTTACTATAAGAAATGATGAAGGGGATAGTTCAGAGAAACTGGTGTGAAATGGTACAGAGAGAGGTAAGCAGAAGTAGAACACTTTGAAAGAAGGAAGGTCTTCCTTTAAAAAAAAGAAAAGAAGGGGCAGCTAGGCAGTACAGTGAGTAGAGCACTGGCCCTGGAGTCAGGAGGATCTGAGTTCAAATCCAGCCTCAGACACTTGACACATGTACTAGCAGTGTGACCTTGGGCAAGTCACTTAACCCCAATTCCCCTGCCAAAAAAAAACAAAAAGAAAGAAAAGAAAATTGTCTTGAGGTACCTAAACCAGACCAAGAAAACTGTTCAGAGACAGAGTAAAATGAGTATGGGGGGACACCTGTGATTTTTTAAAATTTAATTTATTTATTTTTGAGGCTAGATCTCCCTATTTTGCACAGGTTGGAAATGCAGCCACCACTGGGAGGCAGATCCAAATGCTGATTGTCATGGCAGTTTTAGTGTGACTTCATTTTTCCTATCAGGATCTCCTTAGGCAAGATGGTAATTCTCTGCTCTTGGGAGCTCATACAAATGCTAGACTTAATGAAGATACTCTATCAGCTTGAATTGAACTCAGAAGACCCTAATGCAAGCACTCAACCATCCCCATCTACAGTAGCAAAGATTACAGGCATTCGCCACTATGTTGGCTGCATTTTGACGTCACTGTTTTAAGATGCAAGGTGCTGAAGTTTACCATTAACATTAACAAATGACTTGAGATAATTAAGCGTAAATTTTTCCATAGATGTGGCCATTATTCTTATCATCACTGTAGTGCATGCATACTTAATTCAGACTCTCTGGTACCTTAATCTGTTGCCTAAATGTTCAAACTACATTCAAGAGATCATACCAGAATGCATGGCATCAACTGCAGCAAAACTGACTTAAGAAAGAAGTTGCTTTAGGTTAGAAAATCCTGCTTACGCTAGCCAGTCACTTATCTGTGCTGTGACATAATATGATTTCAGCATGAAAAAAAAATCAAGCACTTGTCAAAAAATGTAAGATACAAAAGCAACCACTTTAAGATATTTTAAAGGAAATAAAGTATGCCCAGATTTCATCAGTCAATAATACAGCTGACATAAATAAGGGCTGAAACTTGACACCTCCAAAATGTGATCTATGTATTGTAGATTCTCCCAGATGAAAAGTGAGTAAGAAATCACAGCCTTTGAGTCCAGAGGAATTATTCCATAATGTCATTGGGTGACTCTTGCTTCAGTGAGGGCTGTGATGATTGCATCAGTAATTGGTGAGTTATGGCATAAATAACATTTTTAATTAAAATTTATTTTCAAAGTTTACCTAGGCCTCTTCAGCCCAGTATTAGGTTCAAGTTGGCACTAGAGAAGAATTCATATCATCTTTCATCTTCCAGTAGCCATATAAAGACAAAATTAAGCATTAGCTTCAGTGATATAATTGTTTCATTGTATATGGTCATCCGTGAGGATGAATACTACTTTCAGGAGATGTGAGGTTTCTGAGCCCCCAACAGATAAATGGACATTCAGTGAGCCAAGTGTTGTGTGGCAGAAAAAAAGCATTGGATTTAGAGTTAAGATTTCTGCGTCCCAGTCCTAGCTCTGCCACTTGATAGCCATCAAACCTGGATAAGTCACTTAGTGTATCTGAGCCTAGGTGTCCTTATCTGTATAATGGGAACAATACTAATAAGTGTACTACCTACCTTATAAGATTGTTGTAGGTTCAAAAGAATGCATGGGAAACTTTGGGTTGGGATGGTGACAAGAAATGTCATAGAAAGGTCCAGATCTCCCAAAAGGAAAGACCACTGATGCAGAACACTGAAGAGAAAGAGACAAAAGTTCATCCAGTCCAGAGTGGAACAAAAGTAAACCAATCCTAAACCCAGTAGAGGCTGGTAGAGTAGTTAAACCAGAGAAGCCAGCGTGAGTTCAGGCAAATAACGGAAAGGCAGAGGCTAGAGATAGGTTATGCCAGGGATCAGCAAAAATTCTCACAAATGGGCCATAAGCTGGCATAGGATGAGGGAAGCAGTGAGCCAGGGAAATCAGTATGGGCTCCTTCAGATGGTCCTGAAGCTAGCACTTTAGACAGGAGAGACATAAGCCAGCACCATGTCCAGTAACAGAAGCATGAAGCCAGATTCAGACCCTGGGCTGCCAGTAGAGAAATGGGACAAAGAGAGAACCCATAGGTCACTGGACAGAAAGACATGAATCAGCCATTCACTCCGTAGAGAACTGGGAGTCACAGCAGGAAACATAGCAAACTCAACACCTAGGAATCAGTGTGATATCCAACAACCCCCTGGGGCCAGTCAGGAATATAGCAAGAGATGGAACCAGTCCCCAATTGGGATTGTGTAAGGAAAAGGAGACAGAGACACTTAGGACAAAAGCCTAAGCTGAATCATCAGGATACTGAGACAGAAACCAGAGACTAAGGCAGAGGGTGGGACCTAGTACCAGCTACTCCAGATTGGCAGCAGTAGCAGCCCCTACAGCTCCATCTTCTTCCAAGAATGGCAGAAGGGACTAGCTGAAGCATAAAATCTCAACTAAGAACTGAAACCTGCACAGTCTTCTTCTCTCTGGTCAACCTTTGAGCTTCATAATATATAATAAACAGACAAAAAGAGACCTGGAGCCCCAGGTTATTTCTCTACTGTAAAAATATATGCTCAAGAGCCATGACATATTCATTCATTCAATAGACATTTATGAAGCACTTTAAGAAAATGATTTTGGAAGATGAGTGAAGAATGGATTGGAGTGGGAGGTAGGAAGACCAACTAGAAGGCTATTTCAGTAGTCTAGAAGTGAGATGAGAGATTGACAGATAAAATCTAATTTAGGACGTGCATTTAATAAAAACTAACTAATATAGCACCTACTATGTGCCAGACACTGTCCTAAGCACTTTGCAAATCCCTCAACCACCCTTAGAGATAGTACTATTAGTATCCCCATCTTACAGATAAGGAAACTGAGGCAAAAAGGTTAAATGACTTGTCTAGGGTCACACAGCTAGTTTAGTGTCTGAAGCCAGATTTGAACCAATTTCTACAAGTAATGGAAACTCTTATGAAACTAAGAAAAAATATCACTTCTAGATGGGAAAATTACACCAACAACCAGCACCCAGAAAGACCAACCCAAGCCCAAAAATAACGCTACCAGCACGCTGCAAAAGCACAGGTTCTTTTGATCTGCTACGTTAAAAAATCTGCTACGTTTGAAAGCTACGTTAAGGGATTGACAAGCTTACTTTAATTCAGCATACAAATATCATTCACTTAGTTCAGGGGAAAAGACCAGCACACTGAACTTCAGAGCAAATTACAAACGAATTACAAACATCAACAGACAGACCAAATACAGATTCATAGTTACCAACACCTAGGTTCAGCCCGGGAGCTCATAACGTGGGCTGGCCAAGAGTCACTCGTGCCACCGCTGCTGTGGGTAAGAGCTCCAAAGAAGAGAAAGCCAACCCCTGGTTTTGTATCTTTTTCAGGGTCAGGGGTGACTCACACATGCAACTCACCCATGTGACCTAGAATCATCACAAAGAGGCCACTCAAACCCACGTGGTCTAAAAGCCTCTGCTGTCCCAGACATGTCACTCAAACTCATGTGTAAACTAGGCCCTCCCCTTAGTTAGCCCCACCTTGGGCCCCGCCTTAGTTACCAATCTACACCCACATAGGTTTTACACCTAAAGACTCAATGAAATACACTGAATTACTCAAAGGAAACAAAAGTCAGACTCTTCAAGGGCACTTGGTTGAACTAAGTGCTAAGAGCCCATTTTGCTTATCAACACACCACTCCAGTATCTTTGCTAAAAAAAATCCCAAATGGGGTTACAAAAAGTCAGTCGGACACAAATGAACAATAAAATCATAATTCATTTCCTTTGTAATCCTATGTATTTTATTTTAGGTACCTTAAAACAATATTCTGATAAAGGGTCCATAGACTTCACCAAATTGCCAAATGGGTCCAGGACATGAAAAAAGTAAAGAACCCTGACTAGAGACAAGTAGTTTCCTGCACCATAACGTGGCCTTTTATGTTGTTAGGAAGATTTAAGCATTTAAACTGTCATTCTTTTATGCTCTCTCTTTGTAAGTTCCAGTGAATCATGGAACTGCAGGGCTGAAAAGCACTTTAGAGATTCATCCTCGGGGGGAACGAGAATATAAATCATCCATCAAATATTTGTAGTTGGAATTCTTTGTCTGGGAACTTCATTAACTCATTCAATAAACATTTATTAAGCACTTAATATCTGCCAGACAAGAGGCAATGTGTTGTAATAGATAGAGACTTAGCCTTAGAGTCATGAAGACCTAAATTCACATCCCACCTTCTCTATATACTAGCTAAAATGCTAGTATATACTAGTAAAATGCTGGGCATATCATTTAAAACTCTGAGGCTACTCTCTAAGACTGTCAGTTGCAAAGAAGGTACCAGATCATCCACATTGGAAGAAGGACCTAACTCAGAACTCTCCAAACTGATCAAAGCACAGGTCAGGTAAAAGGCACTGTGCTAGGCTTACATTTTAATGTGGAAAAGTCTGGCATTCTAGGACTTTGCACTAAATGTTTTGGGGATGCAGGTGCTTCAACCTTAATAGTCAATATAAGAGGGTGTATTGACAATAGTGCTCGGTGGATAGAGCACTAGCCCTGCAGTCAGGAGGATCAGAGTTCAAGTCTGGCCTCAGACATTTGCTAGTTGTGTGACCCTGGACAGGTCACTTAACCCCGATTGCCTCAAAAAAAAAATTCAATACAAGAATAGATCTATGACTTTATCTAGGAAAATGTTTCCTCTGACTATGTTGGAGGAAAACAACAATGTTAATGCATTCCTTCCTTACCTGTCCATCCTGTGCAACTCCTGTCCATGGCCTCCCATAATTCACCATAGGATGTCCACCCAACATAGTAGAGGTTTTTATCCCTTTCTCTTAGTATTTCAAGTACAAAAGTGAAGCAAACAGGCTATCTGTCTATTACCCATCAAAATACTTAGCCTTGTTAACCCTCTGATATGTGGATTCTCACAGCAGACCCTGGTTGAATAAAAATATCCGATCATTTCTCACCTACATTGTAAAAACATTTGTCTACTTCTGCAAATTTTCGAGATTCCAGTGCAGAGATGTTTTTCAGTCACTGGAATGTTCTCTTTGCTATCTAATTTTCCAGCCACCTACTTTTAGATGGTAATAATAGAATGCATAATATCCAGATGAGTTACCCTCACAAGCTTCTGATCACTAACTTCAAGCAAGGGATACAACATGTAGTCATGCTACCCAAAGGGTTCCCCTGTCATGGTGGAGATCCAATACTAAACCCAGGTCAGAGAGAAATTCTTTAGGGATTATGGGATTCTCTAGATGTGTCTGCTTGGAATCAACATTATGCTGATTGCATCAAGCCATGGAACATTACAGAAGCTCTTAAATGAGATCCATAATCACCCCTAAAAGAAGTTTGGCTTCAAAGTTTATTTTTTGATGGTGCCATTACCAACTTTGGGTTCCTACACATCGGTCCCTTCTGAGTGAGGACACTTAGTTATGCAGAGATACCACAGCCTGAACTTATGTTTATCCTGTTAGGGGTTAGAAGCATGAAACTCTTTCAACTTCTCACATGGATCAATGATTTACACCTTTAAAATATTATTTACCTAAATTTTCCAAAGGCGAGCTCCTCTGAACTACTTAGGCCAACTTGAATAAAAGCAGTTCAACTAAATACTTCAAAGACCTTTGATTTTATCAGTTCAACTGAAACCAAGGAAAAATAAAGCCCTTCTATTTCTCCCCTGTGCTGTTACAAATCTCTTTAGTTTCCATTGCCATAATATCTTGATCCTTCACCATTACACAAATCATGGGAAACCGTAAAAATGAGGACTGGTATGTTCAGGTTTGTTATCATTTTTTGTTCGTATATAAATATTTGTCTCTCACTTTTACTTGCTGACAATATTTGGAAGATTAATCAAAAGCAACACTGCCATTGTGCTTGTTTCTATAGGAATTTAATTTAGGAAGGTAAGAAATGTGGATTATGTAAAACCTTAAGATATGGCATGGTTATCTTGTGCATGAAAATAACCTTTACTTCTCTGCATGACTGAGAGGAGGAATAAAAAAATGACTGCCATAAATCAGGAGAAATTCGTAACTTGCTTGAGGTGTAACAGCTGTTGATTTAAGGTTCACATCTTTGATAACATGATGCTGCTGGGAAGATAAAATCTTTTTGACAAAGTTGTGAACATAAAATTCCAAGGCTTTACTCAACATTTAAATGTTTCCTCTGTATCACTTACAGAAATAATATTTATTTCCTTCACTTACAATGAAGTGTGTCCAAAGTATTCAAAACCTCATAAAATAATTTATAATAGTGCAATAAAATTTAGTATTTTCCCACTGCATAGACAACTGGTAAACTTATGGCATCACAAATAAAAATAAATCAGTCTCACTTAGAGGTATGGTCCTCTATTATTATGTATGAGTAATGTCTATTATTGTCCATACAAAATAGAGACTGGTACACACACTCATCTGGATATTATGCATTCTATTATTAACAGCTAGAAGTAGGTGGCTGGAAAATTAGATGACAAAGAGAACATTACAAGGACTGAAAAACATCTCTGAACTGGAATCTTGAAAACTTGCAGAAGTAGACAATGTTTTTACTTTGTAAGTGAGAAATGGTTGAATGTTTTTATTCAGCCAGGGTCTGCCATGAGAAGCCATATCTTTGCATTGCTTGGCATGAGATTTGGTGCTGAGGTATTAGGCTTTCCAGATGTTCTGGGACAGGATTGGGACACAGAGGAGAGAAGGCCCTGGATCTGGAGTGAGGAAGACCTCTGTCCTATGGACACTTACCAGGGGTGCGACACTGGGCAAATGACTTCACCTCTTTTGCCTTGGTTACCTCAGTTGTCAAACAGGTTTTACAGTACTCAATGGCTCCTAAAGATCCTCTCATCCCTAAATCTATAATCCTATGACTCCAGTCAAGCCAGAGGTTCAGGCTTGGGGAACTAATGTAATCAAACACTCATAAACCATCTAACATTTAATAAAAGGTATTTAGCACAGATAAAAGGTTCATTTAGTTGATCACAGCAAACTGGCCTTCACACTTGCCATGGTGGTATGCTTGGTCATCAAGGTTTGTCAAGCCTGAATAGCTTACAACTCTTCATGCTCTGGGCTTTTGTCCTAAACCCATAAGAAAGTCATATCAACAGCTCAAACTTTAGTACCTTTGATCAATCAAATCTCAAAGGCAGTTTCATCACATTTTAAGGAAAACCCTAGCATAGCCTACGTTTTGGGGACCTTAATAGATGTTACAGAGGCCCTTGATGGGTTTGCACTGGATATAGTATTTTTAGCAATATGAAGGGACCCTATTAATTTCAGGTTAAGGGATACTATAACCTGCCACCCACTCTGCTGATACCCATGATGGCCCACTCATTTGGGGCCCATACCACATCCTGCTCTTCTACTTCAAGGACCCATGCCACTGCCCTTTCTGCTGCCACTGGGGCCAACAATGCTGCTCTTGAAACCTGTGATGTTGCCCACTCTGCCAGGACCCACATCAGTGCCCATTCTCCCAGGCCTAAGCCGAGTCCCCCTGCGCCACTACTATGGATACTTCCACTTCTAGCACAATACCCTTAACCGATACACTGATGAGGTAAGGAAGAGACACAAAGAATAGCTGGGGAAACTCCAAGGGATTATAGCAAGTCAAGACAGGTATTGGGCTCATCCTCTTCAATGCAGAAACTCCAGCTGCTAGTCAATGTCCCCTAAGGGACTGACGGGCTTCTGAAACCTAGGAATGTTTTCAGAATCTCTGGTCACTCACCTATGTTCAGAGAAAGAGACACGAAGCAGTCTGGTAGTAGATTTGTCATACCAATGCCACGTCAGAAGAGTTTCTGGCATTTCTGTCAGGGGGCAGGGGGTGCAAATCTCTTCAAGTGCTCCCATCTACCCCAAGAAAGAGTCACTAAAGAATGTCAACAAGATCCATGTAGCATAATCCTTCATGGCTTCCCAAATTCTACATAAAGTGTCTCAGACATCCAATTGGTACAATGCTTAGACAAGCTCCAAACAGTCTTTACAGAGAGTCCCGGCTTACCAGGACATGAAAGATGATTATCGTCCTCCAATTAAAATTAGGCAAATTCAATGAATGATAGGTTATAAAACTTTTCATCTTCAGGGCATAGTTCTGAAAAATCCAAAGCACATTCATAACAGTCTCTAGTCACTTAATACCCATAAGCAGTTTCATTTTTAATCCTTCTGGATCAGTGGGAACTCACTTTGTAGCATGTGGCCAAAAGTACTCACAGAAGCGTGTCGCCAGAAGGTACAAAGCACCTACACAAAGAACATCCAATCATCTGAAATTCCCTTAGCCCCATATAATCTTGACATCACTTCAACCATGAGGTCATTCTGATTGAACACCACCAACTAACGCCCAATGTCCTGAGCCAGGCCCACCTCAGGCCAGTCCTGTGGTTCAGGCTTACGGTTAAAATGAAAAGAGACACTCCTGAGCCATATAAAATTTAACAAAAGTTTTATGTAAGAATAGCATAAAAATGATAACCAGCAAGGATACATCATTGTTCTAGGCTGAGCATGGCTCCCCTGCCTCTGTATTTGTGATACATCTGGAGAAAATATGTGTCAGACCAAAGGAGCCCCCAGCTCCAAATGCACTGGCCTTTGGCACTTGAGAACAGTTCTATAGCCTTTTACAGAAAAACTGGCCTGGCCTCTTGTGGCAGGGATGTCACTTCTCTCCTATCAAGCATGACAGAAAAGCCCAGAGTACATCACCAAAATGCTCATATGCCCTGCTAAGTCTTATTGCTACTAGTCAATGAAATCCAAAGGTGACATCCAGCATCCTTTCTCTCTTTTTCTTTTCTTTATTTTTCTTTTTTTTTAATATGTTTAGTTTTCAGCATTGATTTTAACGGGCGTTTGTATTACAAATTTTCTCCCCATTTCCACCCCCCCCACTCCAAGATGGCGTACACTCTGGTTGCCCTGTTCCCCAGTCTTGCCCTCCCTTCCGTCACCCCATTCCCCTCCCATCCCCCTTTCCCTTCCTTTCTTGTAGGGCAAGATAAATTTCTATGCCCCATTGCCTGTGCATCTTATTTTTTAGTTGCATGAAAAAAAAACTTTTTTACTTTTGAACATCTATTTTTTTAAAACCTTGAGTTCCAAATTCTCTCCCCTCTTCCCTTCCCATCCACCCTCCCTAAGAAGTCAAGCAATTCAACATGGGCCACATGCATATCATTATGTAGAACCCTTCCACAATACTCATGTTGTGAAAGACTATGTTTTCCTTC
>CM053623.1:200703613-200738681 GCA_028646595.1 Phalanger gymnotis
AGTTAGGTAATCATCCTGTTGTTTTCAGTTAACCTTTCTACCTAAGATAGTTCACCTTTCTGATGTACTTTTCACATTTGGTCATTTAAGGGATCTTAAGGTTTTCAGATTCAGTACTGAAGCCTGTAAAATTTGGTTGAAGCCATTTATTTTATGGAAATCTGGTTCAAATCTAAATAAATATTTTATTAAGAAGTGATTAAAAGAGAATTTTGGAGAAACTAATAATTTGTAAATATAGTAATTAATATTGACAAGGAGAAGAAAATGAAATGGTACTTAAATACTTTTTAAAAAACATACAGAAGAGAGCAAAAGTAAGATCACACAGGACACAGACGAGAAGGGCATTGGTGGAAATGCTGTGTTAAATTTAATATTTTAAAAAAAACAAGTCATGTGTAATTGACATTCACAGTGTCATGTAAAATCTTCAGTTTTCTATTCTTTTCATAAGGAAATGTTTATGTTTATTGATGTTTATCTGCTTTATCATCATCATCATCATCATCATATGCTAATCTCCCTGGCTTCCTTTAAGTCCCACTCTCTAAAATCCCATCTTTACAGAAAAGCTTCTCTAACCCATCTTAATTTCAGTGCCTTCCATCTGTCAATTATTTCCTGTTTATCCTGTATATAGCCTGCTTTATATATATTTGTTTGCATGTTGTTTCACCAATTAGACTATATATTCCTTGAGGGCAGGGTCTACTATTATCTCTTGTTTCTTTTTGTATCCCTAGCACTTAGCACAGTGCCTGGCACATAGTAGTTACTTAATAAATATTGATTCATTGATAGATAATAAAAAAGTTTTAAAGAAGTGATTAAAACTATAAAGTTTGCTCATCACTAGAAACTGAAAAGCCTTCAAGAATACAGTAAAAAACAAATGTATGAAGGGTAAGGAAATAAACATTTATATATCACCTACTATATGCCAGGCACTGTGCTAAGTGTTTTATAGTTATTATCTCATTTGAACTTCATAACAACCCTGTGGGGTAGAAGCTATTATTATTATCTCCATTTTGCTGATAAGTAAACTGAGACAAATAGAGGTTAAGTGACCTGCTCAGGGTCACCCAACTAGTAAGTGTCTGAGGACAGATTTGAACTCGGGTCTTCCTAACCTTATCGACTGCATCACCCAACTACCCCTGGGTCCTAACAATAGACTGTGGCCACCTTTAAGCCCTAGCCTAACTGTATATGGAGAGGCTCTTCCTCATGAGGCTGGCTTCAAAGTCATGAATTATTTGACCATAGCAACCCACGAAATAATAATAAAATTGAAAATAGATCTCAAACTTATGTGGTCCCCTTCCTCTTATGCAATGGGCACAGCACTCTCTATATCCTATCTGTTGCCAGGGACCGTCAATTTTACTTTTATAACATCTTTAACATGTCTCCCCCCACCTTCTCTCCTCTCTCTAGGTTTTCAGGAAACTCCTCTTTCAAAGTTCAGAATTGTGTGGCCACTGATTAAATATTATGCAGAGTAATGTTCTTTCTATGTAGTTCTCTTAACCAAAAATGTGGTCCCAAACATCTTGAGAGTCCTGCAATCAAAAGCCTTGGGTTTGAGTCCTGGCTCTGACACGTCCTAGCTGTATGAATCTGGACTTCTCTGAACTTCAGCTTCTTTATATTTAAATAATACTTGCATTACCTGTCCCACATGATGTTCTAGTCTATGCCTCCATTGAAAATCTTAGGCATTTGCCTTACTATATAAACACTACAGAGTTACCTGAGACATATAAAAGATAAATGACTTGCAAAGAAACCAATTGGAGAGCTAATCAGCGTTTGACATCAGGTTTGAACCCAGGTCCTCCTAACTCCAAGCTTAGGATTCTGTTAACCCAAACTACGTCATGTTGGAAAGGAAAGGGCTATTTAAATGTGAGTTTGAATTATTACAATGCACATGAGAACATTAAAGTTTGACAGTCTGTCAAATAGTGCCACACAATTTGTTTTGCTTATGAAATGATGTTCTCCTTTTCATATAAATGGTACAACTCTAATAGGTACAATTATTATGTGTATAAATAACTTATTCTTATTTGTTTAGGCTATTGTATAATTTTCAATTCAAGTTAAAATGTTACTATTAATGTCCTAAATGCTGCCACTTTAAGTCATGAAAAACACATATCTATATTAGCCATGTTGCAAAATAGAAAACAAGGAAGGAAGGAAGGAAGGAAGGAAGGAAGGAAGGAAGGAAGGAAGGAAGGAAGGAAGGAAGGAAGGAAGGAAGGAAGGAAACAACTTTCTTTCACAAGCTTTCTTTATTTCTTTGTGAAAAACATTATGCTTCAATCTACACTCAGAGTTTATCAGTTCCCTCTCCAGAAGTAGATAGCATTTTTCATGATGATTCTTCAGAATTGTCTTGGATCACTGTGTTGATCAGAGTAGCTAAGACTTTCACAGTTGATCTTCCTTTCAATATTACTGTTACTGTATACAATGTTTTCCTGGTTCTGATTACTTCACTTTGCATGAGTTCATATAAGTCTTTCCAGGTTTTTCTGAAAGTATCCTGCTCATGAATTCTTCTTTTCCTTACAAAACACTTCCACAATAATCATGTTGTGAAAGACTATTTCCCTCCATCCTGTCCTGTCCCCCTTTATTCAGTTTTCTCCCTTGACCCTGTCCCTTTTTGAAAGTGTTTGCTTTTGATTACCTCCCCCCATCTGCCCTCCATTCTATGATCCTCCATTTCTTATCCTCTTCCCCCTACTTTCCTGAGAGGTAAGATACTCAATTGAGTGTGTATGTTATTCCCTCCTCATCTCAAATCCAAGGAGAGCAAGATTCCTTCATTCCCCCTCACCTGCCCCCTCTTCCCTTCCAACAGAACTGCTTTTTCTTGCCACTTTTATGTGAGATAATTTACCCCATTCTATCTCTCCCTTTCTCCCTCTTTCAATATATTCCTCTCTCATACCTAAGTTTTATTATATTTTTAGATATCATCCCTTCATATGCAACCCACCCTGTACCCTCTGTCTCTCTCTCTCTCTCTCTCTCTCTCTCTCTATATATATATATATATATATATGTATATCTATATATATATCTATATCTATATATATATATATCTATATATATATATACATTCCCTTCAACTACCCTAAAACCAAGAAAGGTCTCATGAATTACACACATAATCTTTCCCTGTAGGAATGTAAACAAAACAGTTCAACTTTAGCAAGTCCCTTATTATTTCTCTTTCTTATTTACCTTTTCATGCTTATCTTGATTCTTGTATTTGAAAGTCAAATTTTCTATTCAGCTCTGAGAAAGCTTGAAAGTCCTCAATTTTATTGAAAATCCATACTTTGCCTTGGAGCATTATACTCAGTTTTGCTGGGTAGGTGATTCTTGGTTTTAATCCTAGCTCCTTTGACTTCCAGAATATCATATTCCAAGCCCTTTGATCCCTTAATGTAGAAGCTGCTAGACCTTCTGTTATCTTGATTGTGTTTCCACAGTACTCAAATGGTTTCTTTCTGGATGTTTGCAGTATTTTCTCCTTGACCTAGGAACTCTAGAAGTTTTCTTTTTGGGATCTTTTTCAAGAGGCTATTGGTGGACTCTTTCAATTCCTATTTTACCCTCTGGTTCTAGAATATCAAGGTAGTTTTCCTTGATAATTTCTTGAAAGATGATGTCTGAGATCTTTTTTTTTTTTATCATGGCTTTCAGGTAGTCCAATAATTTTTAAATTCTCTCTCCTGGATTTATTCTCCAGGTTAGTGGTTTTTCCAATGAGATATTTCACACTATCTTTTTCATTCCTTTGGTTTTGTTTTATAATTTCTTGATTTCTCATGAAGTTACTAGCTTCCACTTGCTCCAATCTAATTTTCGAGGTGGTATTTTCTTCAGCGGTCTTTTGGACCTCCTTTTCCATTTGGCTAATTCTGCCTTTCAAGGCATTCTTCTCCTCATTGGCTTTTTGCCATTTGGGTTAGTCTATTTTTAAGGTGTTATTTTCTTCAGTATTTTTGGGAACTCCTTTAGCAAGTCATTGACTTGTTTTTCATGATTTTCTTGCATCACTCTCTTTCTCTTCCCCATTTTTCCTCTACTTCTCTTAGTTGAGATCCTTTTTGAGCTCTTGCATGTTCTGAGACCAATTCATATTTTTCTTGGAGGCTTTTGACGTTGGCTCTATGACTTTGTTGACTATATTTTTTGATCTTCTTTGTCACCAAAAAAAGATTCTCTAGTCTGAGTCTGAGTCCTTTTGTGCTGCCTGGTCATGTTCACAGTCAACTACTTGACCTTTGAGCTTTTTGTCAGGGTATGACTGCTTGTAAAGTAGAGAGAACTTTGTCCCAAGCTTTAGGGGCTGTGCTGTTGATTTCAGAGCTACTTCCACTCTACCATCACTGCAAGCTCTGCCACAGCAGTGCTCCTCTTCCTCCAAGAACTGCCAACCACGCCTATGACCCAGATCCAAGCAGGGCAAAGCAAGTGAACCCTGTCTCTGCGCCAGCAAAGCACTCCCTACACTCCTGTTCTGATCTGCTGCTTGATTCCTCCCGCCTCTGGGCCAGGAGCTCTGGAAGAAGCTGACACTGGAGCTCTGGAAGCAGCTGCAGGATCTTCCTCCTGCTACTGCCACTGCTGCACTCCAATCCATCAATTTTCCCACTAACCTGCTCCTTGGTCTTTGGCATTTGTGGATTGAGAAGTCTGATAACTGCTACTGTTCAGTGATTCATGGCCCTAAGGCCTGCTCCAGCCAACTCCCAGTCTGATTTGTCCTGGAGCAGCCCACTCTGGGCTGTGGTCCACTCCCAGCATGGTGTCATAGACCCTTCCCAGCAACCATCCAGGCTGTCCTGGGCTGGAGACCTGTTTCCCTCTGTTATTTTCTTCATTCTACAGCTCTAGAACTTGTTCAGAGCCATTTTTACAGGTGTTTGGAAGGATTTGGGGGAGAGCTTAAGGGAGTCCCTGCTTTCCAGCCACCATTTTGGCTCTGCCCCTCCATCCCCCTCCTTGCTCATCACTTCTTATAACACAACAGTATTCCTTCAAAATCATAAACCATGACATGTTCAGCCATTCCCCAATTAATGGGTATCCCCCTCCATTTCCAATTCTTTTCCACCACAAAAAGGGCAGCAACAAACGTTTTTGTACATATAGGTCTTTTTCCTTTTTCTTTGATGTCTTTGGTATATAGATCTAATAGTGGTATTACTCCATCAAAGGGTGTGCAGTTTTATAGCCTTTTGGGCATATTGCTTTCCAGAATGGTTGGATCAGTTCATAATTTCACCAAAAGTTAATTAGTGTCCCTACTTTTCCACATCCCCTCCAACATCTGTCATTTTCTTTTTCTGTCATGCCTGAAAATATGATAGGTATAACATGGTATCTCAAAATTGTTTTAAAGTGCATTTATCTAATCAATGTTGATTCAGAGCATTTTTTCATGTGGCTATAGGTTTGATTTCTTCTTCAGAAAACTGATGTTCAGATTCTTGGACCATTTATCAAGTGGGGAATGGTTCTTATTTTTATAAATTTGGCTTGGTTCTCTATATACTTGAGAAATGAGGCCTTATTAACAGAAACTTGCTGTAAAAAAGTTTTCCCTAGTTTCCTATTTTCCTTTAAATTTTGGCTTCATTGGGTTTTTTTGTGCAAGATCTTTTAAATTTCACGAAATCAAAATTAACCATTTTGCCTCCCAAGACCCTTTCTATCTCTTGTTTGGTCACAAACTCTTCCCTTATCCATAAATCTGACAGACAATTTTTTTCATGTTCCCCCCTAATTTGCTTATGATATCACCTTCTGTGATTAAATCATGTACCCATTTTGAATTTATTTTGACATATAATAAGAAATGTTGGTATATGCCTAGTTTCTACCAGACTGCTTACCAATTTTCCCAGAGGATTTTGTCAAATAGTGAGCTTCTGTCCCAAAATTTTGGATCTTAGATTTATTAAACACTAGGTTACCATAATCATTTATTATCATATATTGAGTACCTAATCTATTCCATTCATCCATGACTATTTTTTAGTACCAGATTATTTTGATGATTACTGTTTTGTAATATAGTTTGGAATCTGGTACTGTGAGGCTGTCCACATTTTTTCCACTGATTTTCTTAATATTCTTAATATTTTATTCTTCCAGATGAATTTTGTTATTATTTTTTCTAGCTCTAGAAAATAGTTTTTGGTAGTTTTATTGGTATGGCACTAAATAAGAAAATTAATTTAGATAGAATTGTTATTTTTATTATATTAGCTCAGCCTACCTGTGAACAATTAATATATCTCCACTTGTTTAGAAATTTATTTGTGTGAAATATATATCTAGGTGTGTCTTGACAGGTAGACTCCCAAGTATTTTATATTGTCTACAGTTATTTTAAATTGAATTTATCTTTCTATCTCTTCCTGCTGGGTTTCATTGGTTATGCTGTCATTTTTTCTCTTTTTTTCCTTCTGTAAAAATGTTTGTGGACTCGTTGGACGCCATGTAAAAAGCAGACAGTGACATAAGACCAAAAGGAGGGCAAAAGGAGACAGCAGGGACTTCCATCAAAAATCATGAGATCATTAATAGTCCACTCAATAACTTCTAGAAAATAGCTGAGGTCAATTTTCAGTCTTATTCTGAAGGTATACATATACACAGCCATGGCAAATGAGCTGAAGTATCAGAATAAAGAAATCTGAGTTTAGTATATAGAATGAGAACCAGTGGGGTTCTAGATGATATAGAGCCAATCTTTAAATTAGGATGGTGACACAGAATCTATTGAGAGTCCTCGCTGTGCACAAAGTCATTCATTCATTCCTTCAAGTATTTTAATTAGGGATTTCTTAATCAGCCACAAATAAAGCTACACTTTTCCTGACTTTTTTTAGTTCAGCAGAAATTCTCGAATATCCAAGAAGTGGTCTTAGGATGGTTGTTTTGTTTTGTTTCTTCCTGATTCCCTTTTTCAAAAATGTAGAAGCTGGCAGAATGGCATAGTGGATAAGGAGCTGGGCTTAGAGTCAGGATAGACCTGTGATCAAATTGCTCTGGAGACACTAATTGTGTGATGCTGAAGTCACCTAATAATTATTATCATTTATTTATTGATTATTATCATCTGAATTTTATAGATAAGAAAACTGGACTTGAGAGTTTAGTGATTTGACCAAGTTCAAACAGGTAGTAAGTGTCTGAGGAAGAATTTGAACTCAGATCTTTCTGACTACAAGTCCTACACTCTATCCTTTGTATCATCTAGCCATTTCAAACTTAACTGCTCTGTGCCTCAGTTTCCTCATTTATAAAATGAGGAGACGGGATTTAATGACCTCGAAGGTCCCCTCCAGCTCTAAAGAGAGCAATCAACAATTGCTTCTTAAGCACCTACTCCATGCCAGGCACATATGATCCTCAAGTCAACTGAATATTAAACCAACATGAAGAAATTATCAACTCCTATACAAGCACACCCCCAAAAAATAAATAAAGATAAATGTAGGTAAATAAGCACTCCTCCTGCAAGTCATGTCTTGTTTTGTAGGAAGTTAGTCCCAAAATATGTCAGGAAATCACTGCTTTAATTTTATTTGGAGAATGTGTCAATAAATATAACAATTTAAATGAAATGGAAGAATACTTACACATACATAAACTGCCTAGACTAACAGATGAGGAAATAGAATATCTAAATACATCTATTTTAGAAAAAGAAAATGAACAGCTCATATACAAGTTTCCTAAGAAAAAAACAAAAAGACCAGATGGATTTACAAGTGGATTCTACCAAACATTTAAAAATCGACTAATTTTGATATTAAATAAATTATTTGGAATAATAGGCAAAGAAAGAGTCCTACTGAACTCCTTTTATGAAACAGATATGGTGCTGATACCTAAACCAGGAAGAGCAATAACAAAGAAAATTATAGACCAATTTCACTAATAAATATTGATGCAAAAATCCTAAATAAAACATTAGCTAGGAGACTACAATAATATATCACAAAGATTATACATTATGACCAAGTGGGATTTATGCCAGGAATGTAGGGTTAGTTCAATATACGGAAAACTATAAACATAGTTGATTATATCAATAACAAAAGCAATAAAAATCACATGATAATATCAATAGATGCAGAAAAAGTTTCTGACAAAATGCAGAACTCATTCCTATTTTTAAAAAGCACTTGAAAGCACAGATATAAATGGATTTTTACTTATAATAATAAGAAGCATCTACCTAAAACCACCAGCAAGCATTATTTGTGATGGAGATATGCTAGAAGCCTTCCCCATATGATCAGGAGTGAAACAAGGATGCCCAATATTGCCAATATTATTCAATATTGTTCTAGAAATGCCAGCAATAACAATAAGGGAAGAAAAAGAAATTGAAGGAGTCAGAATGGGCAATGAAGTAATAATGCTTTCTGTTTTGCAAAAGACATGATGGTATACTTGGAAAAGTCTAGAGATTCAACTAAAAAGCTAGTTGAACAATTAATAATTTTAGCAAAGTAGCAGGATATAAAATAAACCCATGAAAATCATCAGCATTTCTATATATCATCAACAGTGCTCTACATATAAGAAGATATAGGAAGAGAGTTAATTTAAAATAACTGTAAGCAATATAAAATGCTGGGAAGTATTCCTGCCAAGACAAACCCAGGAACAATATGAACATAATTATAAAACAACGTTTATACAAATAAAATCAGACAAAAATAATTGGAGAAATATTCCTTGTTCATGGGTGTGCCAATATAATAAAAATGGCGATTCCACCTAAAGTTATCTACTTATTCAATGCCATCCCAATTAAATGACTAAAAAATGTTTTATTCAGCTAGAAAAAGTAACAATAAAATTTATTTGGAAAAACAAAAGGTCAAGGATATCAAAGCAATTAATGAAAAAAATATAAAGAAGGAGGTCTGACAGTGCCATATCTTAAACTGTATTAGAAGGTAGTAATTATCAAAACTATCTGATACTAGCTAAGAAATAGAATCGTGAATCAGTAGATATATGAAACATAGTAGTAAATGATTATAGAAGCCTTAGATTTGGTAAATGTAAAGATTCAAGCTTTCGGGAAGAGAATTCATTGTTTGGGGAAAATTGTTGGGAAAACTTAAAAGCAGTCTGGCAGAAACTAGGCATAGATCAATATCTTGCATCATTTACCAAGTCAAAACAGGTACATCACTTAGACATAAAGGGAGATATCATAAGTAAATTAGAACAACATGGTACATATTACCTATCAGACTTATGGATAGGAAAAGATTTTATGAATAAACAAGAAATAGAAACATTGTGAGATATAAAATGGATAATTTTGATTACATTAAAAATGTTTTGTAAAAATATAACCAATGTAGCCAAGATTAGAAGGAAAACAGAAAATGGTAGGGAGGATTTTGTCAACAGTTTCTCCAGTAAAGGCCTTATGTCTCAAATATAGAGAAGTTTGTCAAACTTATAAGAATATGATTCATTACTTGATAAATAGTCAAAACATATTAACAAGCAGTTTTTGGAAGAAGAAATCAAAGCTACGCATAGTCATATAAAAAAGGCTCTAAATCATCATTGATTAGAGAAACACAAATTAAAACAACTTTGAGATACCATCTCATGCCAATCAGATTGGCTAAAATGATAGAAGGTGAAAACAACAAATATTGAGGGGGATATGGAAAAACTGGGACACTATTGGTGAACTGATCTAACCATTTTGGAGAGAAATATGGAATTATGCCCAAAGAGTTGTAAAATTGTGTATATTTTTTGACCCAGTGATCCCACTATTATGTCCCAAGGTAGTTAAGGGAAAAGAAAGTTATATGTCCTAAAATATTTATAGCAGCCCTCTCTGTGATGACAAAGAACTGGAAATTGTGCCCATCAACTGGGGAATGGCTGAATAAGTTGTGCTATATGATTGTGATATGTGCTATGAGAAATGATCAGCAGTCTAATTTTAGAAAAATATGGAAAGATTTGCATGAAATAACGAAGAGTGAAATGAGCAGAACAAAGAGAACACCGTATACAGTGATAGCAATATCATTCAAAGAGTAATTGAATGACTAAGTTATCCTGAATTATATGAATATTCAAATCAACTACAAAGGTCCTATGAAGGAAGATGCTATCCACCTCCAGAGAAAGAACCAATATATAGAACTATATATTTTTTGTGTGTGTGTGTGTGTGTGTGTGTGTGTGTGCCTGTATATACACACATCTGTCTCAAATGTTGGTCTTCTCCAGGGTAGTATTATGAGAGAGGAAGAGAAACATCTTGGAATTTAAATGGAACAAAAAATAAAATAAATATTTTTTAAAAAATTTTATTTGGAGAAGATTTTCATTTTCAATGTCACCTACTAAGGTGAACCTGTAACAGGAATTCTTTCAAACATGCCACTGTCCTTTGACCCCTCTTAATGCAGCAGAGTTCTTCAGCAAAGTTGAATCAGATGTATTAGGTAAATAAACTAATACAGCTCTTGATGTTCCAATAGCTTCTTTGTTCTCTCCCAACAGTGAGAACAAATTAATTTGCTCTCTTGCTTTGAAGTGATTGAATATTAATTTAATTGCACAAATTCTGAGTTCCTTTGTGAAAATATTTTTATTTGAAACCACTCGTTGAACATGATTTTCACCTAAGGTTTGGATAACTAAAGCCCTATGCCTTTTCTCATGGATCAGAAGGGGTAGGGGGAGAATGCAATACTTATTTGATTGCATAAATAAAGGCAGCATCACCCAGTCTGCCATCTTCTGTTAAGCTGATCCAGGACTCTGGGGAGCTATGGCACCATCTGGGCCACAGCACACATGTCCATGCACCAGAGGAAAGTAGTATTTGCCAAGAGAACCCTTATGACTGAACAGTCACTTGTGACCAACACAGAAGAGACCACTCCACATGTCCTTGCTGCACAACCAAGCGTCTGGTTTCAGAATAATTAAGGCCTGTCATGCCAGCGCATGGACAGCTATATGAGGGGACCAGCCAAGAGGGATTAGGACCAGGTGCCCAGCTAAGCAGGAAGGATCTGGCAGATGCTGCTGAGGTAGGCAAGCAAAAAAATCAAATCCAAGAAGTTCAGCTAAGGCAGAATGAAGCAGTCAGTCAACACACATTTATTAAGCACTTACTGAGTGCTAGGCACAGTGCTAAGCCATAAGAATACAGAGAAACATGACCCCAGACTTCATACTGTCTACATCCTATTATGTATTACTCAGAACTGAACACAATATTTCAGATGTCAAGTGACCTGGACAACATGCCACAAGACTGTCAGACCATTACCTCCTATGTTCTTGGCACTATTACTCTATTGGTTATATTTGCTTTTTTGGCTGCCATCATATCATACTTTTAACAATTGGGAGCTTCTAATCTGGGAAAGAGAGATACAGCTTCTGTAAGAAAAAAGGGGCACCATAAGACTAAGTAGGAAAGTTAGATCTGGAGTCAAAGTCAGAGGTAAAAGAATGCTAATAGTCTTCAGGGTTTGTGGTCTCTCATTAGAGAGCAGGCACTATTTTCTTAAACTGATGAGTGTTCCCATCTTTCTGTCCACAGATGTTAACTACAGCCAAAAGATCAGAGACCTGCCTCCGGCTAAGACAAAGACAGAGCTGCTGATGGCTTCATTTGTTCAATGGGTGAGGAAGTAACTTTCCCATCTTTCAGAAGTCTACAACTGCCCTCCATTCTTCTTCCTATTCTCTTATTACATATTTTCTTCCTTGACTCCTTCTTCCTATACTAACGTACAATGACTGTAGCTGTTGTTCGGTTGTTTCAGTCATTTTGGATTTTGTGACCCCACTGGGGATTTTCTTGGCAAAGATAATAGAGCGGTTTGCTATTTCATTCCTCAGCTCATTTTACAGATGAGGAAACTGAGGCAAACAGGATTAAGTGATTTGCCCGGGGTCACACAGCTAGGAAGTATCTGAGATTGGCTTTGAACTCTGGTCTTCCTGACTCCACACCCACCACTCTATCCACTGCCCCACCTAGCTGCCATACAATGACTACATAGTAAGGGAGAGGAGTACAAACCCGTTTAATATGTTTCAAACACAGCTTGCCAGCAGAGGTTTATTAATGTAAGATAGCCTATTTATTCTACATGCAGAGCTTGCTTCTCCTTTCTAGGCCTCAAAAAAGGTGTCCCTTTTATTGATGAGAGTCTACATTGGTAATCAGCACCATAAATGCTAAATTTAAACATTGTCCTCTTGTGTGAATCTCTGTTTCCATGATGTGCCCATGTCAGTGCTTCTTTTCCATTAATACTGACAGTCAGTTCCCAAGCCTGCCCCACGAGAGACTCAGTTCTGAGTCTAAGAAACTTAACAATGTCCTTTTAACTGTCCCACTGAGCATGTGTATTCCTTAGTCTGCCTGAAGTCAAATTCCAGTGAAGGTCAGGCGATGTGAAGAGGGGAAAAAAACAGACTAAGCAAGCATTTTTGATCTAAACCAATGTGACTGCACCATATTTAATATCCCAGCTGTCCTCTCCCCCTTCCATTGCATTGAACGCATATATTTTTGGTCATTGGATATAGTGAAAAAATCATAAGAAACAAAAGGCCATTTTAAAAAGTCATTCTTGGATTTAGAGTCTAAAGAGGATAAAGTACGAGCAGACATCCATGAGAAAGATATAATAGCATTGCAAGTAAAGTCTAGTGATTTATTGCAGGCTTTACCGAGCTATAATAGAAAGTGTGGGAGTCTTTAGAGTGCTACAGTAAAGCAGGAAGGCTAAGAAGTCTTGTTTTCATCCCATTGAACTCCAGGAAATTATCTGCTTCAAGTTGCTTTAAACAAGCTCATTTTATGTTATACACGATGAACAGTTAAGCCTAGTACCCCAAAGTACTCTCCATTCTACACGGATAATCACACTGCCCTTATGTATTATATTGTTATTCAATTGTTCAGTCATGTTTGACTCTTCGTAACCCTGTGGACCATACTGCTCATGGGGTTTTCTTGGTAAAGATACTGGTGTGGTTTACCATATTCTTCTACAATGGATTAAGGCAAATAGGGGTTAAGTGACTTGTCCACAGTCATACAGCCAGTTTCTGAGGCCAGATTTGAACTCAGGACTTCCTGACCTCTGGCACAGCACACTATGCATTGAACCACCTAAGCTGCCTCCTAGATATGTATTGTATAAGGTGTCTTAAAAGTTTTAGTGCATTTAAAACTTTAAATTATGTACTTATATTCATCATTACACATATGTATACATTATACACATATGTACATTGTTCACATAAAAATATAAGCACAGCTTTAAGTATTATTCTATGGCATATGATTATTTGAGGGGCGACATGGCATAGTGGATAAGGAGCTGTCCCTGAATCCTCCAAGGGGTTCAAGTCCCGATTCTGATCTCTACAGATTACTTCAATTTATCCTGTATTATTACGGCATGTTGTCACCCCCATTAGACTGTGAGCTCCTCCATTAGACTGAGCTCCTTGAAAGCAAAGACTGTTATATTCATGCTTTTCTTTGTATTCCCCTTAGCACAATGCCTGGCACATAGTAGCATTTAATAAATATTTATTGACTGACTGGCTGATGGACCAAATGACACTGGCTGTGACTTTAGACAAACCACGCAACCTCTCAGTGCCCTCAGGCTACTTTCTAAGACCTTAAATTCAGATCAAATCCCTATCTGCATTAATAAATAGAGCTTCTTCCCTGGTACTCCCTAGAACAGGTCTAATAGGTCTGGTCTTTAAAATTATATATATATATATATATACATATGTATACATATATGTATGTATATATATATGTATATATGTATGTATGGGCGCATATATATGATTTACTACTTTGAACTGAACTTATTACATAAAAATGAGAAAATCTACTAATACTATTGGAAAAATATAAACGCAACTATCTTGGTGACCTCTTCCTAAGACTATAAACCTCCTTCTTGGTATCATTTTTGGAATGTAATTTCATTTACAGTAAATCAACTAGTTCCCCTCCCCTTTGAAAAGAAATTTTTAAAAAATTTAATCGTGTTCTTCCATTAAAAAAAACCACAAACCTAAGACTGCTACTAAGATCAGCTATTTCAACACCTAAAATTAGTAAGGATATTAAGTAAGAAGAAGGCAAATCCAGCTAAAAACAAATCCGGTCTCCTGCTCCTATTTTTTGTCAGCTATTTGAATTTTCTGGGTTGCACGTATTTATCAAATGCTTTTTAAGTAGTAACATAACACCTTTTCTATTATCTCTAAGAATCCCCTGCTGTTTTACCAAGATACAACATCATTTTAAATCATTGTCATAATCCTTTTTTTTCATCAAATCTTCTCTAGACCTTTCATAGAATAAGCAACAAGATGTGAGCATCACGATTCCTTAGAATACTTGTCCTCTTTTGGCCTCTGAATTTCGAACAGCTGGCTATAAAGATTTGACTTTGGACAAAGTGACTAACTTTGAGAAATATATACATCCTTTGTAAGATTGGAAATGACAGAATACCTCCAAATGACCCGTGATTCTGTTTTTGGTGCCCACAAAGGCCCATTTATCCATTCTCTGGAGCTTTTATCACAAAGCAACTGTCTGCCTTACAGGGCCCAGTTCTCATCCCATCTAATTTGAAAGCCTCTTATAAGTCAAAACAATGGTTTCTCTAGAACAAGAAAGAAAGATAAGTTGATTTGCAATAGCCAAGGCACACTATTGCCTAGCAGTTCTTTGCATACAGCAGTTTAATAAACATTTGCCAGATTAAAGTGAAGTCACAGATGCTGTCTTTGCAAAAGATCTACAAATGGTAGTGCATAAACACATTAAATGTTTTTGTTGCTGTTCGGTCATTTCAGTCATGTCTGACCTTTCTCTTCATGACCCCATTTGGGGTTTTCTTGGCAAAGATACTAAAAGTGTTTTGCCATTTTCCTTCTCCAGCTCATTTTACAGATCCGGAAACTGAGGCAAACAGGGTTAAGTGACTTGTCCAGAGTCTCACAGCTAGTGAGTGGCTGAGGCTGAATTTGAACTCGGTTCTTCCTGACTTCAGGCCTGGTGCTCTATCCACTGCCCTACCTAGTGCTCTTAGGCAAATGTTTTATTGATGATCTTTTTCGGTCAGCAAAACCAAACAATAGATAGGCTGTTTGCTATTTTTCAGGAACATACAGCATACATGGGAGTCAACATTGATAATTTAGTCTTTTTTTTGCGGGGGGAAGGCAGGGCAATTGGGGTTAAGTGACTTGCCCAAGGTCACATAGCTAGTAAGTGTGTCAAGGGTCTGAGGTCAGATTTGAACTCAGGTCCTCTTGATTTCAGGACCGGTGCTCTACTCACTGTACCACCTAGCTGCCCCATGAGTCAACAATGACAACAGCTCACAATTATATTATAATACATACTTTATCTCATCTGACCCTCGTGGAGGTGAATATTTGTAATTCCAATTGGGGAGGCGACTGAGGCTGACAGATCTCTTGAGGTCTGAAGATCTGAGCTGCAATGAGCTATGCCAGTTGGGTTTCCATTCTAAGCTGAGTATCAATATGGTGAACTATTGGGAGTATGAGACCACAAGGCTATAATTTAAGGAGTGGCAAACTGGCCCAAATCAGAAATGAAATAGGTTGAAGTTTTTGTGGGATCAAGGCCTATGAATAAGCACTTGCATTCCAATCTAGGGGAGATTTGGAGGCCCAGTCTTTAAAACAAAAAAGGTGAGGACTGATGAATAGGTTGAAAGATGGCGTAACTGTTAAATATAACCTCCTGTAGCTAATAATTGTCTGAAATAGAATCTGAACTCGAGCCTTCCAAATTCAAAGTTTGGTGCCCTATCTGCTAAACCAGGCTGTTGAGATACTATACCGTACTGTCTCCAGTCTTCCTCCCTTCCCCTCTTTCTTTAAGATATAATCATTATGAAGAGCAGCCTGCCATTTGAATATCTCTGGAGTAGCCTCTAAGATGGGCTGTTGTTGTTCATCCAACTCTTCATGACCCCATTTGGTATTTTCTTGGCAATGATATTAGGGTATTATTTAACAGATGAGGAAACTGAGGCAAACAAGGCTAAGCAACTTGCTCAGAGTCACATATCTAGAAAGTATCTGAGACTGGATTTGAAGTCATGAAGATGAGTCTTCCTGACTCCAGGCCTGGAATTTTATCCACTGAGCCACCTAGCTGCCCATGAGATTGGACTCCATAGCTATTCTAACCAACTCAGCTCTTGGTCAAGTTGGTCCAGGCCCTGGACAAACCCAGAACAAATCCTTTTATTAAGGGGATTTGTCTGTGGAGTTTGGATTTGGTCAAAGGACTGTACTTGAAGACCTAGAAGACCACATGTTCCCCACCCCTGCTCCAGGGAGTAATACAAATTAACCAGTCACATCATCTTCCAGTTGAAGGCAACCAGTTAATTCTCTCCAGTGGAAAGAATAATGACTAGTAGCAAAGCCTCTCTCATGGGGAATTCTTTCCTGATCTCCTTAGTCTTTAAGTATTTACTCCTTTCTCCTCAAATTAATGGGCAATTATCCATCCAATAGAGTGGAAAGCTCTTGGTGGGTCTAGGCTGAATCCTGGCACTCAGTACAATGCCTTCCATATAGGATCATAGGTGACAGTATCACCAAGTCCATACATTTCATTTTGCAGATGAATAAACTAAGGCCTTTTCAGTAAACAATAATAGTAACATTAAGACTAAAATTTATATGCACTTTATGGTTTGCAAAGTACTTTACATCTATTACCACATTTGGTTAACTGACCCTCACAGCAATCCTCTGAGAGAGATGTTACTGTTATCCCCATTTTACAGATGAGAAAATAGGCAGAAAGAAGTTCTGTGACTTAACACAAGTGTTAAGTGTGAGGGCTAGGATTCAAATCCACATAGCTGACTCTAAATCCAGTCTTCTTTCTACCATAGAATATTACATATTCTTGTTGGATTAAATTGAATATGGACTATATTTAAACTTTTACAGAAGGCATACATACTTACTAGTTGTGTGACCTTGAGCAGGTCACTTAACCTTTGTTTGCCTCTATTTCCTCAACTACAAAATGGAGATACTAATAGTATATTCCTTCCCAAAGTTATTGTAAGGCTCAAATGAGATATTTATAAAGAGCTCAGCACAGTGCCTGGCACATAGCAGGGGCTATATAAATGCTAGCTATTATTTGTATTATCATTATCATTAAAGGCAACATCAACAGATGGGAAGGATATCTGGGTTCTAGTCCTAGCCTTACCACTAACTAGCTGCGTGACCACAAATTTGTTTACATTCCCAGGCCCTAGTTTTCTTATTAAAAAAAATGAGCTGACCACTGCTGGCTGTGTCTGTGTCAAGCTGTTTGCACCCATGGGAGCTACAGCCTCAAGTAAATTATGTTGGCAGAGCCTCCCCAATCACCAAAACCCCCCACCCATCCAGTCTCTCTTCATCTCCTAGGAAAGGGACCATTCACCATCTCTCATGAGAGGGTACCTCATCCCCAGCCCCTTGCCAACCCAGCAAACCAGGACCTTTTCAGAGACTGTGAGAGCATCTGAGGGATTCATCTGCAAGGGGGTCTGTAAATGCTTTTGCCACTCCAAAGGGCATGGTTTCATTACACCAGCTATGGTAGCCCAGAGATCTTCTTTCATATCTCCAATATTGAAGGAGAATATGTGCCTATGGAAGAAGATGAAGTCACCTACAAGATGTGTTCGATTCCACCAAAGAATGAAAAGCACCAGTCTATGGAAGTTGTTATCACTCACTTGGCACCAGGCACCAAACATGAGACCTGGTGGGGACATGTCATCAGTTCCTAGGCGACTTCCTGGTACCCCTGCTTCCTCTCTTCTCCCCAGCTTGGCTCTCTTGAAGGACACTGTTCTGGGAGGGGAGGTGGGGCAAGTTTTAGGGACAAACAGATGAGTTACAAGTAAATTTTGACAAGGGGTACGACAGGAGTGGATATTCAAAGGTCAAATTGTTAGATGTGACTTACCTCCTGAAGAAAGGAGTGGAGGACCAGGGGCAAGGGAACAGGGGTAAGGGGAAATGCCTTGATTCTTTATCACCTGAAATGTATTATTTAAAAAAAAAGAAGAAGCAGCTCATTAGCTGGGTGGAGGATTAAACTTTGAGCTCAAAGAGATGTAGAAAGGGCAACTTGGGATGTGTTTTTTTCCTAACATTCTGGCTGGGTAACTGTTAGCCCCAGACTCCACACAGACTTACCTTCTTGCTGTACCTGTGTATGCTGGTACTTTATACCACCAAGTTAAACCTCTGGGACAGAGGCCCAGCAGGAACCCATGATAGGCAGTTTAGATTTTCTTCCCTGATGTCCCAATCCTATAATGGCTCAGCTTGTCACCTCTTTAGTGTCCTTTGCTATTCTTAGATGTAGCCTCTGCCTTAGCCTTCAGCCAGAATTACCAATTAATCAGAATGGGGCTGACCTGAAGATGATGGAGACTTGGAAGAAGCAGTTGAGTTCAGGGAATGAATCTGGATTCTTAGGAATTTGTTTCAGTGCCTTTCTTGAGGGGTATGATTCTCTGGGTGGGGAAGCAGAAGGGTCCAACAACTGGCCAGAGAAGAGGGACTGATGGGAGATCAGGCAGCCCAGCCCTTATGTGAATCCCAGGATCTCCTCTGGACACTCATATCCAGTTTTAGCTGTGCTAAGCTGTGAGACAAAATCCCTCATTCTCCTGTAAAGCTTTAAACAAGTATGAGGACTTTCCTGCTCCTAGCAAAGCCTGTGGGCTTCGGTGCTGAGCCATCAAGTTTGGATTCACATCTCTGGTTTGGCTGGTTTGTGCTCTGTTCGAACCATTATACTGTGAAAGGTGGAACAGTGGGGCCTTCTGTTTAGAAAACAAAACCATCTCTTAAGGTCTGTGCTGAAACACTATCTGACTAAGGGGGTAGTAGCTGGCTTTCTGACAACCTGGTTAAAGTGAACATTTTAAACACATTTCGGATGGTGGCTTATTTTTAAATGTGATAAAGTAAATGTTTGGTAATTTTTTTAGTGACTAAGGTTTCTGCCTTAAACCAGAAACAACTGCATGTGTGCACTTGTCTTTGCTACAAGATCGCAAGTATTGTAAATATGTATACATTTTTTAGGCAAATGAAGCTTTGGGATTTTCTTTGTAATTGGTTTTTGGCATTTTCAGTTGCTATTTAACAGGAAAAATGTATGCTATATTCTGAACTTTGTGGTTTCTAGAAAATGACAAAAAAATTTAAATAATGCTTATTTGCTGATGATTTAAACTGAAGTTCAAGAAATGCTTAACTTTTGTTAAAAAAAAAAAAGAAAAAATGAGAGGTTTGGATTAGATGATTACTAAGATTGCTTCCAACCAACAAATTGTATGATTCAATGAAATCCTTCATCTTAAGCAGGGCGGGGGCACGGGTGGGGGGGTGGGGGGAGGGAAGAGAGACAGGAATTCATTAACGTAGCCACAGTCAAATGGGAAGAGTTTGGTTGGGTTTTTGGCAATCACTGAATCAATAAAATTGTGTTATGTTGATGACCAACTGTGTCCTTAAGCAAAATGGGCTCCTTAGCACTTAGTACAACAAGTGCCATTGAAGAGTTTGGCTTTTGTTTGCTTTGAGTAATGCTAAGCCCCAAGCCCAAACCCCTATTAGGTGTGGAACTTATGTGGGTGTGGATTAATGACTGAGGTGGGGCTATCTCCAGGGAGGGCCTAGTTTACATGTCTGGGACAGCAGAGACTCTTAGACCATGTGGGTTTAAGTTACCTCTTTTTGACGATTTTAGGTCACGTGGGTGAGTCGCATGTGTGACTCACCCCTGAAGCTGACAAAGATATAAAAGCCAGGGGTTGGCCTCTTCTTCCTTGGAGCTCTTTGCCTTGGCAGTGGTGGCGCACATGACTCTGGGCCAGCCCTTGTTCTGAGCTCCCAGGACTGAACCTAAATGTTGGTAACTATGAATTGTATTAGGTCTGTCTGTTTGTAATTTGTTTAAGGGCTCTTGAGATGGTGTTGATGAAGAGACTGCGGGCAGCTGTAGCTAAGTAGCCCTCCAGCTTGTAAACCTAGATGTTGAGACTTTGTTGAACTCTGGTAACTATTGGGATTTGAATCAGGCAAGGTCTGTCTGTTGATGTTTGTAATTTGCTTGTGTTTTGCTCTGAAGTTCAGGGTGCTGGCTTTTTCCCCGGAACTAAGTGAATGATATTTGTGTGCTGAATTAAAGTAAGCTTGCCAACTCTTTAACCTTGCTCTCCTTATTAAGGCAGATCAAAAGAACCTGGGCTTTCTGGCTGTCCAGCATCTTTCTGGGTGCTGGCTGTGGGTGGATCTTCCCCCCCCCCCCACAGAAGCTGCTAGCCAGATTGTCGAAACACCAACCCATTTTGGGGTCATTTGGGAGGCAACATAGTTTGGTCTATTAGATGTCTATGGTCCTTTGGATTTAAAGTTGGGAAGACCTAAGTTTAAACTCTGCCTGTGCAACCTTCAGCAAATCAAGGCACTGCTCTGACCCTAAGTGAGAAGAATTTTGGCATCTTCTCCATGAGGCTGTGGGGAGGCTCAAATGAAATAATGTATTTAACATGTTTGGTGAACCTTAAGGCTATATGTAAATATGAGCTATTACTATTATTAGCTAAGCAATGTAATGTAATGGATAGAGAATGGTCTCAGAATCAGTAAGACTTTGGTTCAAGGCCTACCTCTGACTCATACTGATCTCTCTCCAGTTAGCAATGATCTCTTAATTGCCAAATCCAATGGCCTCTTCTTAGTCCTCGTTCTCACTTGACCTTTCTGCTACTTTTGACGCTGCCTCACCCTCTCCTCTTTGATACTCTCTTCTCTCTAAGTTTTCTGGGAAGTACCCTCTCCTGGGTCTCCTCCTAACTATTAGACCATTCCTTCTCAGTCTTCTTTGATGGAATCCTCATCCAGTTCACACCTTCCAACCCATAGGTGGCCCTCATGGTTCTGTCCTGGACACTCTTTTCTCTGTATAATTGCAGCTGATGATTTCATCAACTCCCACAGATTTAGTTACTATCTCTCTATGTTGACAATTCTCAAATCTACCTATTTCTGCTCCCAACCTCTCTGCCACCCTCAATCTTGCATCTCCAAAAGCTTTCCAGGCATCTGGAATGTCCAATACACAGCTTAAACTCAACATGTTGCCTTAAAACCACCTGACTTCTACCTTCCCTGTTACTCTCAAGGGCAACACTATGGTCCCCATTCGCTCAGACTTACAATCTAGGTGTCACCCTCTATTCCTTACTATCTCTCACCTCTCCATATCTAATCTGTTGCCAAGGCCTATTGACTTCACCTTTGCAACATCTCAAAAACTTGCCCCCTTCTCTCCTCTGGCACTGCCCCCATTCTGGTGCAGGCCCTCATCACCTGGATTGCTACAATAGCCTACCCAGGTTGGTCTGCCTGCCTCAAGTCTTTCCCCCCTCCAATCCATCCTCCATTTAGTGACCAAAGTGATTTTTCTAAAGCACAAGTAAGACCATTATTACCTACTTACTCAAAAAACTCCAATGGCTCTCTGTCACTTCCAGGATCAGATACAAAATCCTATTTTGGTATTCAAAGTCCTTCATAACCTAGCCCCCTCTTACCTTTCCAGCCTTTATATCTTTGTTGTTCAGGCATTTCTGACTCTTTGTGACCCCATTTGAATTTTTCTTGGCAAAGGTACTGGAGTGATTTGCCATTTCCTTCTCTAGCTCATTTCATAAATGAGGACATGGAGTTAAGTGACTTGCCCAGGGTCACACAGTTAATAAGTGTCTGAGGCCAGATTAGAACTCATAGAGATGAGTCTTCCTGAGTCCAAGCCCAGTGCTCTATCCACTGTGCCACCTAGCTGCCCTCTTATACCTTACTCCCTGACATATACTCTTTGCTCCAGTGACACTGGTCTCCTGGCTATTTCATGATGAAGATACTCCATATCTTGGCTCCAGGCATTTTCTCTGGCTGTCTCCTATGCCTGAAATGCTCTCCCTGCTCATCTCTACCTACTGGCTTCCTTGACTCCCTGTAAGTGCCAACTAAAATCCCACCTTCTACAGGAAGCTTTCTCCAACTCCTCAGTTCCAATGCCTTCCTTCTGTTGATTATTTCCTATTTCTCCTTTATGGATCTTATTTGTACATATCTGTTTGCATGTTGTCTCCCCTACTGGACTGTGAACTCCTTGAGGTCAGGGACTACCTTTTGTCTCTTTTTGTATCCCCAACACTTAGCACAGTGCCTAGACACCTAACAGATGTTTATTGAATTACAATTGACTGACTGAGAGGTCTTGTCATTTAACCTTTCAGTGTTCCAGGTAATTAAGACTAAAAGTTCTGGAACAGATGTTAATGTTCATTAGTAGAAGGAATTTCCTTCTCAGGAATTCCCTATTCCAAGAAAATCACTAGTATGGTAGCCAAAAGGTACTATCATAGACACAGTCCCTTTGCATTTGCCAAAATGGTAATAAAATAAAATAAAAGGCCTCAAACATTTTCAGTGGTGTACAGAAGGTCACACTGTATTCAAGATAATTAATTTGTTCACTTGTCAAATATAAAACATCACCTATACCCCTCAAGGAGATTACCATCTGTGATCCTTAAGCCAACTTAACCTGCCTTCTTGAGTTGCCATATTCTCAAGAAACACTGAACCTAGAGTATGTAGGAGGCCCTGAACAAGTCAAGGATGAAGCCCCCTGCCCTGAGTTGACATAATTTGCTATTTCCAACCCTAACTGGACTCTCAGTGGGTCCTACAGAGTTGAACCAGCTACAAGACAGACACCAGTCAGTCTGCACCAGACTGATAAATTGGGCAGCTGGGACCCTTGTAGATAAGCAGATGATCCAATCTTCACAGTCTAGCAGTTCCCAAGGGAAAATAATGCTTCCCCTGCCATCCTGCTCACTCATGCCCCCTTCTTTTCTCTGTCCTTTTTCTTCCCCTTGAGGAGAGGCCTAGCCCTTTTTCCCTCCCTTATGACTTCCCTTTTTCGTTGAAACTCATAAAAATCCAAGACTCTGCCTGTATTGTGGGCTCCTTTGTACTTGGTATAAGAAGCTCCACATGCATGTTCCTTTCTCTTGTAATAAATCCAGTTACTACTTATGTCTTGTGAAGTTGGTTAACAGTATTGGTGGCAGAGGGGGTAGTATGAAGGCAGCCCAAAAGCTTAGGGGCCATTGCTGGAGGCTGAGGATGCTGTCAGTAGCACTCTAGAGGTGCTCCATTAGAGAGTCATCTTGCGGGCTGTCACTCAACAAGCTGGCGCTGTCCACGTCTGGAGACTCTGACTTGCACCTCTTGGCCAGCGGAAAGAAAGATCACATACAATATCTTAGACCAAGCAAAGTTTCATGAAGGCAGTGGCATTTAAATTTGGTCTTAAGTGTACTATTCCAGTAGGTAGAGATAAGGCAGAGAGTCAGTCAGTCAATAAACATTTACTAAACACCTACAATAGGCCAGGCATTTAAGTACAGTATGAGCAAAGGTGCAAAGCCAGGAAATATTTGAGAATTATTTAAAAGTCCTATTTAAACAAAACATAGACTGTATTATAGGAGCTAAAGATAGAATGGGAGGCAGATTGTATAGGCCTTTGAATTCCAGACTAAAGAGTCTGTGCTTCATTCCATACTCAATGTTTCCTAACAATTAGACTTAACCAAAAGCATCATGAGCTGCCTAGAAGATAATGGGTTCCCTCATGTTAGAGGTCTCTGGCCCAAGGCTAAATGGCCACATATTAGTAATATAGCATGTAAGCTCCTCCAGAGGAAGGATTATTGCTTCACTCTTTAAATTCCCAGCCCCTAGCACAATGCCTGGCATCTAGTAGAAGCTTAATAAATGTTTGTTGATTGATTCCTGTTCAGGTATGGTTTACACTTAGGGACTCTGAGATGCTATGATACTTTGAAGAATATGATCAAAGTGGAGAAATGCTTTAAGGATGATAGAATAAAGTTAGCAGATAATGGAGAGAAAGCAGAATAACTGAAATCCTAGATTGCTCGCATCTTCTCCAAGAAGTAGAATGATTCTCAAAATAGAGATGGTAAAAATGAATATCCCTAAAGAGGGACCTGAACTCCAAGAGAGATTAGAAGAGAGTCATTCCACCTCACAGGGATACTATGAAGATCAAAAGAGATGCACAATTTGTGAAAGTTCTTTGAAAACTGTAAAGTGCTGTGTGAACAGAAGGCATTATTAGTGTCCTTAGTCTTGTTAATAATAATAGGGTGTCTGACTGATGCAAATGACTTTAGTTCTCTAGGCACAGATTAATTATGTCCCTGGGATCTGAAAGAACTTGAAGATATGATCTTGTAGCCAATCTATGTAATTTCGATGAAATCATGGCAAAATAGAAAGCTGTTGTCTTTGTTTTCAAAATCTGGAGAAAGGAGGATTCCAGAAACCACAAAACAGTATGTTTGATGTAAATCCCTAGCAAAATACTAGGAGATTAATAAGCAGATATTTTGTGAAAACTTGGAAGAGAAAGATAGTAATTAGAAGCCACTGTGTGTTCATTTAAGAAAAAAGTTATGCCAAACTAACTTCATTTCTTTTATCGATAGTTACTAGACTGGTGGATCAAAGAAATGCCAGGGATGTAGATACTGATTTTCAAAGGGCAAATCTCACAAGACATTCTTGGTACAATTAGATGAGGTTAAACCTGGTGGAACAATTATCTACAAATACTATTCTTGCTTAACAGAGTGATTACAAACTGAAGGGGATTCTCTATTAGCATGCTTTCTGTTAAAAGGCTCTGTAATTGGCCCTCTATGGTTCAACAATACTAGTATGACCACAAGGTACACCAATAATCAAGGCAGGCAAAGCTTCCAACCATCCTTCAGCCTTATGCTGTCCACCAGGGTTTGGGGAACTGGCTCCCCATCCCTCTGCATTGTCCCTACTAAGTCCTTCCCCTTCTGGATATTCCTTTCCTTTCAAATATGGCATGAGGTGTATGCCAGGAGAAAGAAAAAAAATGTCTGCCCATTTCAGGTCATATATCCATTTCTGGGGCTGAATCATCTCAAGTAGCTTCCTAAATATAATATTTTCTCTCTCTTCTCTCTCTCTTCTCTCTTCTCTCTTCTCTCTCTCTCTCTCTCTCTCTCTCTCTCTCTCTCTCTCTCTCTCTCTCTCTCCTTCTCTCCCCCCGCCTCCAAATTCTGGAAATTTTCACTGACTGTCCCCCATATCTGGAGTGCCATTCCCCCTCATCTCTTGCTTCCTGACTTCCTTCAAGTCTCATCTAAAGTCTTACCTTCTACAAGAAACCTTTATTGATCCCCTTTAATTCTACTGTCTTTCCAATTCATCCTGTATATAGCTTGTGTGTAAATAATTGTTTGCATGTTGTCCCACCCCCAAGCTCTTAGTCTATGAGTTCCTTGAGGTGAGGGACTCTTTCAACTTTCTTTGTATCCTCAGTGCTTTTTACCATGCCTAGAATATAGTAGGTCCTTAATAAATGTTTATTGACCAATTGAATTTTCAGCCACTGCCAAATAGTTTTAAGCCTTTTTCTTTCACCATTAACTTTGACCAGGCTCCTCTCAGACAAATTCTATGTAATATAGTTTCCACTACCAATTCTTTCTTCCATTCACCCCATGCATTGCCATTTTCACCATGTGGATGATTTGCAAAGTACTGTAAAGACCACCAAATGTGTATATAAATGGAGGCTGACAAACACCTCAGCCCCAGCAAGCCCTTAGGTATGGAACAGCAGATATGACTGGACAACCAAAATCTCCAAACAGTTAACTCCTCTAGGAAAATAGAAGAAGGGATGATTAGTTACTTCCTAATTACATCATTTGAGCACTCCTCTAAGTCTCTGTACCACTTCCTTGTTACCTAATTTCCGGCAGATCTTCATACAGTCTTATAGCTAGACAGAATGAGTACATAATATAAGAGATTCATGGAGATGATATAGCCCAGGAGAGAACATGAGAACCCACGTACTACCTGTATGCCTCAGGATTAGAAGAGATTTTTAAATATGGGGAACCTAGCCAAATATATTATAAAAAAGAGCCATTCCCCAGTTGATAAATGGTCAAATGATATAAACAGGCAGTTTTCAGAAGAAGAAATCAAAGCTGTCAATAGTCACATGAAAAAATACTCTAAATCACTATTGATTAGAGAAATAAAAATTAAAATATCTCTGAGGTACCACTTCACACCTACCAGATTGGCTAACATGACAGAAAAGAAAGATGACAAATGCTAGAAGGCATGTGGAAAAATTAGAACACTGGTGCACTGTTGGTAGAATTGTGAACTGATCCAACTATTCTGGAGAACAATTTGGAGCTGTGCCTAACGGGCTACAAAACTGTGCCATACCCTTTGATCCAGCAACACCACTATTAAGTCTGTATCTCAAAGAGATTAAAGAAAAGGAAAAAGGACCTATTTGTACAAAAATATTTATAGCAGCTCTTTTTGTGAATTGGAAACTGAAAGGATATTCATCAATTGCAGAATGACTAAACAAGTTGTGGTATATGGTTATGAGAAATACTATTCTGCTATAAGAAATTATGAGCAGAATGTCTTCAGAAAAACCTGGAAAGATTTACATGAACGCATGCAAAGAGAAGTGAGCAGAACCAGGAGAATATTGTACATAATAACAAAAATATTGTATGGATGATCAACTGTGAAAGACTTATCTACTCTGATCAAGACAATGAGCCAAGATAATCCCAAAGGACTCATGATGAAAATGCTATCCACCTCCAAAGAAAAAACTGATGAGCTCTGAATGCATATGGAAGAACAATTTTTTCATTATCTTTATTTTCTTGCTTTTTTGGCAATATGGTTAATATGGAAACATGTTTTTCATGATTTCAGAAGTATAATTGATATCACATTTTTTACCTTCACAATGGGTAGGGTAGTGGGTCAGGGAGAGAGAATTTGGAACTCAACACTTTTTTTAAAAAAAAAGTTTAAAATAAATAGTAAATTGAAAGACAAAAAAGAAAAGGACATAAACTATGTGATTCCTAATTCCCAATCCAGAAAAGGGCAGCTTGGTACCCTGGAATTTTAAGAGCCAGAATACTTGGATTCAAATCTCTGTGACTATGGACAACTGATTTGTGCTCTCTGGGCCCCAGATTCCTCATCTATATTAAGAGAAGGGTTAGACTGGATATGACCTCTAAGTAAGTTCTAACTCTAAATCCATGGCCCTGTGAACTTTTTGTACTATGCCATAGTGAGGCTAGAACCTTGAGGAATACTTACAGGGGCCAGTAAGAGCCAACAACAGGAAGATCTGAGACACAGAAGTCAAGCGAGGAGATAAGCAGACCTCACCAGAGAGGTCAAGGAGAATGAGGATTGGAACAAGGGCAGCAATAAGATTTAAGCCACTAGAGAATTCAGTCATGTGGAAAGAGTTCAAGGGTGTTCTTCCCCATATGTTCAGGATGAAGCAGAATAAAACTTACATTGCATAGATAGAAAACTGTAATGGAAAATTTGAGCGAATCAACCTGCCCACTGTAATGGAGAAAGGCAACATAATGCTACCCAACCACAAGCTTTGATGGAACTCATCATTTATTTAGCCAGCATCAAAACCACCTAAACAGAAGCCATAAACCCTTAACCATTTGACATTATAAAAAAGTAAGGCTGAAGGGCTTTCGTCGCCTTGAAATATGCTAGGTCCAACTGAACATACTTAAAATAAGAAGAAGAAAAAAGCCTTTTAGTATTTTAGTTCCTTGCTAACACAAATCTGATAACAGATTGTTTAGTCCTGGGGTTGTATTGAGTTACAATACATATGACATGAATTACTATTTCTTAGGCATGGTGATAGGAACCTACATGGGATGTGGGGTGTTCTCTCTGGGTTTCCAGACCTCCCAGCTCCCGGAAGGGGAAAGATACAAATCTCCCACTACCAGGTAGATGGAAGACAAAGAGACCCTGCTTCAAAACACCAGCACAAAGTTATTTCACCTGCCTTCCTTCCCATGACCCCCAATTTAATTCTCTCCATATACAATACCTTCTTGACTCTTGACTCTTCATGACCTGAATAATTTCACATTTATGTAATGCTTTAGGGTTTGTAGATCATTTTCCTCCCACTAACTCTCAGAAGGTGGTGCAAACCTTAGTAGCCCTGACTCCCAACAGGGAGATTAATACAGCAGGTGAGGTAGATTCAAACCCAAATCTCATGATGCCAAGTTCACTGCTCTATTATGTTAATTGGAATTCCCTGCACCTGCCTCTACTCTCACCCTAAATTGTCTGATTAATAAAAAAAGCATTCAGAATTAGAATTTTCATGTTTCCTTTTTATTTGCTGCTCTAGCTCTTTCTCCCCCTTCCCTTCTCTTGGTAATGTCCATTACCCTGAGTAAAAGATACCTGACTTCTTAGTGCCCCGGTCCAGAGGTGTCAAACAGGTTGCTGTAGGCCCCGTTAAAATGTAATTGGAAAATATTTAACAAAATAAATAAAAATGCAATAAAACACAGATAATATCAACATCTGATTTTCTAAGTCAGTATGAACTTGCAGGGATCCTTATATACCATTTAATGGCCCTACTTCTATTTGAGTTTGACAGCACTATTCTAGGGAACTTTCTAATAAGACTATAAATTGCAAAGAAGATGTCAACCTCTGTTGGTAAGAAGTTTCTTCCCCTAGGAGTTTCCAATACTAATAAAAACCACACATCCTTATCTCCTACCCCAAAGCATACCTAAAGCTTTGGATAGTGTCCATTTTACTAGAATCATCTTCACTGCTATACTAGATATCACCTAGACAAGCTTTTTATTTGAATAGAGATTTGTATAGACAGCTTTTATTGTATAGAAGAGTATATTTATAATAATAAAGCAGTCTACATGCACTACCCTCATCAGAACCTTAGGACCTCACTGTAAAACAGGCAGGGGAGATGTTAATACTCCATTTCATGCAGACAGAGAGGCTCAGAGAGATTCAGTGATTTGCCCAAGACTACCCAACAAATAAGTGTCAGAGAGAGGACATGAACAAAGACATGAATAGAGACTTGTTCTGGTCTGCTTTGCACCAGACCACACTATGTTCTCTCTACAAGCCTTCCCTCCATTCTAAATTCTCTCCTCTCTTGGCCTTCCATTCTTTTCTGTCACACACTCTCTCCTCACTTCTCATTCTACCTAATAGATTAGAACCATTTTGGTAAACTTTCTAATTATAAAGTTGTTTCCACCCATTTTTAATTATTCCCACTAGGTAATATACCCTTCTTCATTTACAACCACTTCAGGATGGTATTGCTTATTTTCCAAAATGCCCTCCAATTGTGCTGATTACTCAGAGCATTCAGCTTTTAATTTCATAAGGAATAAGGTATGCCATTATCAAGAATTATGCTTTGGAAGAAAAACAGCTCAAAATTACATTGCAAGGTGTTCTGTTTTGTTTGTTTGTTTTTGGTCAAAGTATCTCCTCCCTGTCAGAGGACTGATGTGAACATGCTTCTCTCAAACAGCTTGTGAAATAAAAGCCACTTATAACAAAACTAATATCCCCTAGATATAGCCACTTTTCAACTATCGTTTTGCAGTCTATCCTGTCTCCCTCCATATAAACAAAAGCAATCCTTGCCACACAAACCTGCTTGACTTTCAATTGGTTGATTGTTTGTTGTCCTTCATGCTCAAAGAGGACCAAAATGACATCCTTATGTTGGGGTCAAAGTACAGTATACCCCACTGTGACTGATCAAGCCAATACCAGCTCAGAGAGCTCTATCACAAATCAGGCACAAATAGTCCATATGAACATCTAGTGTGGAGATGCTTCTAAATTTCCTCATCTCATGTTTCTTTTGAGCTGCTTGAACTCTGTTTTGCTCACACAGCACAGCACCTTCACGCAGGTACCCATGCTGGGTGATCCTATGCCAGTGTTTTCTATGTCCCACAATTAACTCCAAAGTTATTCAGAGAGACCTTGAGAGTGTCGTTGTATTGCTTCTTCTGATCTCCCCGTGAGTGCTTGCTTCGTGTGAGTCCTCTGTAAAATAATTTTTAGGCAAACATTTGGCATTTGAACAATGTGGCCAGCCCATCAAAGTCGCATTTTGTGCAATAGAGTTTGAATGCTTAGCAGTTCAGCTTGAGAAAGGACCTCATTGTCCAGTACCCTATCTTGCCAATTGATCTTCCATTCAAATGGAAGTGACTCAGTTTTCTGGCACGGTGATAGTACACTCTCCAGGTTTCACAGGCATACGACAATGAGGTCAGCACAATGGCTCTGTACACCTTCAGTTTGGTAGGTGGCCTAATACCTCTTCTTTCCCGCACTTTACTTCAGAGCCTCCCGAACACTGAGCTAGATCTGGCAATGCGTTGTATCAATCTCATCATTTATGTGTACAGACTTAGAAAGTATACTGCCAAGGTGAGTGAATTGATCCACCATATTCAAAATTTCTCCATTTCCTGTAACCAACCCATTCCATTTCATGTATGGATAGTAGCTGGTGGAGAACTTCTGTTTTCTTGGTGTTAATTGTCAGGGAAAAATTAACACAAGCAGCAAAGAATCCATCCATACTCTCTTGCATTGCAACCTCAGAGGTTGCATTGAGTGCACACTCATAGCCCAGCAAAAAGTCATGCACCAACTCTCCCTCCACTTTAGTCTTGGCTTATAGCCTTTTCAAGTTAAATAATTTATTGTTAATGCAGTAGCTGACCTTGATGCCATTTTCATCCCCACTGATGGCACCTGACAACATCACTGAAACATCATGCTAAAACACATGAGAGCAAGCACACAGCCCTGCTTCACTTCATTGGTGACTAGGAAAGCACAAGAACATCATCCACTATCCAGACCCCATGCAAGCATCCCATCATGAAACTGACATAAAATACTAATGAATTTCTCCAGGCAGCCAAATTTCCCCACGATCTTCCACGAACCCTCCTAAACTGACTTTCCATTAGTAGGGATGTCAGCCTAACTGATTGAGGGTGATATCATTCCCTTATTCAGTGCATAGATATTGGTCAATTTGAAAGAAATCTCTATTTAGAAATCTGAGTGCTTTTCTGGTGATTTGTTTATTCATAAACTAATTCACTAGAAAGTCTTTAGAAGCTACCTAAAAGTATCATGAATATCTTCTCCCAAAAAACTAGAAATTAAAAAGCATTCAACATCAGTTGCACCAGAAGTGACAAAATTAACCCCACTGGGTCTCAAACATCAAACAAGAAAACACTCAAGAATTTTAATTCACACAAAAATCGTTGAGAAGTATATGAGCAGAATAGAAAAATTTAGTAATTGATGGTGGTGGCTAATACAATCCAGTACTTGTTATTACTTGAAAGAGAGTCTTAGAGTTGGAAAAGACCTTATAGGTTTTCTAGTCCAACCTCTTATCTGATGTGGAGTGTAAAGACCACCAGCAATAACAAGGAACTCACTACCTTATACTTCATTTTTCAGTGGCTCCAATTGTTAGGAATAATGATGAATTTTATGATGATGATTGATGATGATGATGATAGGTACTTAATGATTTAAAGTTTGCAAAGTTCTTAATATATATACTCTCACTTGAGTTTTACAACAAACCTATGAGGTAGGTAGTGCAGTTACCATCACCTTTTTACAGGTAGGGAAATTGAAGCTCAGAAATGTTGTGATTTATCCAATGGGATCAATCAGGGGAAAGAAAATAAATACTAGTTAATTGAAAATAAAATTCAATTTTTGAAAAATAAATTAATTATTAAGGGCTTGTTATATGCCAGGCATGTTCTTAGAGGCTGAGGATATAAAAACAGTAGAGGACCTAAGTTCAAACTCTAACTCTCTCACTACCTGTGTGACTTTAGGCAAGTCATTTAACCTTTCTGGGACACAATGTCCTTATCTGTAAAATCAAGGTAGCCTCTAATGTCCATCCAGCTCTAAATCTTTGATCTGATGATAAAACTACCATGGTTTTTGAATGCAAGAAGCTTTCATAGCCAAGTATCAGAGGCAGGATCTATACTTGTTTTTCTGACTTCAAGTCCTGTATTTTATCCACTATACCATCCTGGACTGGGTTTGTTATAACTTTACCCACTTGTCCTAGTTTTCCCCTCTGAGCCAAGGAACCTCATTAGCACTCTAGCCCTACAAATCCATGAAGCTAAGGCCCATCTCATTTCTTCCCTTTCAACTCTAAACATCCCCAGTTCCTCATATTGTTCATATTACAATTTACAATGCTACCTCTCCTGTCCACCCCCAACCCCATCTTCATTGCCTTACTTCAGTTGTGCTCCAGCTTGTCAATGTCATCTAGAACTGAACACGATCCTCCAGTGTGACCTCTTCCACAGTTATTCATGGAATAGGGAACAGGCAGCTAGTCAAGTGGCTTAATCAGATTCTGTCTCTTGCATCCTGCCTTCAGCTTGTGTGCTGACCAGCTTATTTTCTATGATTTAATCTTCATAAAACACACCAGTGATTAGTTCACTTCCCTGCTCAAGAACCTTCAAGGACCTCTATGGCCTATTGGATATAGTCCAAGCTCCATATATGGCCTGGCATTTGAGGGTCTTCATGATATGCCTCCAAACTACCTTTCTGTCTCAGAAAGGGAGGAGAAAGAAGAATGCACTGGGAGAAGGGGAAAGGGAGATGTAGAATGGGACAAATTATCTGACCTAAGAGGTCTGAAAGAGATTTTACAGTGAAGGGGGAAATGGAGGAAGTGGGAGAGAGGAGCACGTGAACCTTTCTCTCATCAGAATTGGCTCAAACAGGGAATAATATACACACTCAGTTGTATGTAAAAATCTATCTTACCATACACAAAAGTAGGAGGAGAAGGGGATAAGAGAAAGATGATAGAAGGGAGGGCAGTTTGGGGGAGGTAAAGTCAGAAGCAAACCACTTTGAAGAACAGACAGTATAAAAGAAGGGAGAAAGTAGGATAAACAGGAGGAAAACAGGATGAAGGGAAATACATAGTTGGTAATCATTACTGTGGAAGGAAAAAAGCTTTTACAGTGAGTTTCTCTGATAAAGACTTCATTTCTCAAATGTAGAAAAACTGAGTTAAATTTATAGAAATATGAGCCATTCTTCAGTTGATAGATGGTCAAAGGTAGATATGAACAGTTAGCTTTCAGACAAAGTCACCAAAGCTATCAACAGTCGCATGAAAAAATGCTCTAAATCACTATTGATTAGAGAAATGCAAATTAAAGCAACTCTGAGCTACTACCTCACACCCGTCATACTGGCTAATATGACAGAAAAGGAAAATGACAGATGTTGGAAGGGATATAAGATAATTAAAACACTAATGAATACTATTGGTGAAGTTGTATACTGATTCAGCCATTCTGGAGAACAATTTAGAACTATGCACAAAGGGCTATAAAACCATGCATACCTTTTGACCAAGCAATACCATTACTAGGTCTGCATCCCAAAGAGATAAAAAACAAAAAGGTGGGGTGGAGCCAAGATGGCAGCTGGAAAACAGGGACTTGCTTAAACTTTCCTCCCCACAGGTCCCTCCAAACACCTATAAAAATGGCTCTGAACAAATTCTAGAGCTGCAGAACCCACGAAATAGCAAAGGGAAGTAGGGCTCCAGCCCAGGACAGCCTGGATGGTCACTGGGAAGGGTCTATCGCACAGAGCTGGGAGCGGAGAGGAACAGAGCCCAGAGTGGGCTGCACCTGGACCAACCAGACCAGGAGCCAGGTGGAACAGGCCTTAGTGCCCTGAATCAGTGAGCTGTGGCAGTTACCACACTTCTCAACCCACAAACACCAAAGACAACAGAGAAGGTTAGTGGGAAAAGCTGCTGGGACAGAGTGAAAGAAGTTCGCGGTTGGGCCACTGCTCAGGGTCAGCAGAGGTGCAGCTCTGAGGCTGCTTCCAGAGCTACAGCTGCAGTTGCTTTCAAGCCCCAGACCCACCTGGTGGGAGTAATTAAGTAGAGGATTAGGGCAGGAGTGCAAAGCCTGGTTTGCCCTGCCTGGATCAGGGCCTCAATCCTAGTTGGCAGTTCTTGGGGAAGAAGGAGCACTGGCGTGGCAGAGCTTGCTGTGTAGAAGTAGGTCTGAAAACAGCAGTGCAGCCCTCAAGCTTGGGACAAAGTACTCTCTACAAGCTGTCATACCCCAATCAAAAAGCTCAAGGGTCAAGTAGTTGTCTGGGAACATGAACAGGCAGCAAAAATGAACTCAGATTCAAACTCAGTTTGGAATCTTCCTTTGGTGACAAAGAAGACCAAAACATCCAGCCAGAAGAAGTCAACGAAGTCAAAGAGCCTACATCAAAAGCCTCCAAGAAAAATATAAACTGGTCTCAGGACATGGAAGAGCTCAAAAAGGATTTTGAAAAGCAAGTTAGAGAAGTAGAGGAAGAATTGGGAAGAGAAATGAGAGTGATGCAGAAAAACCATGAAAAACAAGTCAATGACTTGCTAAAAGAGACCCAAAAAATGCTGAAGAAAATAACACCTCAAAAAATAGCAAAATGGAAAAAACAGCAAACCAAAAAGCCAATAAGGAGAAGAATGCCTTGAAAGGCAGAATTAGCCAAATGGAAAAGGAGGCCCAAAAGACCACTGAAGAAAATACTACCTTAAAAATTAGATTGGAGCAAGTGGAAGCTAGTGACTTTATGAGAAATCAAGATATTATAAAACGGAACTAAAGGAATGAAAAATGGCAGACATGAAATATCTCATTGGAAAAACCACTGACCTGGAAAATAGATCCAAGGGATATATTTTAAAAATTATTGGACTACCTGA
>CM053623.1:200739181-200803715 GCA_028646595.1 Phalanger gymnotis
GATGTGTGTAATTCATGAGACCTCAGTATTAGGGTAGCTGAAGGGAATATGTGTGTGTGTGTGTGTGTGTGTGTATACAGAGGGCACAGGGTGAGTTGAATATGAAGGAATGATATCTAAAAAAGTAAAACCAAATTAAGGGATGAGAGAGGAATATATTGAGAGAGGGAGAAAGGGAGAGAGAGAATGGGGTAAATTATCTTACATAAAAGTGGCAAGAAAAAGCAGTTCTGTAGGAAGGGAAGAGGGGGCAGGTGAGGGGGAGTGAGTGAATCTTGCTTTCATTGGATTTGACTTGAGGAGGGAATAACATACACATTCAATTGGGTATCTTACCCCACAGGAAAGAAAGAGGAAGGGTTAAAAAGGGGAGACAATAGAAGGGAGGGCAGATAGGGGTAGGAGGTAATCAAAAGCAAACTCTTTTGAAAAGGGACAGGGTCAAGGGAGAAAAGAGGACTGGTTAGGAGGGAGCAAAATATAGTTAGTCTTTTACAACACAAGTATTGTGGAAGAGTTTTACACAATGATACACATGTGACCTATATTGAATTGCTTGCCTTCTTAGGGAGGGTGAGTGGGGAGGGAAGAAGGGAGAGAATTTGGAACTCAAAGTTTTAAAAGCAGATGTTCAAAAAAAAAGTTGTTTTTGCATGCAACTGAGGAATAAGATATACAGGTAATGGGGCATAGAAATCTATCTTGCCCTACAAGAAGATAAGGAAAAAGGGGATGGGAGGAGTGGTGACAGAATGGAGGGCTGACTGGGGAACAGGGCAATCAGAATATATGCCATCTTGGAGTGGGGGGGGAGGGTAGAAATGGGGAGAAAATTTGTAACTCAAAATCTTGTGGAAATCAATGCCGAAAACTAAAAATGTTAAATAAATAATAAAAAATAAAAAATATTTAAAAAAGGAAAAAGACATATGTGTACAAAAATATTTGTAGCAGCTGTTTTAGTGGTAACAAAGGACTGGAAATTGAGGGACTGTCCATCAAATTGAGGAAGGACTGAACAAGTTATTGTATGTGATTATGAAGGAATCCTATTGTGCTTTAAGAAATGATGAGCAGGATGCTCTCAGAAAAACCTGGAAAGACTTACATGAAGTGATGCAAAGAGAAATGAGCAGAACCATGAGAACATTGTACATAGTAACAGCAATATTGTATAATGATCTACTATGAATAACTTACCTATTCTCAGCAATACAATGATCCAAGACAATTCTGTAGGACTTAGAATGAAAGGTGCTGTCCATCTCCAGAGAAAGAACTGGAAAGCCTGAATGCAGATCAAAGACACTTTTTCTTTATTTTTCTTGGGGTTTTTTTTGTTTGTGTATTCTTTCACTGAATGACTTACATGGAAATGTGTTTTGCATTACTACTCATGTAAAACCTATTCGAATTGCTTATGCTAAAATTATTTTTACATGTAATTGGGAAAAAATGAAATATTAAATAGGAAAAAAACTCTAAATACCAAGATCTTTCTGAAACTGTCATGTAGGGACTCTGCCAATATAGTACTTATGAGTTGACTTTTTGAGCCCAAGTGTAAGACTTTATATTTACAATGTGAACTCAATCACCTTAGCCCAGTGTTTTAGTCTGTTAAATACTTTTTAAGTCTTGACTATCACCCAAAGTATTAGCTACCCCTCTCAACTTTCTATCATCTGCAAATTCAAGAAAGATATGATCAATTTGTCCAAATACTTGATAAAAATGCTTGATAATTTAGGGCCAAGCACATACACCTGGAATGCTTAACTAACACTGCCTTCCATGTGGCTGTCAAACATTAATGTCTCTTCTTTGAGTCATTCAATCAGTTCCAAATCCATGTAACTATATTATCACCTAGTATGTATCTCTCCATGTTATTCACAATTATGATATGAGAGGCTTTGTCAAACCCAGGTCAGTTACAATTGCAGAGTTTTCCTAATATACCAGTCTAGATATACCATCCGAAACAAAAACAGAAAAAAAGGAAATTAAGTTAGTCCAGCATGATCTTTTCTGGCTGAAACCATGAAGGCTCCTTGTTATCATCAATTCCTTTTTATTTTTCTCAGTAACCATCCCTTCGATCTCATGTGCTGGAATTTTGCCAGGAATTATGTTAAGCTCACTGGTCTACTGTGTGCAGACTCTACTCTCTTCTCCTTTTTTGAAAATCAATACATTTTACTTTCTCCAGTCTAGCAATATCTTTTCCATTCTCTATGATCTTTCACTGATACTGTGGTTCAGTTCTCTGTGACCACATTTGAGAGTTTTCTTGGCAAAAATACTGACATGGCTAGCCATTTCCTTCTCCAGTACATTTTGCAGATGAGGAAACTGAGGCAAACAGGGTCAAGTGACTTGACCAGGGTCCCCCAGCTAGTAAGTGTCTGAGGCTGGATTTGAACTCACAAAGATGATTTTTCCTGACTCCAGGCTTGGCACTGTATTCACTGTACCACCTAACTGCCCCAGCTCAGCAATTATATCTACCCATTCTTTCATTACCCTGATATGTAATTTGCGTGGACTCAAAAATGACTAGGTACTTTCTTAATATGTCCTTACTTATCCTGGGTTTTAATTCTCTATTAACCATTATTTTTTCCAGTAAAATAATAATTTTCCTTGGTAGAGAAAACAGAAGCTATGTAAAAGCTGGGTAGTTCTGCCTTCTCTCTGTTGCCCTTTACTATCATCCTATCCAGCTCAAAAAAAAATCAGTCAACAAGCATTTATTAAGCATTTACTATGTAACTGAGATAAAAGGAAAAAAATGAGGAGCTCACATCCTAACAGAAGTTCATATTCTTAGTAAACAGCTATTGTAGCCCTTCTTTGATTCTTCTCTTTTCCTCAGTTTACCAGGGAGAAATCATTTTTATTGTCCTTAGCACTCCTTGCCAGGCTCATTCCCTTCAGAATTCTAACTCACAGTAGACCTTGATGTGCTGTTTGTATTCATCTTCCATTGCCTGCTTTTGTTTCCATCTTCTGGACATTTTTTTTGTTTTGGGTAGACTGAGTCTCCCTATCTCACCAAGGCTAAAGTGCAAGGGCTAATCACAAACCCAACGCCACTAATGATCAGTATGGGAGCTTTAATTTGTTCCGCTTCTATTCTATAAAATAGGGATAATAATACCTGCATTACCTACTTCACAGGGCTATGGTAAGACTCAAATGAGATTGTACTTGTCTTCTGTCTAAGTTTGGGGTGGTTTTACACACTACTGTATGTGTGAGGGAGATGTGACTCTTGAATGATGGAGATGATGTTAAGTATGATGATGCATTTCCGTGCAAGAGACTCCTTGAGCTAATTCCAATTATTCTTTGCAGAGACCTATGTGGAGACAGAAGTTCCAGGGAGATGATAGAGAGAGAAAGACCTTAAATGACAGCCCTCCAAGCTGGAGGCCAGCCTCATTCATCTTCCTGACTTCTAGGGCCTGCAATTTTAGAAAATGCAGAAAGGAGGCCACGTCTGGTGAGACCATTTGTGTGATTTAAGATCTTTTCTCTCTCTCAAAAGAAATGTTTATTTACTCTTGTGTGTTTTCTGGTATATTCTAATATGCAGACCTCTAATTTCTGTATATTATTTGTTCAAATAAATAGATTTACTCTCTATTCACTGTCTGTGATGGTCTTTGGTGTGACAAACATTTGGTAGGGAAGAACTAAGCTCTCTCTTCAATAATGGAGGGAGGTGTGTGTGTGTGTCTATCATTTGGTAGGGAGGCTCTAAGTTGACTTGTATAAGATAAATTGCCAAATCTAATGGTCTTTTCTCGTCTTTCTTGTCCTCTGTTCAGCCTTTCACACTTTCACTCACCTCTTCTCCTTGATACTTTTTCTCTTCAGGTTTCTGAAACACTGCTCTCTCCTGGTTCTCCTCCTGCTCATCTGACTGCTCTTTCTCAGTTTCCTTTGCTGGATTTTTATCCAGGTCATGCCAACTATCTGTACATCCTAGAGGGCTCTGTCGGTGGCCCAGTTCTCTTTTTCTTCCATATTCTTTCACTTGGTGATTTTATTAGCTCCCATAGATTCAATTCTCATTTCAGTCACACAGATGACTCTCATACCTACTTAACCAGTCCTAACCTCTGTCCTAACCTCCAGACTCTCTCCAACTGCCTGTCAGACATTTCTAACTGTATATCCTGTAGAAATCTTCAACTCAACATATCAAAATCTGAATTCATTCTTTTTCCCCAAAAAATTCTTCCTCCTTTCAAACTTCTCTATTGCTGTCAAAGGCACCCTGATCATCTTAATCATACAGACATTAGATGGGAGAGAGGTAGGCAAAGTCCATGACCACCAAGGTTAAGTACCCTCGGTATCATCCTCAACTCCTCACTCTCTCTCATCCCCCACATCCAAACTGTTACCAACCCCTGTCAATCGTACCTTTGTAACGTCCCTTGTCTATGATCCCTTCTCATCTCTGGTACTGCTAACACCCTGGTGCAGGCCCTCATCGCCTCCTGCCTGGACACTGCCAAAGCCTGCCAATTCTTCGTCCCGCCTCACGTCTCCCACTACTCTAGTCCATCCTCCGTTCAGCTGTCAAATTGATCTTCCTAAAGTAAAAATCTGAAGGTGTCATTCCTATTCAATAAATTCCAGTGGCTCCCTATTACCTCCAGGGTCAAATATAAAAAGTTTTATTTGAAAATCAAAACCTTTTCCCAATCTAGCCCCTTCCTACCTTTCCAATCTTCTTATAGCTTCCTGACCTTCACATACCCTATGATCTGGTGAGACTGACATCCTTGCTTGTTTCTCATAGAAGACACCCCATCTCCTGAGTCCAGGCATTTTCACTGGCTGTTCTCCATGCCTAGAATTCTCTCCCTCCTTATCTATGCTTCCTGGCTTCCCTGGCTTCCTTCAGGTCCCAAATAAAATCCTATCTTCTATGAGAAGCCTTTCTTAAACCCTAATAATGGTAGTATCCTCCCTCTAGTGATTATCTCCAATTTGTCCGGCATATTTTATTTGTACATATCTGTTTTCATGTTGCCTCCTCAGTTAGACTATGAGCCACTTGAGAGCAGGGAATGTCTTTTGCCTTTCTTTGTAACCTCAGAGCTTCGCACAGTGTTTGGCACTTAATAGGTGTTTATTAAATACTTGTTACTTGAGTTGACTTTTTCTTAAGAATGTCTTAGGGAAGCATCCTTCCTATTGAATCCAGATTGTTCTCTTAACCCAGAGATATTTAAGAGGGTGGCAGGTTAATTATAGAGACTTCTGTTGGAGATAGAAGAGCACCATCAGAGTCCTGGACCCTGCCTGTCCCTCCTCCCCCATCAGAAAGTAGAAAAAGGGCCCAACCCACTCTGCTGGCACATTAGATGGGGAGAGGCAGACCAAGTCTATGACCACCAAAATTAGGCAATGTCTACTCTAGTCCCCCTCCTCCTTATTTTATACAGGTAATCATTAGAAGCCTGTCTCTGTATCCATCTTTTATAAAGTTACCTGGCACATTAATAAAATGAAACCAAAAGATGTCATTTTCTGCTCTTCTTGCTGCTGTTCTAGCCTCCAAACTTGACCACCACAGATAACAGGAAAGAGCTAAGTGGCTCAGTTCTGTATTCTTCGGGTCCATGAATCCTCATCTGCACCACAACCATCTTTGGAACTACAGTTCCTTCTACTGGTGCATGCTCTAGCCTCCAAATTGGGCCAATAAGGCCATACTGGAAAGGAGATAAAACACGTGGCTCTGTACTCCTTTGGGACAATGGGTCCTCATTTCTTCCTTCCTTCTCCCATGCATAGGCTCCTCCTCTCCTTTTCATCTCTTGTCCTTAAAACTGGAATACCCTATCAAAAAGGCAAGTCAGTTGACTGCCCTATGGTTCTACTTGCTGTCTTTGACGTCTCAGAGGTGTGTGCTGTTTTCTCCATTAAAATATAAGCTCTTTGAGAAGAGAGGTCATCTTACTTTTGTATTTCTATCTCCAATGCTTAGTATCTTACTTGTCATATGGTAAGCTCTTAAATATTTTTCATTCATTCAAATAGACCCCCTTTAAGAAAATATAATTAGCTAAGTTTCACATCCATGCCAAAAATAAACTATCCTATCAAACAGGAGACATTTAATAAGCATACTACAAGTAAAGAGAGAAGAAAGGGAAGCTGTGTCAGATTTTATATTCTTAAGCTCAAAGATCATTGCAGATGGCGACTGCAGCCATGAAATTAAAAGATGCTTGCTCCTTGGAAGGAAAGCTATGGCAAAGCTGTATAGCATACTAAAAAGCAGAGCTATCACCTTGCCAACAAAGATCCATATAGTCAAAACTATGGTTTTCCCAATAGCAAGGTATGGCTGCAAGAGTTGGACTTTAAGGAAAGCTGAGCACCACAGAATCAACACTTTCAAATTATGGTGCTAGAGAAAACTTTTGAGAGTCCCTTGGACAAAAAGAAGGTCGAATTAGTCAATATTTAAAGAAATTAGTTCAGGCTATTCACTGGAAGGTCAAATACTGAAGCTGAAGCTTAAATATTTTGGTCACATAATGAGATGTGACTGATTGGAAAAGACCCTGATGGTGGGAAACATTGAAGGCAAAAGGAAAAGGGGACAGCTGAGGATGAGATGGATAGAGAGTGTCATGGAAACAACAAACATGAAACTGGACAGACTTTAAGATATATTGGAAGACAGCAGGCCCTGGAGTGCTCTGGTCCGGTCCATGATGTCACAAAGAGCTGGGCATGACCAAATGACTGAATAACAAATGCTTGGGCTACGGATATGAAGAAAAAATGCAACAACATCTGTCTTCAAGGAGTTTTCATTCTCTTTTTGACTCTTCCAAGCCCCACAGTGACAGGCTTTGTGGTGTAGTGGAAAAAATCTGACCTTATACACAGGAAGAAAAAATCTGACCTTATACACAGGTTAAAATCCTGCCTCTGATATAGAGTATTCATGTGACCTGGGGCAAGTCACTTAACCAATCAATAACCCAGGCATACCATAAATATCAGAACAAGCATCCCTGAGGTGGGGAAGAATAGCACCACACTGATGGAATCGCAGCCCTAGCCCAACAAAAATGAAAATATTCCCATTTCCCTATGATATCCTGCAGTCTGGTAGGAGATCTGGAAATAACCGCTGACAACAGTATTTCTGATCATCCTCTTCTCACTTGTATTTCTATCAATCCCAGAAATAAAAGGTGTTACATAGGAATATCTCTGATTTCTTTTGACAGCTATTACTAAAACTTGCTGAAATTTGAAAACAGGCAGAAAAGAAATATCCTTCTCATAAACATATCAGGGGATGGGACATGCAGTAGAAAATCACAGTAGAGTTGAGAATAGAGAATCAACCACATATCCCTCACTTTCTGCAAATCTCACCAAGTTGTTAGTGGTCATTCTTTTAGTCATCCCAGAGAAATCATTTGACAGCCACTCTGGCTCTGTTGATGCTCAAGCCACATGAGTGTTAGCTAACCCTGGAGTCATTTTTGATTCACTTGGTGTGTGATTTTCCAGCCAGCACAGAATATCCAATCAATGTAAGGAGCCAACCTCACACAACCTAGTGAGATTTGAAACATGCCTAGACTTTCCTGGAGAAAATGGATTATTCCCAGGGTGGGAAAATGTTTGTAACTCACTATATCTTGCATCCATCCACATCCTTTATTATGTGTTCACTTCCCTTTCCTGAGATTAATGTCCATTTTAACATTAAAAGACCCTTTGTTACACAGTGAGGATGAATTGTGAACTGTGCTTCTAAATAAATAATTTCTTATTGAATGTTAATTACACTGACAATTATACTGAAGTCTCATTTTACATAAATGCAGTGTTACAGTTTCTAATAACACTACAATGCCTCCTAGAAAAAAAAAAGTATCTGTAGGGGGAAAAAAGAGTCTAACACACTGGATAAATATGAAATATTTGCTATATTGAATATTAATCTGTATATCTAGGAAATACACCAAAGACTACAGTACAACCTTGCAGTTAAATATTCATAAAGGCAAAGTATAAATACTTCATATTCCTTATCTGCTCAGGGAAAAGACAAATAATGGCTATACTTAAGTGACTGAAGCAAAAGTTAGCTCATCTAAAAACCTAAATGATCCATTTTCAATGTTAGCAAATTTTGTTGAGTACTTTCCAGGTCATTTTGTGCTAAATAAACCCCATCTGATGATTATGGTAATAATTTGGGGGCTTTCTAGCTAAAACACTGCACTCAGAGTCAGAGGTCTTTATCCCCAGATTTACTATCATATATGCAATGTTAGTCTTTGTCTTTCACAGAAATTTCAATAAAAATTCATTAAGGGAGGAAGCTGGATCTACTTGAGCACTTTGAGGATCTGTGATTTCATCAATGTGAATGCTCCTTTCATCAATGTAGACAGCAGTCCCCCAACATTTTAGTGCCTTAGTAGCTAGTATTCTAGAATTCCTGGAGCCAGAAAAAAATTCATCAATCACTCTGCAGCAAAATGACAATAATCTGCTAATTTAGCTAGCTCAGTCTTTGTATGATGAACTCAGTTCATCATCAGATTATACTCAAAGTCTTCCATGCAATCATTCCAGCTTGGCCGGACTTACCATGGCTTGTACTCTGCTGGCTTAGCCATGATGAACTCAGGATTATTTCTAAAACATAAAACATCAGATTAGGTCCACCACCACCCCTTTTTTGGAAGGGGAGAGGGAAGGGAGTAAAATAAATCAATTCACAGAGGCAGGAAAAAAAGTGAAATCGGTTGCTTGTGGTCATGTAGACACGAGAGACCACTGAATCAGTTACTAAATCAATGAGAACATGTTAAGTACTTACCTAGTCCACCTGTCACCCAACTCTCTCCTGTGGCTCCAAAAGCTGTAGCATGTGCAGCAGCTGCATCCTGGTAAAACTGTCTAGGCAGATGGCCTAAACCAGGCTGAGGGTAACCAATGGGCCTCAAACCTGTTGGTGAATTAGGGGAATGTCTACCCCAAGCATGTGAAGATTACCCTGTACCCCATCCCCGATGGAATGGGTGAACGAGGACAATTTTTTCCAATGGCTGTGAGGGTTGAAGCAGCTGCTTTGGGGCACTTACAGCTTGGTCAGATATCAAAGACACCAAGGTCATCCACTGCATTCCAGGCCATTGCCAGTCATCCCAACTTTTGCCTTGCCACTAGATTTTGATGACTCTGGAAGAAAAAGTGAGACTGATGACTTTGTGCAACTCTACCTCCCTCACTTAATTCCAGTTCATATGTGAGTCAAGACATCTCCCCATGATGTCACTGGTCCTCTCTGAAAACAAAGGATGAACAACAACAACCCTAGCACATAGCCAGGCACTGTGCTAAGCACTGGGGATACAAAGAAAGGCCAAAACCATCCCTGACTTCGGTGAGTTCACAATCTAATAGAGGGGACCACATGCAAACAACAATGGAAATGCAGGATATATACAAGGCAAATGAGAGATAATCAAAGTGGGGAGGCACCAGAAGATGAAAAAGCAAGAAGATAAGGAAGGAGAGGCAAGAAAAGAACTCATGCTGAAGGTAGGAATGATTTTTTTAACTATTGAACCTATTGTGTTGGTTTATCATTCCCTAAACTCCTCCAGATGCTAGTGTCTGCCCCCAGCCCATTCCTAAAAATTACTATATGTGTATTTATATATATATGTATATTCAAACACACATATGTGGGTGTGTCTGTCTGTTTCTATGTGTCAGCATCTGTATGTGTGTGTCTGTCTGTATGTGTGTGTATCTATTGTTTCCTCCAATAGAATGGAAACTGCTTGAGGGCAAGGACTGTTAGATTTTTTTTGTCTTTGCATGCTCAATACCTATAACAGTGCCTTTTACATAGTGGACGCTTAATAATGTTGGATGACTGATTCATTTTGAGTTATGAATTCTTGCTTACTAATGTGGTATTCTTGGGCCGGCAATGCCTCTTTGTATCCCAGATGTCTAATGAGGCCCTAATGAGGAACTGCTTAAATTAGAGTAAAAAGGTTCCAGCAAGTGAGTGCTAGGAACAGGTTTTTTTCTAATCTAAATCGACTGTATCCTTTAAGGGGGCAAGTATCCCTAAAAGTGAAAGCTAATGGCCAGCCTTGGAATTCACTTAGCGTAAGACAATAGACCCAATATCTAATCTTCAGAACTACCAAGAAGAAGAAGAGATTTTTTGCTGCATTGAAATTAATGAACATTTCCCATCACAGTGGACATTAAGATTCTAGCTAGATATTTTTTGGCATGGTTGTGACATATTTTTCAGGGTCAATATATTGGTTGGTGTGATCCAACCAAACGATCCAACCAGGCAGACATCAATTGCCTTAAAGTAGCACTCTAAAAGCACAGATCTGTCATCCTGAGCCTTTTCATCTATCAGAAAGCTGAAGGGTATTTACAAATTATAAGTTTCATATTATTCTACTGGCATCTGATTCAGGCACCAAAATATACCACCTTCAAAAAGTTCTGGAATAATCTGATTGGAGCACAATGACTTTTGATGGATATATGTACAAGACAAATCTTGTTCAAAACCTCTAAACATGGAGTAAGCAAAAAAGCAGCTTTCTCTTGTCTTGTAGTTGCCAAGCGTGCATTATGATCATTCCCTCTCTTTTCCTTCCTATCTTTGTTCATTCCCTTGTGGGTAGCAGCCACAGGAGTAAGAAGGCCTTCTCTCCATCATCATAACAAAGTTCTTTTTTTTACACTGAAATAGTGGGGTTTTTCTCTCTTTTGGATTAATACTTTTAAGAACTGGTAATTATTTCTTCCTGGCACCCCAATACCATTTTGCTCCCTCTTTTTCTCTTAGATAGTTTATATGCAAGTCAGGGAGAGATTGCCTAATTAAATCAATTTAATAAACATTTATTAAGTACCTACTATGGGCCAGGCACTATGCTAAGCACTAATGATACAAATAAGAAAAAGAAAGACAATACCTGCTCTCAAGGAGTTTACAATCTTATGAGGGAAAACAACACACAGAAGGAAGCTCGAAAGTCAGGCAGAGCACCAGAGGGCATCCACATCATCATAGTCTGTGGAGTCCAAACTGAGCAGAGCTTCTCATGTAAAATGTACATTTGGCTGGAAAGTCCAAATCCCAGTCCTCTATAAAGAAAAGCTTTAGGAGTAGTTTAACGCAGAGGGCAGAGAAGATTAAGGTAGTTTAGAAGGTGTCAAACGTCCAAAACTGAATTAATCCTCATGCTTATCCATGGAAGGGGGAGGATATGCATCATGTTCCCTGGAGTCCAAACCAAGCAAAGCTGCTGAGGGAAAGTGAAGTAGTATTCAAATATTTAAAGTGTTGCTACAAAGAAAAGGGATTAGACAACTTTAGAGACAGCTAGGTGGCATGGAGAATGAGTGAAGAAGATTTGAGATTCAGTGATCTTAGCCTTGTAGGATCCTAGAGTAGACTGACTCAACACTCTCACCTCCTGGTTCTCAAAGAATGGGAGTGATAAAGTCTCATTCCCTCTGTACTTGTTGGGGGAGGGAAGCTGGGGGAATGTAAAGTTTCATGAATCATCTCTTCATTTTAGGCTTACTTTAGACTTCATTTTAGACTCTTAGACTTTTTGAACAGTAATAACATATTGTATAATCATGTGGACAAGTGACTGTTTCAATAAGTCAGTCAACAATCATTTATTAAGCACTTACTATGTGCCCGGCAGTGCACTCATCCCTGAGAATAAAAAGACAAAAAGGCAAACTGTGCCCTCAAGGCACTTATATACTAACAAGAGAAACAATATGCAAATAGCTATGCTTCAAAGATCTCTCTGGATGTATTCTACTGATTTTTACTTGGAGGTTTTGAACAGGATGTGTCTTGTATATATGTCAGGCAAAGGTCTTAATCTCACATCAAACTTTATCCTAGAATTTTGGGAAAGTGATATACTTTGGTGGCTGAATCAGATGCTAACAGAAAATCAAGAAACTTGTTCAAAAAATATATAAAATACAATTCAGTCTCTTCAGTAAAGATGTATGTATCACTGGATCTTCAGGGTTTTCTACTAACCAAGCTTATTGCTTATTAAGCATAAAAAAATCATTTGATTCAGTAAAGTAAAATGCCACCTTAAATGTTCTCTTCCAATGAGGTGTCTCTTGTCCACATATTCAAACCATCTAGGATTCTACTGAAAGATATGACAACAGAGATATCTCTGTTTGGTGACTCTTTGATCATAATCATCAGGCTAGTCATAAAACAGAGAGCTGGATGCTCACCAAAAATATCTACCAGTGTGGTGATAAAGGAGATACAGTGCAGAATCCAAAATGAAGCAGGCGTTCTGATGTTCATGTAAATGATGTTGTACTGGTTGCATCAAACTCCAGAATAGTGCAAAGACTCTGGAAGAGGTTGGTAACCACTCAAAAGAGCTTGGCTTGACTATCTACAGGGGAATAACCAAGTAGATTGAAGGATATTGGATTGCAATATGAATTTAGAGGGATGACCAATAGGATTTGTCTATTTAAGTGTTTATCTGAGATAGAAAGTACAAATGGATAACAAGTTTGGCCCAAAACTCAACAGTCGGGGAGTGAGATAGACTGCCTGCAGGAAATTACAAAGCTCCTTTAAAGACCCCAGACTTCTCCCAGAAACAAAGGTCCACTTTTGTAGGGCCAACGTTCTACTTTTGTTATCATGAAACTGCAAGACAGGAAAAATGAAAAATCTCCAAGGAAATGAAATAAGGATCACAGAAGGGGCATTGGAGAGATACAGAGTGCATATATATTTTACATAAGAACTTCAAAGAATAACAGAAGTAAATGATGTCATTAGGGAAATGTATCATAGAGGAAAATGATGTGGTTATGTAGCAACGATAACAGATGGCATGTAGCCGGCATGAGTGCTCCATTGGAATCTTCACATTAAGGGAAGATGAGGAAGGCCGATAGCCCACTGGATGGACATCTCCCCACCACAGTGAATTTATGGAAGGTCATGGACAAGAGTTGCACGTCATGGGCAGACGTAGATAGATGCTACATTGTCCATTATTAAAATCTGGAAGAAGACAAGAAAAGACTGACTCAGAAGGGAAAGTTAAGGAAGGAGACTTTGACAAAATTTGACACATATTGATAATGAAATACAAGAAATATAAATAATGCTTTGAAATTGCAAAGCACTTTATATATGTTATCTCATTTGAGTTTCTCAACAAGGCAGGTAATCAGTCAAATTTTATAGATGAGGGAATGGAAGCAAAAAGAGGTTAAGTGATTTGCCCTTGGACATAATAGTCAGTGGTAGGTTTGGACAGTTTCGACATAGATCCATCTTACTCCAAGTGCAACATTTTATCCACTAGGAAAAGCCACCTCTCTGAAAATGTAGCTTAAGCTTTCTCTATATTACATAAAATCACAATAGAGGTCAGGAGGGTATCAGTCAGAAGAGAATATTCAAAATTAGCAGTGATGGTGAAAGTGTTCACAGAAACATCACTAGATGAGTTCCAGACATAGTTGTCATTTCCCATGCTTTCTAGTACTACATGGGAATAAATTGGGTAAATTTTGTCTTCTTTAGAGAATTTTAGTCAGTCAGCTATATAACTGCTACAATTTGGATGTTGTTCCATCATTTTTCAGTCATGTCTGACTTTTCATGACCCCATTTGGGGTTTTCTTGGGAAAGATACTAAAGTAGTTTGCCATTTCCTTTTCCAGCACATTTTGCTGATGGGGAAACTAAAGCAAACAGGGTTAAGTGATCTGCCTGGGTCACATAGCTAGTAAGTGTATGAGGCCTGATTAACTCAGAAAGATGAGTCCTCCTGACTCCAGGCCTGGAACTCTATCCACTATGCCAATGGAAGGGCCCTATTTTCAGAAAGAATATTTCCATCACTTGTGACAAAACAATGAATAGACATCATTATTTTTCGCCCTAAAATAAGACCTCTCTCTATTTCTATATCTGCAGCACTTTTCTTTCCCCAGTAACAGAGAACCTTACTGATATCTTAGTAATTCTTCCAATCACAGCTCTGAGAAATAGTGTGAGAAAAGATATTATTATTCCAATTTTATCGATGGAGAAAATAAGGCCTAGTGAAATGGAGGCACTCGTCCACAGGATCATACGATGAGTAAGATCATTGGTATTCTCCCTGCTATCTATGTCCCTACTGATAAACAAAAATTGCTCTCCTCCAACTCCGAAAGATAATTCATCTCCACTTCTTTGTTTTTGCCTCGTGAGGATGCAGTGATGAAAAAGTGATATCACAGAGATGTAAAACCTTTGCGAGTTTGAATGCAATATCATATTTTCTTCCTATCTCAAATTAACTTGGTATGAACAGAAAAATGATCACATTAACTCACTACATGTTATCAGTTGCTACTGAGGTTTGTTTGGGTTTTTGTTTCCTATATCTTGGTTATGAAAGGCAAAGCTGGCTTTATGCAAAAGCAGATTTGGTAGTTGCCTTCTTGATTTGAAAGGTGACCTATCTACCTCCAGATGATGTTCAATAATACTTGAAATTCTGTCATCAGTCTAAAAGTGCATTCATATATGAAAAGAAAGAGGCCAATTAAGCTAATTAATACTAAGATATAAATAACTGATAATAGCTTAATGTATTACTCCTCTCCATTCTACCCTTATATATAAGAACACTGCATGTTCTCACTAAGATGGAAATATGTTTAATATGATTGTACATGTATAGCCTATATCAGATTGTACACCATCTTGGGGAGGGAGGAGTGGAGGAGGGGGAGAAAATTTAGAACTCAAAACCTTATAGAAGTGAATGTTGAAAACTAAAAATAAACAAATAAATGAAATTTTTTAAAAAAGAATGCTGCATGTTCTGCCAACAGAGGAATCTGCTAACTCATTAAAATATAAATTCCTTAATCTGCAGTCAAAGCCCTCTTCAGTTTGGTTCCACACCTCCTTTTTAGACTTATTGCATACTGCTGCCCTCATACATTCTATGTCCAAGGCAAACTAGACTTATTGCCTCTTTTTTAAAATTTGTACTGATGTTTTTGTTCTCATGTCACAACTGAAAGACCATTGACAAGAAGTGATCAGATAGGTAGAAAGAGAACTAGGAGAATACGGTTCATCCAAATCAAGTAAAGAAAGAGGGTCAAGAAGGAAAGGGTGGTAAACATTGTCAAATGCTGACATTTGGAGAGAGCGATTTTAGGAGAAATGTTGACATCGAAAGCCAGACTGAAACAAGATGAGAAGGGATACGTGGTGATAAAGCAAATATAACCCAGGTAGACTAACACCTTTTTTTAAGTTTAGCAATGAAGGGGAAGGGAGAAGAAAGGTAGTGTATTGAGAGGGCAGCATGGTCAAAGGATGAGTTTTCTTAGGATGTTCAGTGGCAGAAAAGTCAAAACCAATTGGGGGGAGGAGATAATTAGAGATGGAGAAGAAACAATTGCTAAAGCAAGTTCCTGCAATACTTAATTCTAGGGTAAGAGACCAAGAGTATAGGTAAATGAGTTAGTTCAGCAAAGAACAGAAGAATTACAAAATGGTTGTAGTTGCTGAGAAATGTTTGAGGTATGTTAAAAGAAAAAATAATTCCTATATTATGGCTTCCATCTTTTAACAAAGTAGGAGGGTGCTAGGCATGATGACAGATGCCTAAAATCTCAGCTGCTGGAAGAGACTAAGGCTGATTGTCCTGTCTACACAAACTTCTCATCTGAGAAAAATCTGAGCATTTTAATCAACTATAAGCATAATATGAAGCAACAGTGTAATACAACAACCAGAAGAGCACATGTGACTTTTGGCCTATATACTGAGAGAGACAGAGACAGAGGGAGTGTGTGTGTGTGTCTAGGACCAGGGAGGTGATGGTGTACTCCATCACAGTTAGACCATATGTGAGTTCCGTGTTAAGTACTACATTTTAGGAAGGACATTAATCAACTGAAGAGCAAACAAAAATGGCAGCCAGAAAGGTGAAAAGTCTGGAGATCATGCTATTTGAGAATCAGTTGAAGGAAAGAGGATATTTAGACTAGTGAAGAAAACACTTTAGGGGGATATTTAGCTTTCTTCAAAGTATTCAAAGGCTTAATACATGAAGAGGTATTTGACTCATCCTGTTTCACTCCAGAAGTCAGGGCTAGGATGGATGGGTGGAAGTTGCAAAGAAGCAAATTGAAGCTCGTCATCAGGAAAAGCTTCCTAACCAATTGTTATCCAAAAGGGAAAGTTGGATGAATACTTGTCAAAAGTATTTCAGGGGAGATTTTTGTTCAGCCCAATGGCCTCTGACCAGCTATGTCAATTGTCAATCTGTCATTCTGTGACACAGTGCTTTAATTTTCATCGTGCTTTTTATACACATTATTTCATTCATTCTCTGAAATTCTTTCTATCTCTAGTCTTGCAATGCTTCACCTAGTCTTATTTTTTTTCAGACATTACTTGCAGTGTCTCAGCAACCACATCTACCAGTTTTGTTTTGTTTTTTGAGTTTCCTGAGATAGCTACTCATGTGATGACTCCTAAATCTATTTTGGACCACTTGATAATAGCAAATGAGCTTATTGGAACTGTTCCTACAAATGCATTGTTAGCATTTCTTTAGTGTAGTGTCTGCACTGAAATAAACTTGTAGTATTTGATTTTAGTAGGTTCTTTTTAAAATTGTTACATATAGCCATAGTTATATCCATGCAAAGGAAAGATTTGTTCTTATTTGATAGAGTTTTTAATATCAAATAATCAATAATTTGGCTTTTACTCATGTTCATGATAGAAAGTCATGGTTTCCTATTTGAATATTATGGTATATAAACCCTACTTGTGTAAAAACACATGGTAAATGTCCCCTATAATTTTAATAGCTTTCAAAGAATACTTTTAAGTTTCTCCAGATACAGGAGAGCCATTCCCAAATCACTCAGATGATAACTACTAATTAACTCAGTCACGGACAATCATAGCATACCAGCTGGCAAGGAGGAAGACTTATGCTTCATGCCAACCACTCTGTAGAAGGAATGTAACTGATCAATTTGATGGAAAGTCATTTAAGAATACCTCTGGGGAGGTGTGAATACTACAGTTCATGGGCATGTTTGGCCTGGAGAAGAGAAAACCCAGGACTAGGAGGGGGAAGGAAAACTGGACCACATAGTTCCTTCAAGTACTTGAAAGATTTCCATGTGAAAGAAGGATTAAATTTTGTTCTCTCCCAGAAAGCAGAACCAATGGGTGGAAGTTGCAAAAGGGAAAGTTTGGGTTTTAATACAAGGAAAATGCTTTCTAATGATTAGATCTATCCCCAAAAAGTGGAGTAAGTTGCCTTGAGAGGTAGTATGTTCCTGCCCTGCCTCCTAGAGCTATTAATGCAAAGGTTAGATGGTCACTTGTCATAGTTTAGGAGGATTCATCTGAGGGGACAGAGATTTGACAGATTATCAGTGAGATTCCTTTCAGTTCTAAAAATCAACATCTATGAATATGTAGAAAGATGCTTTGAGATGCCTTCTATATAGAGCATATGGCTAATGATAATGATAAAGTCCTTATAGCTAGGACTGGTGCTGTTTCAGTGAATCGGCCTTGGTAGATTCATTAACAACAGATTATGGTATAAAATACATAGGTCTATCTGAATTCATGCAGCACACTAAGAGAGCAGCAGAAAAAGCAAGAACTACAACACAGCAACAAAAGGGAACCTTTAGCGAATGAGAATGCACACTCGTGTTTCCAGCAGCAGAGAGAAGCTCTGGGGAATGGCTACCTCTAGGGGAACCTCCTAGAATCACTGGCTCAATCTGGATGCTAGCTTTAGTGAGAATACTGAGGGCAGTCCCTTTTCATTCAGAGCACCCCTGGGTAAGCAACTGAGAAACCCATCGGTCTCTGCTGGGTATTATAGCAGGTCAGCCAGCTGGTCAGGTATCAATAGTTCTGAGTTCAGGCAATGGTTACCACTACAGCTAAAACTGAAAGGGTCTCTTTTGTTCATCTTGTCTTTCCATACCAAGTTTTCCCTATCTCCTACAACCAGTTCCTAGTTTTCAAATATGTCCCTGGATTTGAAACTGAGAAGTGTAACCTAGTGTTCCTCTGTGGGCTGCAGGGAAGATTAAAGGATTCCAAGGCAGCCTCGACTTCTTGCCAAAATGTGCTTCTGGAAACAATGTCATAAAGCAGATCCTTGTAAAGTAGATTATATTTTCCCATGGAAACCATGTTATAATTGGAGGTTGCATTTTCAACCAGTAACTTAGCATTAAATAAATCACAAATATAACCAGCAATGTTCAAAAATACAATGGCTATAAAGCTCTATAATCAGTTAAACTAGTAAAATTGTGCTCTGTCCTATAAAATGGATTACAAATTGATTATGCCAGAGGCCCAGATGTACTATAAAATGTACACAGAGCACATAAAAGTACAACTTTACTGTGTTGTAAACTTAACCTAAAATTAATATGCTAACTAGAATAAACATTTAACATTTAATTAACAATAATTCAAATTCATTTAAAGTCATTATTGAAATTATTTATGAAAGATATCATGGCATAGTGGTTAGAGGGCTGGCCTCAGAGCAAAGAGGATGTAGGTCCAAGTCCCATCTGTGAGACATACTAACTGTGTGACTTTGGTCAAGTCATTGAATATCTAGGTTTCCTAGGCAACTCTGTAAGACTATAAATTAGAGTGGCAGAGGGAATTTTCTTCATATATAAGTTCCCTATAACCAATGATATTGCAGCTGCAGTCCCTATTCTACACTATCCACCTTTGGCATGGCAGAAAGAAAACTGGTCTCTGAGTCAGGAAGAGCTGGATTCCAGTCCAAGAAATAGAAATTATGGAAAGACAGATTTGGATTCAATACAGAAAAAACTTCTTAACTCTTAAAGGGGCTTAAAAATGAAATAGTCTACCTCAGGGAATAATGAGCTCCCCATTCGCTAGAGGTCTTCAAGTATGCTGACAATTTTCCAGGGATAGAGTAGATTATATTTCTGCATTGGGTAGAAGTTTGAGGTCCCTCTCCATGTCTATGGATCTACCCTTCTATGAGTAAAAACAAGCAATGTCAACCATAAAATGGTTTATGTTATCAAGCCATTTTTTCTCCATCCTTCACTTGTGGCCACCTTGATTGTTAACTTGTGTTTATCAGAACACTTTCTGTCTTCATAGGAAAGCCATTGAAACAAATTTCCATATCACTAGCATAAACCTTTATTTTTAAAAAATATTTGAAACACCTTCCTCAGAATTAGTAAGGAAAAAAACCACTCTCCTGAATGTAATGTACTCCCTTTTTTTGGCATTGGTAAAAAAAATCCATCAAGTAAACAGATAAACATGGAGAGAATTAAAGTATAGGACTTAATTTTGAAGCAGAAAATGGTGAAACTCCAAGTGGGAGCTATATATATATATATACATACTCTTGTAAACAAAATAAATCAACAGAAGGTGTATTTGGAGGACTGACTCATTAGATGTTTCAAACCAGTAGAATACATAATCAGATTTTCTTGTATTTTGATTGTCTGATTAAAAACCACAATTTATAATAACCTTTTAGTTGGTCCCTTTAACAGCCATGCTTTTGCCAAATTGACAGTAACATTTCACATCTTTTGCTCAGCCGTATCTTTGCCCTCCCAATATGACTAAATCCTTCCCAAAATGAATGTTGTTAGTTTTTAGATACCAGGTAATCATCTCATTGAGCTAAACATCAGTATCGCCAAAGCACTATCCCTACCTTAATTCTCTTCCCATCCTAGTCCATCCTCCATTCAGCTGCCAAATTGATCTGCCTAAAGTATAAGTCTGATCACTCTCTCTTTCTCAATAAATTCCAGTGTCTCCCTATTGCCTCCAGGATCAAATATAAAATCTGTTTGGATTTTAAAACCCTTCATAATCTGGCCTCTTTCTACATTTCCAGCCTTCTTACACTTTACTCCCCTTCACATTCTCTGCAGTTCAGTGCCATTGGCCTCCTTGCTGTCCCTCAAACAAGGCACTCCGTCTCCCAACTCTGAGAAATTTCACTGACTGTCCTTTGTGCCTGGAATTCTCTCTTACCTCATCTCTGCTTCTTAACTTTCTGGGATTCTTTCAAATCCTACCTTCTGCAAGAAGCTTGTTCCTTCCCTCTGAGATTATCTCCAATTTATTCTGTACATATCTTGAATGTACACAGCATGTTTTCTCTTCTGTTAGACTGTGAGCTTCTTAAGAGCAAGTGCTATCATTACCTCTCTTTGTAGCCCCAGAGGTTAGCATAGTACTTGGAACATAGTAGGCACTTAATAAATTATTTTGTTGATTTGAGACATGTTTGTTGACTTGCTATTGTTTGAGAAATGGGAGCAATTTCCAAATGTCATAAAATCAAGTGCAACTTTTGGCTTCTTCATGGAACATCCGGAGATAGCTCCATTTGCTTTTGTGAAATTGTTATACCAGAAATTCTGAAATAATTCAGGACCTGCACGTTCTAATCACAAGCTGTTTTTCTTACATCAGTCACCTCCTGTTCAGATCTTCTAAGAGGTGACATTTCCATGATCCCATCTGTCCAAGTTGCCTCCTCTCACAGTCACATTGCTTCAGTGAGGTTGGAGGACCTTCAAAACTAGCTCAAAATGTCCATACATCTTCATTTGGTAAAATGGCCTTGGTAGACTTTGATTTTTCCTTGGGAAGAGCCTGAAGGGAATTTCCCATGTTCTTTCTGATATCATTTTGACACTTCTTGCCCTGGCTTCATACTTCTCTCTTCCATGGTATAGGTAAAACTGTTAATAGCAGCAACAGGGCAGGTATACTCTGCTAACTGTTCCCTAGGTCCAAAGAAACAGGACGCTAAGTGAAACAATATTACAAGGACCAGTTAGTTTCATAGAAAACAATGTTAAAAATGGACAATGGGCTGAAGGATGTCTAGTGTCATAGTTTGGTCCTTATGTATTTAATAATGTTATTGGAAAACGATAATGGTCAAGGTATCATTATGTGGGATTTGCCAATAGCAGTAAATTCCCAGGCTTCTAACCGGGAGCCCAGCTCCTCACTGCAATATTCTGCTGATGCTGCATTCTCAAAAGTCAAAATAAACATTTCTCCCATATATTTTTTCAATTTAGAAGCAGAGACTATTTAATCAAAAAGCTTCTGGATCAAGTCAGTGAGGCAAATTTATCAAAGCAAGGGCACAAAAATTTCAATTAATGGTGCTTGACATCATACAAATTGCTCATTTTTCTGAAATGTATGTTAAAAATGATCTTGAAAGGAACTATTCAACACTTTCCATTTATATATTTTGGTAATTATAGCCCCCAGACTTATCTCTCAAAACCATCTTTATGTTTCTCTTCACAAGAAAAGGCTATAGGGCATTTTCCCCACCCCCACCCCTACAATTCAATCGAGTTTATATCTTGCAGCTCACTTTGACAAAATACAAACTAGAGTAAGTTCAATAAACAGTTCTAAGTTGAGAGTTTTTTGTTTGGTCTTGTTTTCCTTCCCTTGAAAAATATAACAATCACAAGATGATACAAGGATCTTGGCTCTGAAGGCTGTATGTTATGTGACATACATCTTTCAGGCCAAATTCACCAGCTTTCTGTAGCCTCCTCCAGATGTTCAACTGAAAACATTCATTTTTAAAATAGAAAATGAGGGGGTTGGATTAGCTGATCTCTAAGGCCTCTTCTAGCTCTAACAGTCTATGATTCTATGAAATTCTTTCATTTTTCAAAACAGATTATGGTGGCCTGTTGTAATCTCAAAGGAATGGAAAATGCATAAGTAGCATTTATAGTATGTATTTACTGCAGAAATATTTATAGCAGTTGTATAATGATGCTCTTACTAGACATGGTATGCCAGACTGTGGTTTGGAAGCTTTCCTTTATTGTGGCTTACTTTGTCTTTAACAATGCATGCGATGTGTACACTATATTCCCAGATCAAATGTTACTGAACAAACTGAGTTGTTTAGCTCCCCATGTGTCGGGCTTTCCAAGAACTTGAACACACACACGTGCACACACACACCATATATTTTGCTGAACTATATCTATAAGTGCAAGTCTCAAAAGTGCTTCATTGCCATATTTTCTGAGCTAGATAACATACGATATCGTAGAGTTGTTGCAAGTGGAAACCTTCCATGTTTGATACTTTTCGAAGAACTATAAATATAAGCAATCCAATTTAGCCATGATGAATGCTGCCTTCCAAATTCCAATCATATCTGTCCTTAGTTATAGCAATTTCCAATAAAAAAAACCCCTTTGGTGATGCTTAGACACATATCATTTTTAAGACCTAGAAATAAAGACCTGGACTTGGGCCAGTCACTTGAATTGTGGGGATATCCATTCCAAGAATATCTTTTATAGTTATCACTGCTCACTTGTCGCCAAGATCTATTGGCCTTACCCAGCTTCCTTACCACTGAAAAATCATTTTATTTTCTAGTATTTATCTTGCTCTTCTTGTATGCTTTCTGCCTTTCTAAAAAGGTGTTATTCAATCTATTCTTCTAAATAAATCTATGGCAGTCTTGGTCTCAAAAATCTAAACGACAATTTCCATTTCCTTATCATCTCTTCTGGATTAGATGTTAACTCTTTTTGCAAGGATTGAGTTTCCAAAGTTTCCTACTACTCACCAAAGTAACTGCCATAAGACAGTAAAAGTTCCAACAAAATGATGATTGTTTTTCATTTAATGACTCTATCACAGAGACCTCTGTGGTATAATAGCAACAGTGTGTCACCGTCCCTATCCCTGAGCAGACTAGAATAGACTCATATTTTTCAGTGGTTTTGCTGAAGCTTGGGAAAGGATAGAGTGGTCCGATGGGTGGGTTGGGAGCTGGCTTCATGGAGTCAAGAAGACGTGGGTTCTACTCTCTGACATATACTGGCTATGTAACCGTAGGTAAGCCACTAAATTTCTCAGTTCTCTAAGACTATAAGTTGCAGAGAAGAAGCCAACCTGCATTGATAGAGGGAGCTTCCTCACCGAGGAATTCCTCACATCAATGAAATTACAGTTTTCCCTAGGAGTGGTACATAGGTAACCAAGCCAATTTCTTCAAGAGCTTTTTTTCACTATCTGCATTTAGGGGTGGGGAACGTTTTTACATGTAAAATGACTGAACCTTTTGCCAAACTAAGAATGATTGATTTAATGATCCTTGACTTTCTGAGCTCTATTTAGATAGTTATGAGATCCCTGAGTAGTTAAAACAAGTGTGAGATTTACATGACTATTTGTGTAGAACTTGGCAGCTCAGTTAGCTATCTAGGATATTTGTACTCAAACTGCTAAACAAGTCGTTAGCCAATCATGTATCAGAGAAGCACGAATGTCTACATTTGCAAGTGACCTTAGACGGCAGCCATTCCTACCCCAAATCACTACAGGAATCCCCTTTCAACATTGTGTCAAACTGAAAGAGAAATGGGGACCACTAAATCATACATAAGGATCCCTCCATGAAGCATATTGACTTGGAAAACCACACGTTAACATTATCTGTGTTCCATTGAATTTTTTTTATTTTGTTAAATATTTTCCAATTACATTGGCATTCAGGAATTTTAGGCCTGGTGCTTGACACCTTTAGTTTACCTGTTTTCAAAGAGGGATACTCATTGCCTCACAAGTCAATCAATTCCACTTTTCAACAGCTCTGTTGAGTTTTGTCTTTTATCAAGCCTTTCAAGCTCAAGGGCGCATCTTCAGCACTTGGTCAACCTCTACCTCACCCCAAACTTATTCAAAGAATGTCCATCTAACTCTTTACCTTTGCTAGCTTGTGTAGCAGATTGTTACCTGAACTTTGAAAATGGACACTTTTTCAAATGTCCACTAAAGCTTTTTAATACAACCAAACTTATTAAAAATATCTGCTAAAAACAAACTCCCCGGCCTGACATTCAAAGCCCTGTATGATGTAGCCAGCACCTAGTGTGTCTGTCTTATCTCATATTATTTTCATTCATGCACTCTCAGTTCCAGGCAAACTAACCCGCTAGATATTTCCAGCACATAATGACAGACAGTGTTACAGTGGGAAAAGAGTGCAGCTTTGCTCCATCAAACTGAGGAATCAAACTTGGGTCCTGGGACCTGCATTCGAATCCTGGCTCTGACACTTAAAACCTGTGTGACCTCAGACACATCATTTAACCTCTCTGGGCCTCAGTTTCCTCATCTGTAAAATGAGGGAGTTGGGCTAACTAACCTCTCAGGTCTCTACTAGCTCTAGATCTATGATCCTATGATGACACGCCATCTCCCACCACCATGCATTTGCACAAGTGGTTCCGCATGTCTAAAATGCATTCCTTCTTCTGCATTCCTTCCTTGCACTCTGCCTCCTAGAATCCCTAACTGCCTTCAGAGCCCAAATGAAGCACTACCTCCTACATGAGGTATTTTCTGATCCCAGTCATTAGCACTCTCTCCCTCTCAAAATTACTTTATGTCACTTTGTACACACTCTACATCTGTACATGCTATATCCCTCAAATAAAATACAAGTTCTTTGAGCTCAGGCACTGCTTCATTTTTGTCTTTGAATCTCCCCAGTGCCTGGCACACTGTCCTTTATTTAGCAGGTACTTAATAAATGTCTGTTGAATTCAATTATTTTACTGTGCAAACAGCACTGCCATCTTCTGCTGTGGTGTACTATTGAAAAAGGAAGGAAGGAAATGAGGCAATTAGGTGGCATAGTGGATACAGTGTTGGGCCTGGAGTCAAGAAGATCTGAGTTCAAATCTAGCCACTGAAACTTAATGGCTCTGTGACCCGGAGCAAGTCGCTTAAACTCTGTCTGCCTCAGTTTCACCAACTGTAAAATGAGGGTAATCAGAGCATGTGCAGTGTCTGGCACTTGGTTGGTTGTTGTCCTTCATTCTCGAAAAGGTCCAAAATGAAATCACTATGTTAGAGTCAAATTATAGTGTGTCCAACTGTGGCTGACCAGACCAATGTGAGCTCGGAATGCTCTACCACAGGTGAGGCACAAATAGGTCATGTGAACATTTGGGGTGGATTCTCTAAATTTGGGCATCTTGTGTTTCTTTTGAGCTACTTTAATTCCGCCTTGCACAGCACCTTCTCTGATGAGGGCATGCCATGCTGGGCAGTCCCATGCCAGTGTCTTCCATGTCTCATAATCAATTCCAAAGTTCTTAAGAGAGACCTTAAGAATGTCCTTGTATCACTTCTTCTGACTGCCATATGAGCACTTGCCCTGTGAGTTCTCCATAAAATAGTCTTTTTGGCAAGTGTACGTTTGGCATTCTAACAATGCGGCCAGCCTATCGGAATTGAGCTCTCTGTAGTAAAGTTTGAATGCTTGGCAGTTTAGTTTGAGAAAGGATCTCAGTGTCTAGTACTTTATCCTACCAGGTGATCTTCAGAATTTTCCTAAAACAATTCAAATGGAAGTAATTCAATTTCCTCGCATAGGTTTCACAGGCATACAACAATGAGGTCAGCACAATGGCTCTATAGACCTTCAGTTTGGTAGGCAGCTTAGTATCTCTTCTCTCTCACACCTTCCTTTAGAGCCTCCAAGACTGAGCTAGCTCGGGCAATGTGTGTGTCAATCTCATTATCAATGTATACATCCCTAGAAAGTATACTGCAAAGGTAAGTGAACTTATCCACAGTATTCAAAACTTCTCCATTTGCTGATGGTTTCACATATGGATGGTGTGATGCTGGCTGATAGAGCACCTTTGTTTTCTTGGTGTTACTTGCTGGATCAAAATTAGCACAATCAGCAGAGAATCAATACATACTTTGTTGCATCTCAGCTTCAGAGGCTGCATTGAATGCAAAATTATCTGCAAACAAAAAAAATCATGCACCAGCACTCCCTCCACTTTAGTCTTGGCTGGTAGCTTTTTCAAGTTGAAGAAGTTACCATCAATGCAAGTAGCTAACCCTGATGCCATGTTCATCCTCATTGAAAGCATTTTTGACAACATAGCTGCAAACATCATGCTAAAAAGGATGGGAGCAAGCACATGGCCTAATTTCACTTCACTGGTGACTGGGAAAGCTTGAGAGCATCATCTGTTATCCAGAACTTTTGGCACATTGATGATAAGGGTCTCCAGGTCTTCATAAAATTTTTCTTTGACCTCATCAGGGATCATCATAATGGGAGCATAGGCACTGATGGTGGTGGCATGTTGTTTTACTTCAAGTGGCAATTGCATTGTCATGAGTCTGTCATTCACTTCTTTTGGTAAGCATACAAGCTTGTTGACTAGATTAGTATTGATTGCGAAACCTACAGCAGCTTCACAGCATTCCCCTTCACTATGGCCACTCCAGAAGAACATGTATCCAGCTCTGACTTAAGTAAGCTGGGCTTCATTTGCCAGCCTTGTTTCACTCAGGGCTTCTATTTGGATACAATACCTACTGAGTTCTCTCACAAGAGTTGTTTTTCTTTCAGGTCTACTGGATTTTGGGTTGTCTTTAAGCATAGAGACATTCCATGTACCAAGTGGAATCATCTTTGCAGATGTTTTTGTACATATTTTGTGTTTTGACTGCTGTTTGGAATCCCTGCCTACCAAGGTAATCTGGCTAGGACTGGATAAACAGACGGTTTTTAGGGCACCTTTTCTAGCCCCTTCCTCACACCAGGAGGTGAGCAGTGTGATCCTTACAAGGCTTCTCAGACACCCAGGAGGCTGCTGAATCCCACTGCTGCTTCCAATGAGAAGACATCCCTATGGCCTAGGCTGCTGATGTGCAGGGTTGTGACTACAGTTCCCAGTGTATCCACACCTGCTGCTTCATCACTTGCCTGTCACCACAGGACTTTGAGCTAGGCAAAAAAATGGTGAAATGGTATAGGTGATGTCTTTCAATTCCTGCAGAAAACTGGATTTAAGTGAGGTAGAGTTGCATGAAGTCATCAGCCTCACTCTCTCCTCCAGAGTCATCATGGTCCAGTGGCAGGACAGAGTCAAGACAATTGGTGATGGCTGAAGATGCAGTGGATGACCTTGGCGTCTTTGATGTCTAACCAAGCTCTAAGAGCTCCACAATGCCTGTTTCAGCCACCTTCGTGGCTGTTAGAACAAATTGTTCTCATCCACCAGAGAAGTCTTCACATGCTTGGGCTAGACATCCCCTTAACTCACCAAAAGGTTTGAGACCCCTCAGTTACCCTCTCTGGCACTTAGTAGGTGCTTAATAAATTCCTCCTCTTCTGTAGAGCACCACTAGGATGACCACTCTGAAATACCTTACAGGTCCGATAACTACTCTCTCCCATTATCTCAGATGAGCCAGAAGGAAGGCACATCATCCTCAAAGACTGCTTTTATAGTCATTCAGCAATCAGCAAAAATTAAGGAGGCATTAAGAGATGCTACCAGAGGAAGTTTGTGTCTCACTGCATTTATAAAAAGGTACTTGAACATATGTGATATCTTACATGGAGTTGTCTGTTCATCATAGAACAGTTAGAGAGACTCCTATGAATCATTGTGACACACTTTATTCTAAGTCCAGCTTGCAAAATAGTGGCTTCCATGACAGCTCTGAAATAACAGAATGAATAGTAGGATGTAGTCAAATTACTTTTCTGACAAACAAAGTGGGGCGGGGCGGGCGGATGAGGTAAGAAGGCCTAAAAGGATGAATTCATATGAGATTGAAATGTGACTAGAAGACCAATCATTCAGAGGATACCGCATTCCCTGTGGTTTCCAAGAGATGCCAAAATTGTTTGATGGTACTTAGCCATAATTGCAGTTAACCATGCTGTTAGGACTATTTTCTGGTAGGATTCAGAGTTCATGACTATGCTTGTGGACATGAGGGCATAAATTAATTTACTTGTGAAGGTATGATTCCTCCACCTGTTATAGTCTGTCCACGTTTTAAATTTTCATCAAGTGTTGCCAATTAGTTTGCAAAACATAACTGAAGAGTGAAAATTGAGGTGCAAAGTGTCTGATTCATGGAGGAAATTGGTTATGCCTAGTGAGTTTTGTTGCAGCTTTAAATATTCTCTTTATTGAATTGATTAAATAATTAAAACTGCTACAAACATGTCAGATGTTATTTCACATCAAATTTCAACTGATGTCTTGGAATGGTGGAAGTCTTAGCATCACAGAATTAAAGCTGAAAGAGACCTTAGAGGTCAGCTAGTCCTGCCTCTCATTTTATAGAGGAGGCCTTGAGAGCATAAGTGACTTCGCCAAGGTCAAACAGATAGTAACTCATTGAGCTATAATTTGAACACAGGTCCTCTGATGCCAAATACAGGACTTTCACACTATACCATGCTCTCTGGTGATTAGATAGCTCAAATTATTTATAAATTCTTCCTTATGGTATTCCAAAATTTCTCTGAAACTTCCCCCCACTGACCTAGTCTTTTATGGCCAAGTGATCACATCCTGTTTCTATTTGACAACATTTCAAATATTTGAAGTTAAGAAGTATGTTGCCTGCCTGCACATTGCACCACCCTCTCCTCTGCCAAAAACCTGTATTCTTTACATCAAATGTCACCCTGTTGTTTTCTCTTCTGATTGTTGAATCCCTGGCCCCAACCACCAACTCATGAGGTGCCCAAGCCATGCTCACTGCACTCAGACTTCACCTCTTGATAACTTCACTCTCTAGACTTCCCACCTCCTCACCTGCAGCCCTGCCCTTATATAGGGAGTTCCTAAAGTCGGGACACATAGACAAAAATGCATTTTTTCAAGAAATGAAATAAATGAAATTTTCAACATTTTATTTAATTGGAATATTAACAAATAACATCTTCAATATGATTTCCAACATTTGCCATTCAAAGGTTGATGCACATTGCAAGATTCGAGTGAACTCGATTCAATAACCCCACATTGCTGTCAGTTTTAGTACATTCACTCTTTAGACATTCAATCAAGTGTGCTGTATCTGTGATTTTCATTGAGTACACCTTCTCATTTAGCATACCCCAGAAAAAGAAGTCACTGAACAACACAGAGTCTTCAGTGGAACAGTTAATGAGATGTTAATGAGATTTCCTATGTGTCCAGACTTTAGGGACACCCTGTATAGGGAGTCTCCTCCACCCTTTCCAACTCTCCTATATGTGTCTTCCCTCATTAGAATATAAGCTCTTGAGCGTAAGGACTACCTTTTTGCTTCTATTTGTATCCACACCACTTAGCACAGGGCTTAGCACATGGTAAGTACTTAATAAATTGCTTGTCTTTCTATCTACCAACCAATCCTCTCAAACAGAATTATAGGTGAAGACCCAATAGCTTTATCAAAGGGTAAAACCAATTTTAGCAGATAGCTAGTGTATATGCTTCAAGCAAATGGAAGACAGAGAGCAGTGCATTTGGAGTGATAATAGGCCTTCCAGAAGAGTGAAAGAGGATAAAAGGAAGACCTGAATGCAACAGGAGCTATCTCCAGTGTATGATATGGAATAGGAGGCCTGAGTTCCAAACGAGGCTCTGCTACTCACCACATAAATATTTTTGTTGTTGTTCAGTCATATAACTGTGTCCAACTCTTCATGACCCTACAGATCACAGCATGCCAGGCCCTTCTATCCTTCACTATTTCCCAAAGTCTGTCTAAGTTCATGTTCATTGATCTTTCTCTATCTCATTCTCTGCAATCCCTTTTTCCTTTTGCCTTCAACCTTTCCCAACCTGAGGGTCTTTTCCAAGGAGTTCCGTTTTCTCATTATATAACCAAAAGTATTTAAACTTCAGCTTCAGTATTGGCCTTCCAGTGAATAGTCTGAATTAATTTCAAGTATTCCCTGATTTGATCTCCTTGGTGTACAAAGCACCATAATTCAAAAGCATCAATTCTATGGTGCTCAGCTTTCCTTACAATTCAACTCTCACAGCCATACGTTGCTACTGGAGAAACCATAGCTTTGACTATACAGATCTTTGTTGGCAAGGTGATGTCTCTGCTCTTTAGTATGCTGTCTAGATTTCCCATAGCTTTCCTTGCAAGGATCAAGTGTCTTTTAATTTCATGGCTACAGTCTGCAGTGATCTGTGAGCTCAAGAATATAAAATCTGATACTACTTCCATATCTTCTCCTTCTATTTGCCAGGAAGTGATGAGACCAGTTGCCAAGATCTTAGTTTTGTTTTCTTTTTATGTTAAGCTTCAAGCCAGCTTTTATACTCTTTTCTTTCACTCTCATCAAGAGGCTTCTTAATTCTCCTTCAGTTTCTGCCATCGGAATTGTATCACCTACATTTATGAGATTGTTGATATTTCTTCCAGCAACCTTAATTCTGTTTTTGATTCATCCTGTTGGGCATTTTGAATGATGAACTCTGCAAATAAATGAAATAAAGTTACAATGTGCATCCTGTTATACTCCTTTTCCCATCTTAAACCAATCAGTTGTCTCGTGTTTGGTTCAAACTGTTGCTTCTTGGCCCACGTAGAGGTTCCTCAGGAGATAAATAAAATGATCTGGTACTCCCATCTCTTTGAGGACTTGCCACATTTTGTTGTGATCTGTGATCCACATAGTCAAAGGCTTTAGTGTAGTCAATGAAGCAGAAATAGATGGTTTTCTGGAACTCCCTTGCTTTCTCCACAATCCAAGCAATGCTGGCAATTTGGTCTCTAGTTCTGCTGTCTCTTCCAAAGCCAGCCTGCTTTTCGGTTAATTCTTGGTTTACATATTGCTGAAGCCTAGCATGCAAAATCTTAAGTATAACCTTGCTGGTAGACATAAACTGCTCTCTTCCAATCCAGTGGCCACTGTTGAGTTTTCCAAATTTGCTGGCGTACTGAGTACAGCACTTTAACATCATCATCTTTTGGGATTTTAAATGGCTCACCTGGAATTCCATAACCTCCACTAGCATTATTGTTATTGCATGCTTCCTAAAGTCCACTTGACTTCATTCTCCAGGATTTTTGGCTCTAGATCAGTAACCACACTACCATGTTTATCAGTGATGTTAAGACATTTCTTTTATAATTCTGTATATTTTTGCCACCTCTTCTTAAGCTCTTCTCCTTTTGTTAAGTCCCTACCATTTTGTCTTTTACATGCTCATTTTTGCATGAAACATTACCCCGATATCTCTAACCTTTGTGAGGAAATCTCATCTTTCCCATCCTGTTGTTTTCATCTATTTTTTGCATTGCTCATTTAAGAAAACCTTCTTATCTCTCCTTGCTATTTCCTAGAATTCTGCATTCGATTGGATATATCTTTCCCTTTCTCCTTTACCTTTTGCTTTTCTTTTTCCTCAGCTATTAGTAAAGCCTCATCAGACAGCCATTTTGCTTTCTCACCCTTCTTTTTGGGGGGAAAGTTTTTTGTTGCTGCCTCTTGGACAATATTGTGAGCCTCCTTCCATAGTTCTTCAGGCACTCTATCTACCAGATCTAATTCCTTAATTCTAGTCATCACTTCTACTTCATATTCATAAACCATGTTATTTAGCTTATACCTATACAGATGGTTTTCCCTACTTTCTTCAATTTGAATCTAAATTATAAGCTCATTATCTGAGACACAGTCAGCTCCAACTCTTGTTTTAACTGACTACATGGAGCTTATCCACCTTTGGCTGCAAAGTATATAATCAATCTATAAATCATTTAATGTCCCAGGACTTCACTTTCCTCATCTGCAAAATGAAAAGATATCTACAAAATAACAACTAACAGAGGCCTAAATCCATTGATCCTATCAGAGCTTCCAAGTCTAAATCCTTTGATCCTACAAATTGTCTTCCTCTTTCAGAAACCATGGCAAGACCAGAGAAATTCAATGCAACTGTACAATGGAAATCCAACGTATCCCAAGGTCAGAGGAGATGAACTGAGTTTTTTTAAAGCAGAAATAAAGGATCTCAATAAGACTTGGAAATAAGTTCTGGGTGGGATTGAAAATGTCATGAGACTATATAGATATGTCAACCCCAACCTACTATGGACTAGAATCACAGGCTCATAAATTTATTGATAGAAGGTACATTAAAGACAATCTAATCCAGTTCCCCAATTTTATATGTGAAAAACTGAGACCAAGGGAAGTGAGGTGAGTTGCCCAGGGTCACGTAGCTAGTAAGGACCCAAGGTGGGATTTAAATAGTTCTTCCTGACTTCAAGTACTACACTCTATCAATTATACCATGCTGTCTCTTTTAAGTATCCATTCCCCAGCATTCAGCTATCTATTTCTACACTTGATGCTTGTTTTGTTTCTCCATGATTTCCTAGTAAAGTTTCCATGTTAATCTCCTCCTACTTGAGGAATTCTCTCACAGAACCCACCTCTTTTTCCCCTGCTTTGAATCCCCTTTCCAGATTTCTCCACTGACCTACTGCTATTGCCTACAAATGTTGAGGTCCTCCCCCAAAGCCATGTCCTCTTCAGGATAGCTTTCCCTTGCAACATCCCTTGTTCTTTCTCCAACATTCATCTATCCTTTCTCCCCATTTCCCAGATATTCTGTATTAATGTAACTTCTGGAAATAATGCTTTAACCCAAAACAGTAACTATAATGATAGAATTTCAGCTACATGTGTCAAAGAATTTAAGAGGCAAGTAAGTATCAGATGAAGAAATTCAATCAATTAATGGTCATATGGAAAAATGCTCAAAATCACTACTAATTAGAGAAATTCAGGTTAAAGCAATTCTGAGGTTCCACCTCACATACATCACATTACCAAAGATAGCAAAAAAAGGAAAATAACAAATGTTAAGGGGACAAATGTTTTCCTTTGGGAAAACTGGCACATTAATGCACCACTGGTCGAGCTATATGTTGGTCCAGCTATTTTGTAAAGTAATTTGGAAGTGTGCCAAACTAATCTATGTATACCCTTTGATGCATGATATCACTAGTGGATTTGTACTTTAAAGAGATCAAAGAAAAAGGGCCCACGTATATTAAATACTTCTAGTAGTTCTTTTCTGTGATGGCAAAGAACTGGAAAACAAATGGGTGCCATAGATTGGAGAATGGCTAAACAAGTTATGGCATATAAATATAATGGAAGGCTAGCATTCATAAAAATGATAAAAGGGACAGTTTCAGAGAGAATGAATTGCTGCAAAGTGGGCAGAACTAGGACAATTTTTACTATAGCAACAACTTTGTTAAAATAAACAACTTTGGAAGACTTAAGAACTCTGATTAAGGCAATAACCAACCATCACTATAGAGGACAGATAATAAAGAATGCTACCCATCTCCTTTCAAATAGTAAAAGGATTAACTATGCAGAATGAAACACATTTTTGGCATGGCCTATAAGGCTGTTTGTTTTCCTTAATAATCTATATTTCTTATACAGGATTTGGGTTTTTTTCCTTTTTTCTTAATGGGGGAGGGAGATGGGAGTGAAAATATATTTTTGCTAGAAAAAAAAATTTTTAATTAAAAAATAATTTAAGCCATAAGGCAGGCCAATGAGAGAGAAAGATTTCTACAAGGGGACTTCCCTAGTAAAATCCTTCAAATTCTATCACATAAGTGAACACATACTGTGAACTGAAGAGATCCTGAGCACCACTTAGCAAAAACAAGAGATAAGAAAACATTTTGAAAAAAATCTCCACCACTATTTCTAAGTTCAATAACAAGCTGTCTACTCTTAGGATGGCCCACTTCATCCTTTACTATTTGTTTGGCATCTGAATTTGATTTTCCTTTTTTTAAATTTAGTCAGCATTTGAAGAGCATTTTACACTTGGCCCAATGCCTAGCAACCCTTTTTACTGATTATTCTTACCAACAATTCTGTAAGGTGGGCTGATAAGATTAGCCCCATTATGTAGCTGAAAAACCCAAGGTGCCTAGAAAGTCAGCAACGGTAAGACTTGTAGAACCTGACTGGGGAGCCAGTCAATTCTTTAATGTGCTCTGTCACATTTATTATGGTTGTTACTAGTTAGGATAAAAATAATTATATGCTCATTAAATATGCCTTTTCCTCATAATAACCTCATTTGATTTCTAGTAAAGAAGGGAGCGATCTGACACTGTTTTAGAAGTCAAAATCTCCCCTAGTCTCAATGACAGCTGAATTGGTATAAAAAGCATTCAGCCCTGGTGTTTTTTTTTAATTTTCGCATCACCACCCTCTCTGACATGCCTAAAGTTATTTCTTTTTTTAAAAATGTCAAAGCATTTACTTTGAATTAATACATTTCCTGTCAAATAACAGTTATACAGACACAACAAGGCAACTTGGTATTCCCTACTTTTCATTAATAGGATTTTCATTTCTTATGTTAGTTAGAATGGGTTCTTAACCTAGGATCCAGAGTTGTTTTGAGAGGTTATGTGTACTTAGATAGTTAAAAAGAAACTGCATCTTTATTTTCACTCAATGAAATTGGAATTTCCTTCAATTATTTAAAAACGTTATTTCTTTGAAAGGGTCCATAGGCTTTACCATGCCAAAGGAGTTCAGGACACATAAAGACGTTAAGAATTCCTGCTTCAGGGGTATTTCTACATTGATATTTGAATGGGATTGGTGATTTTATTACTGCGATAACTCCTTCCACCCATGCAGATACACACTCATCCACTCCTTCTCATTAAGGGCAGCACTATAGAAAACTGAAACAGCATTCTGCAGGATTTCTCTTGTTTTTTCAGTGTTTGGGGTGGGGGGAATGTCAATGTATCACTTATCCTATCTACCTGCAAAGGGATACACACACAGGAGCTGGAAAACTTTCTCAATAAAGGGTCACAGTTCTAGAGTCATGTGGACTTGCCTCTAAAGAGAGGGGACAAACTCTTTAACATTGTTTCTTACTCTTTACTCCCAAGCCCAGAGCAGAACTTTAGGAACAATTGCTTAAAAAAAGCTTAGGTTTGGCTCATGACTAGGATCTCCCCAAAAGGCATTATCAGGACCCCTCCTAGTAAGGTACTCAATGTATAAAGGAGACCAAATATAAGATTACTGTTTATCACCTCCATCACAAAGGAAATGCTTAAAGCACAAAAAAATTCAGAAGTGCACATTGACAAAGTTTATAAAGATACTTAAAGCACAATCAGCCATTTCCCTTTCACTACAGCTCTGCACCACTCCAACAAATCCCTCAAGGTCCAATGACAAGGTCTTCTGGCAAACCAGGCTAATGACTGGGTTCCTCTTCCTGTCCATGGTTATCTTCTCCAAGAAGGTTGTAGTTGCAGAAAACTCCTCCTACTGCTAGTCTAGTACACATGGTCTGGTCAACTTTCTCTTCATGACTTCACATTCTTAAGGAGTGTCAACATTGTAGACGAACATCCAGTGGAAGATGAGGCAAAGTTCAGATCAGGTGGTTCTGCTACACTGTTGATAGAAACAACTGGTAGATTTATTCCATCACACATCTATTTGTTCTCTTGCTTTTATTTATAAATATTCTTGGAATAATCTTGAAAAACTAGATCTCATGCCAAGCTCTCTGTAGGCTCCTTTTTGTTCAATTCTTTTCAGAGCTTTGTGAAGTTATACTGCTCATATTCTTCCATTCTCTTTCCCCTATAGTGCTCTGGAAATAAATTTGTATTCTAAACCAGTGTTGTCCTTGGTGTCTGTGTTTCTCCTATCAACAGTGAGTTTGATTAAACATTTCCTGGCAAAGCCAGCTTCTAGATTTTACTAGCCCTCTCACTGCAGTGTCCATTTTGAACAGGTTAAAATCATATAAGAAAAGGAAATAATCAGATAAATGTCCTTTTTTATATCCATTCCCTATTTTTCAAAGTAGATAGATTGTTTAAATAGGTCAAGTTGGAGCTGCTTCATTTTCATGCAGTGCCTTCTCATCTTTATCCTTCTAATCTAGCAGCTACGTTGTCCTTTACTTCTAACTAGTCAATGACCTGGTTGCCAAGAGAGACAAACAGAGAGATGATAGAGTAAGTATCGTCAAGTACTTACCGTGGGTTAGGCAGCATTTATATAATGTGTTCATTAAACCAAAAATTTCTGTGTCTAACAAGCCCCTGTTGATCCTCGATCCAAAAACAATATTCCAACTTGGTTGTCATAATCCTTCCCTGTGCCTATCTTTGTGTTGAGAGCAACAATAAAATAATAGGTTTGGTTTAGATGATTTTGTCAAGTTCTTCAAGGAATTTCTCCACTTTATCTTCTATGGTGGATGTTAGCACATAAGCTATGATTTATATTCATGATTTTATTGCATTGCAAGTTGAGACAAGCAAATCTTCCATAAGATGATGGCTCTTCTGCTCTTTGAGTAAATAATGAAATGAATTCTACTCATTCCTTTAACTCTTCTCTCCAAGGAGACCATATAGGCCATGGCTCCATTTCACTGCTGCCTATGGGGTAGGTAGAACAATGAAAACAACGTTGGTGTTTGAGTCAGAAAGTTGTTGTTCAGTTGTTTCCAGTCACATTGGGCTCTTCGTGACTCTATTTGTGGTTTTCTTGACAGAGATCCTGGAGTGGTTGCCATTTCCTTATCTAGCTCATTTTACAGATGAGGAAACTGAGCCAAACAGGGTTAAGTGACTTGCCCAGGGTCACACAGCTAGGAAGTATCTGAAAATAGAGTCAAAAAGATCAGAGTTCAAAGGCCATCTCAGACACTTCTTAGCGATGTGACCATGGGCAAGTCACTTAACCTCTCTTAGCCTCCATTTCCTTATCTAATGGCACCTACATCATCAGGTTGTTGAGAGGATCAAATGAGAAAATAAATATAATGTGGTTTGTAAATGTCAAAGTGCCATATAAATGCTATTATCATGATTTCTATTATAGGGACAATATGAATATGCATATGTTTCAGCTTTCCAATAACATGTCAATTATCTCATTCATGCGTTGGCACAGCCCAGCTCAGAAGGCCCATTAAAGCTTACACTCCTTTGGCAAATCCTAGGACAACCTGGAACCAATACAACACCATAAATAGGCCCTGCAACAAGATGTGAGGGGAAGACTTTGGTTACACTTCAGTTTTTTTCAAAAACACCTTGATATTTCATCACCCTGTTGACATTAAAGTCATGAAAGTAGGACTGCTGCAATCATCTGAACTTTTTATCACTATAAATTTTTCAGGAGCCTAAATGTTGTCTGCAAGAATATTCTCTGGGCTGCAAGCTAGCAGACTGGCATTTCATTTTAGAACTCTTTATCACATTAAAAAATCAGTTCTGCCAATTATAATTTGATGGTTTAAAAAAAAGAAATGAAATATGTTGGTATCTTGATTTGCATTCTTTCCCTTCAGCCCCAGCCCTGCTCTAGTCTGATTTTTAAATGTTAGAAGGAGAGCACTGTTCTGTAGTCAACTTTTCACAACAGTAGTTCTAGATACTGAGTACACCAGAGTCAAAGATCACAGACTTGAGGACTCCTCAGAGATTATCGGGTCCAATCATCTCATTTTTCCAGCAGTATCAAAAATTATCTCAAAACAGTCTTGCTAAATCCCTAGCAATACAATGTGTTTGAACAGTAGATGCTTTCATGTATAGCATCAACTGCTTTTCATTAGAGAGGATACATACAGGCCATTATCAGAGAGATTTATTTTGAAAGATGCTGCTTCCTTCTTTCCCTGGGGACTTTCCTTTTCCACATAAAAGCCTTTAATCTGAAGGCAAGATTTAACATCTAGTCTCTCTTTCCCAGTCCATGCCCCCAATAAAGAAGGTTGAAAGGACATTCAAAGAAGGTTGAAAGGAATCTCCAAAGGATGAGTGGGATGGCTCTCACAGTATTAGTTTCCCATTCTGGGTTCAAGAATGATCTTAACAGAAATGTAAAGCTTTGGGGAATAATCTTCAGGGGTTGGTGCTCATACAGAAAGAAGATTCTTGCTGACTCCACACATTCTTACTACTACTAATGTTTCATGACTAGGCACAACATTTCACCAGATTACTGACCTATTCATTTCTTACTGGGAACAGATTTGTCTTATTAGCAAAGATGACTCCATTCAATTAGCTATTTTTATTCATTCATTCATTCATACGTTTAGTTATTGGCCATCCCTTTCCCTGTGATTTCATCAGAGTAGGGAACATCCAGTGCAAAAATTTCCTCTACCAGTACAGAGTAGCAACTCCTCTGCTACTTAAAGTACCTTTGGTTCTAAGGGGTTAAGTGGCTTGTCACGTGACTAGTATGTGGAAGAGAGGACTTGATCAAGAATTCCTGACTCCAAGGCTGGCTTTTGATCACCTCACTGTACCACACTGCCTCTTCCAGGCGTTTAGCCCTGACTCATAGGGAATCACCTATACTCTGGAGGTTAGAATTACAAATATCCTACCAATACTTACAGAGACACAATGAGGAGAAAGGAAAGGAACAAAACCCCTAGTACCCTAGGATCACCAGGGATTTTTTTTATAGAGACTAAGAACCACATATCTGAACTAAGTCACTCAATATGAGAAGTCACACACTAGGGTGGAAAATATACTGCCTCTGAAATGATAGAACCTGAGATCAAATCCCCGCCTCTGTTACTTATGATCTATGTGACCTTGGGCAAGTCATTTAATTTCTTTTAGCTTCAGTTTGCTCATCTGTAAAATGAGAGCATTAGTCCAAATGGCTTCTAAAGTCCCTTCCACCTTCAATCTATGAACTGTGCCACTATTAGTCTGGCCAGACTTTCCATCAAGTTCCCTTCAGAGCCTTTTTATCTCACCTTTCTGTGGGTCAGTGACAAAAAAAAACAACCTTTCATTAAAATTCTGGAACTCAGAACATATTTGCTGCAATGCTCACTTCATTTCAATGTAGCCTTGGTATTTAATTGTAAATTACGCGTTCTATGAAGAGAGTTTTATTACGGTTTTCATTTTCAGTTGTTTACTCTTTCCTATCAATATTTCCCCACCAATCTGCAGTTCTGAGGCCGTTACGCAGACACTAATGTTAATGGGTTATATTATGCTTCTGTTCCACAACAGTGCACGTTTTTTAAAAACATAAAGAGCCCATTTTGCAGATGCTCATATAGCCTCCCAGAATAGAGTCACTCACATCCCACACTGAAACTAAGCCTTGATTTCTGTTCCAGCCACCAAGTGTTCAGAAATTTCAGGGGGAAAAAATCTAAATTAATCAACTCTTCAGCTTTTTTTGTCTGCCATTTCCATGGTTTGGGTGAAGGATGGGTATCCACAGCCCTGTTGATGCAAACTAATGGCCTGCTTACAGCAAAACCCAAGCAAATGACAAAAGCAGAGGAGCAGATGTCTCCAAGAAGAATGATCCCCAAGACTGTCATTATCAAACTGCCCAGTGTCACAATGTCAATACTGATCACAGGAAAAAAAAGAGGGTTGTAAAAAGGCAAAGTCACCAGCTGCACATCTGTCCTGGTAGCATAACTCAGAACAAGGCCAGGGTAGGAGTGCTACCGATTCCCTTTAAAAGGGAAGAGGCCATCGCAAAAGCAAAACACACTCCATCTCCTTCTAGCTCATCAGAGAGTTGAGAGATCACAGCTTAGGTGTCTCATTACACCATAGAGCACTTACATTTTATCACAAGAAAATATTCCTTGTGAGTCTTTTCTGTCACTCGGGGCAACCCAGACTAGGACATATTTCTCCCTGATATTTTGATTTTTAAAAAACCCAGGTGAAGGAATACTGTGAAATAAACCAATGAGGCAGATTGTCCCAGTAACCCAGGCACATGCCTGGCAAGTCTATTGCATCTGGGCTTATGTCCCATTTACAGATTTAAAATGAAACCTAAGGCAAGCTCCTCCATCCCTTTCTGCCTCTGCATTATCCATGAAAAAGGGGGGATTTTTCATAGGACTATAGATTTAGAGTTGGAAGAGATCTTAGAAATCATCAAGCGCAGCCCCCTCATTTTACAGAAAGGATACTAGAGAAGTTAAGTAACTTAGCCAAGGTTATGTAGGCTACTTCCTAGGTCATCTGACATCAAATCCAGCTTGCTTCTACTGTACATAATATTGTCAACTGAGATGTCTGGAGAGTAGATAAGTAAATGGCAATCTGCTTCCCAAAGAAGATGTCACTGAAATGTTAGATGATAATAACAAGAATGATAAGCAACAAAAGAAAGCTAATTTCTAAAGCTACCAGATCTACTGATTCCCTGGTCACTTCTCTGTCTACCTCCTGGCTAGAAGGCTTTGGTGCCAGCGTGCATTGACTGGGCTGGTATTCCAAAACCACTCCAGTTCTCGGCTTACTGCCAGGACTTGTCTGATTTTATGCTGGAGCTTGATTTGTTTTTACATTCAAACTCTCCTCTTTTTATTTTTTTACAATGCTTTGCATGTTATGGTGACTAATTTTAAAGCTCACACATATATCCCAAACAGAGCACATATAAAGATTTGGCATCAAATGACATAACACCATTCTGCTAGCTTGAAATAATTAAGGCAATATCCCAATAACTATTAGTCATTTGCTCTCATCATTTGCTTTATTTGAAAGTGTGAAGGCAAACAGGCTAACAGGAGTATCTCTCCCTCCCTCCCCTTTAGAAATAGCTGCACTGACAATTCTAGGATAGCAGTCCGAAACCATAATATGCAGCTGGAATAAAATTAAGAACAACCATATATTTGAATTTTTCCTCCTTTCCCTTGATCCTCTGGCTGTTGGCTAAATCTTTTGAAGCTCAGGGGTGAAAGTAGAGGCATGTATTCACTTTTCTTCCATTTCTGGTGGAGTTTTTTTTTTCTTCATCTCCCATTCTTTGCATTGCCCTAAACGTGTTCCCACAAGCTGCCATCCACCCCTAAGCTGCCTTCATGTTTTTTACTTGATTGAGGGCTATGATTCTACCAGTCTACTGGAATAGACCCTATCTATGGGAAGAAAGTAGCCCAGTAACCACAAGGTCCCCTTCCAGCATCCACCACAATCAATAAAAAATTATATATACATATATACACACATGTGTACATATATACATATCACATATGCACATATATGATACATATATGTATGTACACACTTATGTATGTATGTATATGTGTGTGTGATTGTGAGATCCTGATCCTTATCCTAAAGGGACTGTGACATGGTGGAAAGAATTTAGACTCAAGAGTCAGGAGACCTGGGTTCTTTTTGTCACAAGGTTACTGGCAATTCAGTGGGACTTTCCCTCATCATTTGCACTGTCTAATCCAGTTTCCTCATCTATAAAATGAAGAAAGTGGGATGAGGTGATGTGTATGGCCCTCTTTGCTTATAAAATTCTATTTTGGGTGGGGCACTCAGTTGCTATTTAGACTATCCAAAATATGCCAATCTTTCTGATCTAAAATGCCAGGTGGTTGAGCAGCAAAGGCTAGTAACTGCCCAAGAGAAATTTGGCAGAGGCCATATCAAAGCCTACTTTTCAATTAGAGTAAGGATTGAATTAATAACTTTGGCTCCCAGTCCAAATAGAACTCTCCAGAAGCTTGTTTGTTCTTGCAGTCAGCAGCATCGCTCATCTCCAGTGCTTTTCTTCTCTCTGCATAGAGAACAGCTACCCAGGGAAAAGCAGAGGAGGAGGTGAAAGGAGATACAGCTGCCATCAGCAAAGTAAAGTTTCAGCTTCTGCAGTACTGGCAGTGTAGCTAAGGATTGGCAAGGAAATTTAAGTCTTTGAAATGTTCCTTCTAGAACAGTGGGTTTTAGCATGCCCATTAGAGCATGGATGCCTTAGTGACCACTTGGATTTCGCTAGGAAGAAAACTGATACCAGAGCAGAAAAAGTGATATCAGCACCAGCATCAAAACTCCCATAGCAGCATTCATGTTGATGACATCAAATTTAAGTGATTTTCTGGCCCATCTTGAAAATCAACCAGATTCACCATCATCATCACCATCATCTACCTATCATTGTCATCATTTATATAGCAGGTTAAGGTTTGCAAAGTGTTTTACATATATTCTATCTCATCTGATCCTCACAACAACCCTATGCAGTAGGTGCTATCACTATCTTTGAAGGCACAAACTGTCTTTTGCCTCTTATTCATACCCCCAGTGCTTAGCACAGTGCCTAGCACATAGTAAGATTTGAATTCAGGTCTTCCTCATTCCAAGTCCCAAATCTATCTGCTACAAAGCATATATGCTACTGGATGTGCCAATGGTGTCTTACAAAAAAAATTATTACTTTATTATATAATGAAGCCTTGCCATAATGTTAGATTCCCACTATAATATCATTTTGCTCATGGCCTAATGCCAGCACTGTCTACTCTAGCATTTCCAGGAGCTAAGTGAGGCAGTAGACAGAAAGCAGGCCTTGGGAGTCAGGAAGACCAGAGTTCAAGCCATGTCCCATCAGGGGTGGGGAACCTGCAGCCAAATCCTTTGGGGATTTGTTCTGTGAAGTTTGGATTCGGTCAAAGGGCCACATTTGAGGACCACAGGTGGCCTCAAGGGCTGCACGTTCCCCACCCCTCTCTCAGATCCTTAAGGCTGTATGACCATGAGCAAGTCACTTAAACTGTCACTCTCAATCTCTTCATCTGTAAAGTGAGGATAATAGTGGCACCGAGCTTACAGGATTATTGGTAAGGATCAAATGAGATAACATACGCAAAGGACTTTGTAAACCTTAAAGCATTATACAAATGGTAGCTATTATTATTATTGTTGTGGTTGTGGTTGTTATTCCTTGCCCCGATTCTTTCTACTCAATTCAAATCACTTCCCTAGGAGTCACTTCCCTCATCTACTTAGGCCACTCCACCCAGGCTAGCAAAGCTCATCAACATTTCCTGACCCACAGGATCCATTCCAGGAAACTTATACTTAGTGTTTCAATTTCCTATTATAGTCTCATGTTTCCTCTAATGACTTATTTAAAGTTTCTAAATTCTGAATTTTAGCTACCTGGGAATTATCTCCCATACATAACATTCTACAATGTTGTTTCACCTAACATAATGTTTTTGCAAAACCAAGTAGTGATGTCAAATGGGGTATTCCTATATTCTTGAAATTTTAGAGGCCACAGAAAGTCTTCGAATGCCCGGAAATGCCCTGTGTCAGAATTACGTGTATCTTGGATTAGCCTCCAAATATCAAAGGATTGGTCTGTGAACCCAATTTTGACGGCTATTTAGGAAATTTATTTTAGAGTAGTAGCTAAATGTAGATACAGAAAGACGTGGAGTAGGAGACAAAGAGCCATCTTTGGAGTCTAGAGAACCTAGATTCAAGTCTTTTCTCAGACACAAACTAGCTATATGACCCTGGCAAGTCACTTAAATCTTCGCACCCCTGGCAATCGACTAAGATTATCAGTGATAGATTAGGTGCAAACTGTATTAGTAGAAAGGTGATTTCCTCACTGAGAGTCCCCTACACCAATGAAATGACAGGTATGGTCTTAAAAAAAAAGAATAAATTTTAACAGCAGTCAGGAGCTATCTGTGGTTCTGAAGCAGTTGGAGCAAATGGCGCTGCTTATTCAAAGCCTGAAAACTTCAAATTTCCTTTTTTTTAAAGTAATCACCTCCTTTAGGTGCCCAATGCCAATTTAGTGAAGCTGCAGCCACACAAGGCACGTACACTTCATACAGTCATTCAATAAAAGCCAGCAAGAAACTACTTCAAATCCTTGACCATTATCTTGGTATTGGACACCCCTAAGCTCAGCTAGCTGAAGGTTCTCAAGGTAGTGAGTGAGTGACTTAAGGTAATGGCATAGTGAAGAAACTTTTGATAGCATACTACCATCACAAGGAATACTGCTTCCAGTTTGCAGTAGCCAGCTCTTCCTTTTTCCATTCCATGGAAATGTAATAAAAATGACAATATTACTTAATTTACATATTCAGTGTTGTACCATTAAATCTACCAAAGGGATACTCTGTAGAACTAGAAAAAAAATAATACAATTGATCTAGAGGAAGAAAAAGTCAAGACTTTCAAGGGAAAACAAATGGGAAGGGGTAGTAGCACCAGATCCCAACATATACTACAAAGTAGCAATCATCAATATACAGAGAGGACAGGGAAAGAATATGCTAGAAATTATACTCAAAATGATTATAGAACACTCAGAAGCCTCATACCTATGAACATGAGCACATCTTAAAGAAGAAAATCAGAAGGTTTTGGACATATCAAGAAAGGAACAATATCACAGCAATTAACTGTATCTTAACAGATAGGAAATAGCCAGCAATAACAAGCATTTATTAAGCATTTACTATGTGCCAGTAGCTATGCTTAAGTCCTGAGGATACAAAGAAAGGTAAAAGCATGATCCCTTCCCTTAAGGAGCTCACAGTCTAATGGGGGAGACAACATACAACTACATATATTCAAGATATGTACAAAACAAATAGGAGGTAATCTCAGAGGGAGGACACTAGCAGTGGTGGGCACAAGAAAGGCCTCTTGAAAAAGGCAGGATTTGAGCTGAGCCCTGAAGGAAACCAGGAAAGCCAGGGGATGAAGCTAACAGTTACCAAATTAGAGCCATTTCCAAATAAGTTGTCTATGTGATGCCATATCATCAGCTAGTTATAAGAAAAATTAAAATATACACAAACCAAGAGTAAATGATAAATATGAGGAAAAAAGCATCTCACTCATATTGTAGGCCAGATCCAAAGTAGTCATGTACAACTATTCAGGTCCAAAGTTTAAAATGCAATTGGGAACTATAAATCATAAAATAGAATTAAAACCCATATTACTTAATAAGAGATTGAAATAACCTATCTCAAAAGATACATAATTAAATGGTACTTCACTCCTACTTCAGATTCAGCACAACAGTCAACTGTATCCAAAAGATATCAGAAGAGCAGCAAGAGTTCAGATGAAGCTTCTTTCCAATAAGATCAGGGGTCAAGACAGATGTTCATTGTCATTATTATTATTTTACACAGCTCTAAAAATGTTTGCTGAACGAATGAATTTAAATGTATTTATTAGGTGCTTGTTATATAGCAAACACTGAGCTAAGCCCTGGGGATACCAAGCAATGCAGTCTCTACTCCCCATGAGATCGAATTCTAATGGAGAAGACAAGATATGTATTGCTATAGGCAATAAGGCAAGCAAAAGAAATTAAAAGAATAAACACAGACAAAGAAGAAACAAAATTATTGCTTTTGCTTATTTTATGATGGTTTACTTAGAGAACCCTAAAGATTCAACTAAAATTAAACAATTAAGAACTTCAGTAAAGTACAAGAAAAAAAGCCACAAAGATCATGAGCTTTTCTGTATATCACCAATAAAAGTCAGAAGGAAGCAATGGAAAAAGACATACCATTAAAAATAACAGGATGTATAAAATATCTAGGATTTCATTTATCAAGACACACACAAAACTGTTATGAATACAATGCACCACTCTCTACAGAAATATAGACATACTTAAGTAATTGGAGAGATATTAATTTTTCTTTGGCCATGGAAATGTAATAAAAATGACAATATTACTTAAATTAATTTACATATTCAGTGTTGTACCATTAAATCTACCAAAGGGATACTCTGTAGAACTAGAAAAAAAAATAATACAATTGATCTAGAGGAAGAAAAAGTCAAGACTTTCAAGGGAAAACAAATGGGAAGGGGTAGTAGTACCAGATCCCAAAATATACTACAAAGCAGCGATCATCAAAACTGCTAATCAGTGAAACAAATTATACACACAAGACCCAAAAGCAATTGAACATTATACCATAATATTTGAAAGACTCAAGGGTTCCACCTACTAGAATAAGGTCTCATAACAAAAATTACTAGAAAAACTGGAAAGTGGTCTGGTGGAAGTTAGGTTTAGACCAACATCTCACATCATATATAACAGCAAGCTCCCAAAGGATACATGACAGATATGAAAAGTAATATCATAAACAAATTAAAAGAGCAGAGAAGGAGATACTTCTGACAGCTACAAATTAAGGAAGAACTCTTGATAATTCCAGTGATAGAGAGGAACTCAAGTGATAAAAGAGATATTTTTGTTTTGATTATAGAAAATGGAAAACTCTGTGTGTGTATGTGTGTATAAACAACAACCATTCCCCACTAGAAAAATGGTCAAAGGATATGAACAATCAGTTTTCAAAAGAATAAAGGAAAACTATAACAGCCCTATGAAAGAATCCTGCAAATCACTAATAATAAAACAAATGCAAATGAAACAATTCTGAAGTTCTATTTCACATTTATCAGATCGGTAAAAATGATAAAACAGGTTAATGACAATTGCTGGAGCTGTTAGGGGGCAGGCATACTAAAGCACTATTGGTAGAGCTATGAATTGATCCAACCGCTCTGGAAAGCAATTTGGAACTATGCTCATAAAAACATTAAATTGTTCATACCCAACAATGTCACTAGTAGGATTATATCCTCAAAAAGATCAAAGCAAGAGCCAAAGGACTCATATACAAAAAAAAAACCCTTATAGCAGTGTTTTTTTGTTGTCTCACAGAACTGGAAACTAAGAGGGTGCTCATTAGTTAGTAAATTGCTGAAAAATCTGTGGCATTGCTGACTCCCATCAGGTAGAACACAGACATATACAGGAGTTGGGCAATACTCAGAATGAACTCTTGAGAAGAACATAGTGAGAAGAGATGGTATCTTTTTATAATACAATGTTCTGTTTTTATAATGTAGCGTTCTGTAATTTTTCTTTGTGATTTATTTTATGATTGAAATACATATGTTTATTTTTTTAGATTTTATATCGCACTTTAAATATTACCAGATGTTGGATTATTTATTCATGTAAAGTGTGATCAAAACCACCTGTAAATCTGTGCACTTAAACATTAGTTGAATAAAGCAAAGATATCAATGTAATGGAACATTGTGTTATAAGAGATGACAAAGGGGAAAGATTCAGAGAAACCTTAAAGAATTTGTATGGGCCACGGTGAAATGAGGTCAGCAGAGCAAGGAGAACAATTTATGAGACTAAAACATCGTTACAAAAATCACCTGTGAATGATTTGAAATTGATCAATACGATGACCAATCAGGACTCCAGAAGACTGATGGCAAATCATACTTCCCACCATTTAGCAGAGAAGAAATGCACTAGAAGTACAAAATGAAACATACACTTTTAGAAAGGGCAAATGCATGAATTGCTTTTGTATGACTAAACTTATTTACTACAAAAGAGGGCTTTTATTTGGGAGGAGGGGGTATATAGGAAGGTGGTAGAAGGAATAGTGATAGCAAAACAAAAGACAAAAACAGGAAAAAAAAAAAAAAGACAGGAGGAAGTAAAAGGATACCCAGAAAGAGGCACTGACAAGCAGGGCAGCATTAGAACTGCTGTGAAACAGTTAATATACACTTTTTTTAAAGTACAGAGTGCTATATAAGCACTTGTTCGGTAATATTATTATTATCAAGCATTTAAAACCCCTAGTCACTTTCCAAATCCCGGGTGCACCAATATTGTTGATATATGTGTCTTTCTCAGGCACTTAAAGGGTGTTAATTTCCTTTTAAATAAAATCTGAATGGCTAATCATATTCCCTTATCAGCTCTTAAAATTTAAACAACAGACATGCCCAGTCGTTGAGTAAGAGGCCTCCAGGGAACATAGCACATGGTGGGAAATAACATCACTAATTCAATGACAAGTCATACATTGCTTTGCGTCAGTGCTGAACACAACGCCCTACCAGGCACTGAAAAACCAAAATGTCAACAGCTACATGTTTGAGAAGTTCTTTAAAGTCAATCTCACAATTCCTTCTGGTCCCCAGAGGGATCAGGGCAGCATATATTCAAAGCAGAAACAAAGACTTGCTGGCCAAATTCATCTGCACAGACAATTCTGCCTCCCCAAATCCTCTCTGAGTAGTAACATTCCATCTTAGCTGTTTTTCTTTTTGCCTCGCACCCCAAACCACTGTGTCATTTTGTTATATGCAACTGAACAGCTGCAATGTGGCACCCTGTGGGATTGCTAAAATTTCAGCAATTGCAAAAATGACTCTGTAGACACATATTCACACATGTGGAGATAGAGGATTGTTTCAGAACCAGGGGACCCATCAGCAATAAAAGATGCTGTCTAAGTGCTAAATATTATTATTACTTCTGTGGGTGGAACAAGGCAGAGAAATATAATTTCTGTTAAGTTTGAAATTCCTCAGAAACACTGTGGTAATCATTATCGCCCAAGTTCGTCATCAGCCCTTATACTCAGCAAACTTGACCAGAAATCCATTTCCCCGGTGATGTTCTTTCAGCCTGTGCTAGAAGTCTTGCTTCTAATTACTTCAATTAAAAGTGCTTGGGAACAAAAAGATGCAATTTCTCTTCCTTGGATCTTAAAACTATGAAGATAATTGTCAAATTGTTCTTTCACACTCACTAATGTGACTTTCTGGTTAATTTTTCTGGCTGCTTTTCTCCTTCCCTTCTTGCTAATAGAGCATAAGGAAAGGAATGGCCTTTTTACCTTTTTGAATTACTTAAGAAGAAAAAAAAACCTGCTTTGTTTTTTCAAGATGCCACAAGAAATTGAGCAGAAACAGTTAAAGAACCAATTCATTTTCTCTTTCTTCCTAGGTATTCAGCGGCCGTGGGCTTGTCAAGCAGATTCACCATCGTGAACATCTAGCAAAAAAAAAACTGGCCTCTCTGTTTCCAGAAATGGAAGTTTTATGGTTTCACTCAAATCTGTAACATGAGCTATACCGTGAGGAGGACATGAGAGAGAGAGAGAGAGAGAGAGAGAGAGAGAGAGAGAGAGAGAGAGAGAGAGAGAGAGAAACAGAGGGAGAGAGAGGGAGAGAGAGAGAAAGAGAGAGAGAGAGAGAGAGAGAGAGAGAGAGAGACCCTAAGAGATCTGATGAAGCTCAGTTGGTCAATTACCCGCCATTATTTCTGAAGACTTTGTCATAAACTTCTGAAGCACAGATTGCTTGAGGACAATATGATGAAGAGACATAATTTCCTGTGCCAATTTAACATTCTGAGCAATACCAAGGCTTCATTCTGTTTTCCCTCAATTCCTCCCATTACAACAATAGCATATTTCTTTACCAGTCATTTAGTCATTTTATAAAACATCTCTAGCAGGAGCTATTCTCCACCCCACCCCCGCCTCTGCTCCACTCTGGTAACAACTGTGCCCAGCAAAAACTTCCTTCACCCACTGTTCATACCAGATAAATCACTGTGTGGAGTATAAACTGATGATCAATCTAGAAGCATTTTCTAAGTGCCTACTATGTGTCAGGAATTGTGCTGGAATACAGATTTAAAAAAAATAAAATCTGTATAGGACATTCTCCATAATGGTGACGAGAAGGTATGGCAAGGCATAATCTCCCTATGTTATGTTTCCTTTGATATTAATAACCAGAAGGTCATTGACCAAATTTATCTCTCTACTTGCATCTATGAAATATTTTGATCGATATTTATATATGCATGTCTGCAGTTGGCTCAAATAAATACAGTAAGATGTAGTATTCTTGGCCCCTTTAAAATTGTGTAGCTAGAAAGATGTGGTTTGCTATACAAAGTCATTTGCAAAAGTCTGCTTTTCTTCAGCACCTATCATGTGCTAGTTATGAAGCAATGGGGATACAAAGGCAAAGTGAAACCATTCTCTGATCTCAAGAAGCTTATGTTCTGATAGAGCTTATGTTTAGGATCAAATATAAAATTTTCTGTTTGGTTTTCAAAGCCCTTCATAATCTAGCCCCTTTCTACATTTCTACATTTCCTTCTTACACCTTACTCCCCTCCACATACTCTCTGATCCAGTAACACTAGCCTCCTAGCTGTTCCTCCCCCAAGACACTCCATCTCCTATTTCCAGGCATTTTCCCCAGCTGTCTCTCATTCTCTGATCTCCCTCTCTTCTCATCTCTGCCTCCTAGTTTTCCTGGCTTTCTTCAAGCCTGAGGTAAAGTTCCATCTTCCATACAAAGCCCTTCCAAGTCCTCCTGAATCTTACGGATCTTGGTCCAAGATAACTCCCAATTTTTGGTGTATGTGTCTCGTTTGTACATAGTTGTTTGCATGCTATCTCCCCGTTAGACAGTGAATTCCTCCAGAGAAAGGGCTGTAATTAATTTGTTTTTATCTTTCTTGATATCCTTAGCACTTACCACATAGTAAGTACTTAATAAATGCTACTTGATTAACTAATAAGGAAGACAATATGTGTTTATATATATATGTATATATATGATACACACAAAGTAGCTACAAGGAAATCCTAAGGGGGAAGGGAAGGTACTAACAACTGGGGGAACTAGGAAAGCAATCCAACAGAAAGTGGCATTTGAGCTGAGTTTTGAAAGAAGCTAGAGATTCCATCAAGGCTCAGAGGAGAGGAAGAGAATATCATGGATGGGGAGCGGCCAGTGCACAGTTCCAGAGATGGGAAATGGAGTATGAAGCATTTTAAACACCAAATAGAGAACTGTGTATTTGATACTGGAGGTGACAAGGAACTGCTAGAGTTTATTGAGAAGGGTGACATGGGCAGACCTGCAATGTAGGGAAATCTCTTTGGCAGCTGTGTGGTACATAAATTGGACTTGAGAAAAGACTAGAAGCAAAGAGACCAATTAAAAGGCTATAGTAGAACAAGCTGTGGTATATGATTATGATGGAATACTGTTATACTATAAGAAATGACAAGCAGGATGATTTCAGGAAAACCTAGGAAGACTTACATGAACTGATGCAAAGTGAAGTGAGCAGAACCAGGAGAACATTGTACACAGTAATAGCAATATTGTACAATGAAGAATTGTGAATGACTTACCTATTCTCAGCAATACAATGATCCACGACAATCCCAAAGGACTCATGATGAAACATGCCATCTATTCCCGGAGAAATAACTGACGTTGTCTAAATACAGATTGATGCATACTACTTTTCACTTTCTTTTTTCATTCTTCTTTTTCTTTGTTTGAGTCTTCTTGTACAAAATGACTAACATGGAAATATTTTACGTGATTACACATGTATATCCTATATCAGATTGCTTACTGTCTCAGGAAGAGGGAAGGGAAGGATAGAATTTGGAACCTGGATGTTTTTTCCAAATGTTAAAAATTGGTTTAACATGTAATTGGGGAGAATAAAATATTATTTTTAAAAAATAGAGGCTATGGCAATAGTCCAGATAAGAGGTGATGAGGACATAAACTAGGATGGTGACTATGTGAGTGCAGGGATGGTATGTGTTCAGAAGTTTTGTGGAGATAGAAATGACCAATTTTACCAATTGGTTGGCTATTTCAGGTGAATGAAAGAAAGAAGTCAAGGTCAACATGAAGGTTGTAAACTTGGGTGACCAGAAGGATCATGATGCCTTTGATAGTAATAGGTATTTTTGAAAGGGATGTGGGTTTGGGGGAAAATAAAATGATTTTTCTTTGTGGATATGTTGAGATTTGGATGCCTACAGTATATCCAGGCTTAAAGACGTCTTTTTAAAAGTTGGTCATACAGAACTGGATTTCAGAAGAGAGATTAGGACTGGGTATTTAGATCAGGAAATTATCTGCATAGAGATGATAACTAAACTCATGGCAGCTGATAGCTAATCAAATGAGAGTATAGAAAGAAAAGGAACTAAGATAATACTTTGGGCCCTACAATTAGTGCCTGTCACATGGATCACTATCCAGCAAAGGACTGTGAGAAGTTATCATATTGCCAGGAGGAGAACAAAGGGAGAAAAGTTGATGACAACCCAGAAAAGAAAGTCTAACCTTCCATATGTGTTGTTTCCCCCATTAAAATGAGAGCTGCTTGAGGGCAGAGACTGTCTTATTTTTCTATTCATATCTCCAGCACTTAACATGGTGCTTTGCACATAGTAAGTTAAATACTTGATAAATTAATGCTTCATTCATTCATTCATGTACATTGGTGGTTTGGGAAACTGGGCTGGGACAATGAGGACAGCAAAGTAGGGTGAGAGTCAAAACTCCTAGTGTGGTTGTGGTGCTTGCACAAAATGGGGGTGAGCAGCAGAGATGTTCAAAGTAGAAATAGTTACGGTGGCTGGTTGTGTTTTGACATTTAGTAGAAATATAGAAAGTCTGGGCTGAGAAGAGTTAATGGTGGAGCTTGGGAACAGCAAGTGCATTTGGGCTTAGTGCCAAGGCAGAGAGAATGACCTAAGAGTGACTGTGAGTGTGGCTGACACCTTGGAGAGCTGCCATGCAAACAAAAGCATCTTGAGAGGACCAAAGGGGCTTGAGAATAGACCATGTGTGTGGGATGGGGCTGTGACCTATATAGAGTGAATGATGATGAAAGCCTGTAAAATAAGATGCTGTCCATGACAGCTTGACTGACTCATGAGAATCTAAGCTCCTCCTAGATTGTGTTTCAGAAAAGGGAACGCACAAGACTGAGTTACCTAAGGAAATAGGCAAAGTGGCGGCTTGTTCTCAATTAGTGCAAATATGAATACAATTTTTCAAATGTGGACTATTTGAAGTTATAATTATGTAAAATATACTCATTGGTTCTACCACATTGAAAATATGCAGTGAGAATTCTAATAATAAGACTATTTCAGGGGATTCACTATTTGCATTAATTGAGACCTTGTTATTTATAGAGTACTTGATCCCATGAGCTTGAGGAAAACACATAGGATCCTTGACCAAGGCCCAAAAGGACAAGCACCCAATTTACAGTAAGGCAAAAGATAAGCTTTCCAAAACATATTAACAGGTGTCATTGTGTGGAGGATAGATACCTAGACTTGAGACAGAAAGCCCTGGGTACAAATCCTGCCTGCCATCCTAACTCATTGACCCTGGGTAAGTCATTGAAACTCTATGAACTTCGATCCATTCATCTGAAAGTGAGAAACTTGGACTTGGTGAACTCTCAGACTCCTTTCAGCTCTAAATCTATGATCCTATGAAGAAAAGAGTATATGTATAACACAAAGTGTATGTAACATCTGTAAAATGGGGATATTTGTATACTTCCTAGCTCATAGGGTTTTGTGTTTGTGTTTTTCCAACAGTTTCTGAGCACCAGACCATCCAGTGGGTTCAAATAATAACAGCTCAGATCTTGTAGGGCACAACCTCACATGTTACTCCAGACAATGAAATTGTTTGTTTCATTCCATATCTCCTGATATTCTTTGCTTCTCCTTGAAGTTGCAGACTGTGGGGGATGAGGGGAAAAGGAGGTGTAGGTCTGAGCCTCCATCTACAATAATTTACTTTACAAATGAAAGGAACAAGACGGGCCCTCTCAGTTCCTTCTTTTTGCTGTAAACAGTCTATGCTACAGACCCAAAGCACACACATACCACACCCTTGGTGACCTGAACAAAGTACTGATTTGCTTCTGATTTGTCATAAAATTTTTAAAAGCCTGAGACCATCAGTTTATTTGTGTTTCTTTGTATTGACTGTAGGTTTTGATGTCTTTGCCAGTTCGTTTCTTACACTGTCAGATTTTATTTTATGTTCCCATATTCTTTCAACCATTTCAGGGGAAAAATGCTAATTACCATGAGTTTAATAGCAATGCTGAACTGCACCAGAACACCAGGGTCTTATAAATACCTGTCACAGTAGAAGTCTTCAATTACCATAATTCCATTCCTAATTCAAATTACCATAATTGCCCTCCATTAATGCAACTTTCTTAAAGCTAAAATATCAAAGGAGAAGTTTGCACTTACATTAACTTAGTTGACTACCAGCAAAAATAAATAGTGGTCTGTCCACAGGAGTATGTCTCCTCTCTCTCCAAATGGGCTGCTGTTAAACTAATTAGCCCTTTCCAGAGTGAAAGACAAAGCTCGGTCCCTGGAAAGGCAGACTCTTAAGACTTCATTATAAATTGTGTCAATATTCTTGGCACTTGTAGAGATCAAAAATCATAACCAATGTCTCTTTTTCACATTCATAATTGTTCAGTTCAATTCAACATATATGTATTCAGGTCTTGCTGTGATGCACGAGATTCTCTGCCAAAAGCCTACATCCAATGACTTATCATGCATGGTACAGGGATGACTCTGGACCTGAAGGCTTTACCACCAGAACATAAGCTCTGGCAAGTCCTAGCAAGTTTCAAAGGCCTTGAGAATGGATCTGGAGCAGAATTACAGTATTGTCAGAGGGACACCCTTGATAAGGTCAGAAGAGTTTAACAATAATGATTATTATTATATTTATGTAGCAGTTTCTACGATATCTCAAGTTATTCTCTGCAACCCTGTGTGGTGGTAATCAGGGTGGGGCTTTTTGCTGTTCTCTTAAGTGTCTTTAATGATTCTGGCCTTTGTTCAAATGGGGAGGTAAAGTGGGATCTTTTTTGTCTTGGAATGTTTCTCAGCACCAAGACAATTGGGAGTCATTGATTGGAAACCGTGTGTGTGTGTGTGTGTGTGTGTGTGTGTGTGTGTGTGTGTGTGTGTGTGTGTGTGTGTATGTTTGTGTGTGTGTGTGTATGTTTGTGTGTGTGTATGTGTGTATTTGTGGTACTAGGGATTAACTAACTTTCCCATATCCTAAATGGGACTTTTCACTGTTCTTTGAGTGCTTCTCAGCACTGACGTAATCAAGTGCCCAGGGCCCTGAGGCGGGTATATAAGATCTGAGGTTAGCTTTTTGTTTTGGGGGTATACTCATTGCAAGATTGTAAGTGAGGAGACTCTGGGCAAGACATTGAACCCTCGCCTCTGGCTTTGTAACCCATACAGATAGATATTGGTCCTTCTCTGGTAACTATGAATTGTGATTTGAATCAGACAAGGTCTGTCGATGTTTGTAATTTCTGTTTCTATTTGACCTAAAGTTCAGGGGGCTGATCTTTTCCCTTTGAACTAAATGAATGATATATGTATGTTTAATTAAAATGAGATTGTTAACCCCTTAAAGTGGCTTTCCTTAGAAAAGCAGATCAAAGAACCTATGTTAGCAGCCCTTCTGTGTGCTGGTTATTGTTGGTCTTACACACCCACAGTAGCTGCCAGCAACATTGTTGTTATACCCTGTGAAGTAGATAGTATTATTATACCCATTTTATAGATGAGAAAAATAAGATTGAGAGTGGTCAAGTGATTTGTCCAAAGTCATATGGCTAGTATGTGATATATATACCACAGACTCTGCTCTAAAAGGGTTTCATGGGGTAAATACGTCTACAAGTAACTATGGGAACCATAACTCAGATCACACAAAGAGAATGTGAGATAAATGAAAGCAAGAGAGAGGCCCAGAAAAAGTGCTATAAGGAATTTGAGGAAGTTGCTTAAAGAAAAAATATCAGGAAATGCTTAGCTTGGAGTCAAGAGGAGCTGGGTTCAAATATGTCTTCATTCACATACTAGGCATGTGACCTTGGGGAAAGTACTTGGTTCAGAGGCAAATGGCCTTATTACCTCTGTGACCTTAGGCAAACAACATAATCTCTCTGAGCCTCATGATCCTCCTCTGGAAAAAGAAAGTGAAGGGAAGGGGCTGGACCAGGCTACCTCTGAGGCTGCCTCTAGCTCTAAATCTACGAAATCTCTCTGGGCCTCTGTTTTCTCATCTGTAAAATGGTACTTGCCTCACAAGTTCATTGTGACTGTGAAAGGAGACAATGTCTGTAAAGTGTTTGGTGATATGACTAGCAAGATGATGGGGTTGTAGTCTGCCATATACTGCTCTAGCCTAGCAACCTCCAAAGAGAGAAAATACACCCAAAATCTTGAAGAATCAACACAATCCACAAAATAAGGAGTCAAAAGCAAAGCATAAAGTAAAAGACTCACAAAAAAAAAACATCAAACGGTCAAAATACTTAATATGCCGTGGAAAGATGACCTTGTTAGCTGCAAGGAGAAAACACTAGAAGCTGGGAAAGCTGTTAGGAGAACACTACAATAATGCAGGTAAAAGGCAATCATGGTTCAAACATGATTGACAGCTGGATGAGTGACGTGAAAGGCAGAGACAGATTTGGAGTCAGAGGGTTTGGATTCCAATCCCTGCTCCCCTGTATTTCACTTGTTGTGTGACCTTGGCCACTCCACTGTCAGATCTCACCTGCATTGCTCCCTCTGCAGAATTTGGCACCCCTGATCATCTTTCCCATTTGGGTACTCTCTCTTCTGTGGGTTGCTGCGACCTCTCTTCACTATCAGTCATAGAACACATCTAATCTGTTGCCAAATCATGTCATTTCTACCTTCACAACATCTCTCACAAGTGTCCTCCTTCTGTACATTTGCCCATCTACCGCTTGGCCCCTGAATTATTGTAATAGCTTTCAAGGTGATCTCCCTACCACAAGTCTCACCCCACTCCAATTCATCCTCTATGCAGCTGCCAAAGTGAGTTTCCTAAAATGTAGGAATGACCATTCCATTCCCCTATTCATAAGACTCCAGGGGCTATCAACGACCTCCAAGATTAACCATAAAGTCCTCACAACCTGGCCCCTTCCAACATTTCCAGTTTTCTCACACTTAACTCCTTTCCACAACCTCCATGGTCCAGTCTTGTTGCCTTACTTGCTATTCTTCATACACAACTTTCCATCTCTTATCTCCATATCTTTGCTGCTGCTTACTGATGACTAAAAAGTCCCTTTCCACTCCTCTTTTCCTATAAAATATCTGCCTATTCAACAAAGACCAGTTGAAAGCACACCACACAGAGGAAAGTGGCACAACAAAAATAGGACTGAACAGTGATTTGATTCTCAATTGTAATCTAACCAATTACTACCTATGTTACCATGAGTAAATCCTTTAAACTCCTTTAAAAGGAAGCTAGGCTGCACAGTGGATATAGTAATAGGCTAGGAGTTAGGAAGACCTGAGTTCAAATTCTGTCTCAGATATTTCCTAGCTGTATAATTCTGGGCCAGTCATTTAACCTCTTCTGACTCAGTTTCCTCAACTATAAAATGGGAATAACAAAAATAGCTACCTCCCAGGGTTGTGAGGACCAAATGAGATAATATTTGTAAAGAGCCTGGCACTTCATAGGCACCTAATGCTTATTTCCTTCCTTCCATCTTGGTCTCAGGTTCTTCATGTATGTGAGAGGATTGAATTAGATGGCTTCTCAAGTCCCTCCAAGCCCTAGATTTATGATCCTTCAATGCCTCCAGCCCCTATAGTGATCTCTGCCTTCTCTGTACTACCTTAGCACTTACTGCATGGATTGTTTATTGGTTTTCTTAATTCCATTCTGCCAGACATGGGCTGTTGTTGCTTTACTGTGCTACATGATGAGTTTCTCAATGGCTTGTAAACTTCTTGAGGGCAGGGAATGTGTCTTGTAACCTTCCTCATAGTTCTGTGCATAACAAGGTCTCAATAATATTTGTTCAATGAATGGGAGTTAAGTTGTAAAGCTACCCAAGTAGGTGTAGAGCTTCAAATACAACTAATTGCCTTGTTTTAACACATCCCTCTTCCTAGTCACTATCTCATGAGGTGGGTGAAGAGAGACGTGCTTTAATATAACCTATCAGAGTAGCAAGTATCATATTTGATTGTGTTCTACAGCCAGGCTATTTTTGGTTTTAATTATAAGACTTGTCCTTGCTCATTAGCCACATACTATTGAAGAGCAACAGAAGTAAGTGATTCATTGCTGACACATGGCATTTCATGAGCAGCCATTAATTAGCCAAAAAGTACTTGAACATAAATTGTTAAGGAGTGTCAGCAAATAAAACTTTAATCAGTATTTCTCTCCCTTTCTCCCAGATGAGCTTTGTGGCTTTCACCAGGAAATTTCCAGCTCTTGTTTGGTTCTTATCTGAGCAACAGAATAATAAATTAATATTTAAAGGACCAAGCTGGAGTGAGCATAACCACCTCTCTAATGCCTCTATATCTTTATCTGTAAGAATAAGGGGATTAGACTATATATGGTCTCAAGGTGTCTTCCAGCTCTATCTTGATGATGCTACAATGTCACCTTATTCTACTTTCTAGATACAATAGATGGTTTGGATATGAGAGCTACAGAGCACATGTAATTTATCGAGGCTACAGGAATTCCATATTTTCCCTTGTTTTGTGAATTCAGAAAAGTAGAACTTGGTCAGGTCTTCAAAGAAAACCAACTATGGCTGAGAAAAGAAGGAAGGAAGGAAGGAAGGAAGGAAGGAAGGAAGGAAGGAAGGAAGGAAGGAAGGAAGGAAGGAAGGAAGGAAGGAAGGAAGGAAGGAAGGAAGGAGAAAAAGAGAGAAACAAAAAGAAAGAGAGAGGCTGACATGGATTTTGCAGCATTGACTGTGGTGTGCATATAGGTGGGGTCACTTCTTAACCCATGTCATTTTAAATCAGGTCACTGGAATTTTACCTGCCAAAATTCTTACTCTCTTTCTTTTGGGTATTTTAGATTTGATCTGGGGGGTGGACAGTCTCTTGGGGAATGCCAAGCCTCCTTGGGCATTTTTTTAAAGCTCCTAGACAGTAGTAATTCAAATTCTCTAATTTCTCATCTGCATTCTTTCTCCTCCATCTCCTTCATCAGATACATATCTGCATACAAACTGCAATGGGCTCCTTCAGATCCTGAAGCCATAACTGGACTGGGTGTGGGTAGAAATCAGGGGACCCTTTTAAGACTAGGTTCAACTCCCAAATCTACCAGCCCAGTAGGAGATAAGATCTTTCCCACCAGTAGGACTTTAATCCCTCCAGGAGATGGGGAAGGAGATGAAAGGATGCCATCTTTCTCTGGGTCATGGAGGACATGCCCAGGCCCCAGTTCTGCCTCTGCCCTTTCATTGCTCTTTGACCTTAGCTGAGTTGTGCTTCATCTTCACTCATCTTTGAAATAAGAGGTTTAGACCAGATGCTCTCCAAGCTCCCTTCTAGTGTGTATTAGAGACAAGTGTGTCTCTAATATGTAATGATCCCTGATCCCCCTTAATTCTTGGGCCTTCCCTCTGTTGATTATTCCCAATTTATCAAGCATATATCTCATTGGGATGAACTAGGACCTGTTTGCATGTTGTTTCTCCCATCAGATTTTGGTCTTGGGAGCAGATACCATGTTTTTGCCTTTCTTTGTATCCCCAGCACTTAATACAAGGCCTACACATAGTAGACACTCAATAAATATTTATTGACTAAGTGATTTTCTTAAAAGAATGGAGTCCCTTATGAGATTCTAGAACCAACTTTGATATTCCAATTCTCAGAGATACTTTGAACCTTTGGGAATAAACTGGTTCCAGAGAAGCCTCCATTTAGGAGTACTTAGGGATCCAAGGAGTTGACTCTATAGCTCGCCACAATTAATCTTTGAGTATTCATTTAGCAAAAGCAAAAATGTTTCTGGTTGAGTATACATTCCAAAGCTTCATGTCCTTTTCTTGTTGTATTTGTTTTGTAGGTCTGTTTAAGTGGGTAGAAAAGAAATTCAGAAAATATGGAATATTAATTTTTATATATCATAAGGTGGATTCCTACAAAATGGAGCTGTATTGAATTTCCATTTATCTAAGCTTTCTTCAAAACCACCCAAAAAATTTAGTTGTATCCTATGATATTTAGGGTCTTTTATATTGCAAAGTATATTATTGAATACACAGATTCTCTTTTAATCTTTTTCCACATATATGACTCCTTTGTTAAATAAGGATGCAAGGTAAAATTACAAAGGGGGATGGTGGCTATTCTTAATCACCCACTTGTAGACTATAATACAATCTGACAAGCATTAATATGGACCTACTATGTGCTAGGTGATTATCCTCATAGAACTTCTATCAGGGATACATTGTTAATCTTAAGTCTGTCTCTGTGTATAACATATATATTACGCATACATATATTTTTGACTTATTATTCCCCAAGATATCAGTACTCTCTCCCTCCTCAAATGATCATTTGCTGTGGGGAAACAATGAAGATAAATGAACTAAGCCTTAAAAGAAGCTAGGGATCCTAAAAGGCAGAGGTGAAAAGGTAATGATTCCAGACATGGGGGTGGGGTAGTATTCTATAGTACAGTCATTCCAAGTATGAGCAGTGTTTTCTAGGCATTCCTGTGTGTGCAAAACCATGGAGATAGGAGATAGTAAGTTGAGTTCTAGGAATGGAAAACAGACTGAATTGGCTGGAATGTAGAATAAATGAAGAGGAGAAGTATAATAAGCCTAGAAAGATAGGTCAAAGTCATATTGTGAAGGGATTTGCATGCCAAGCTGAGGAGGTTTTTTTGGTTTGTTTGTTTGTTTGTTTGTTTGAATCCTCGAGGCAAGCCATTGGAGGATCTTGAACAAAGACGTGCCACATGAAGATTTGTGCTTCATGAAGATTATTCTGGCAGCTATATGAAGGGTACATTGGAGAAAGAAGAGATTAGAAGCCAGAAATCCAAGTAGGAAAATGTCCTTGCACCACAGGCGAGAGGTACCTAAAGCCTGGACTGGCATAGCTGTGAGTTAAGAAAAGGGGACAGACATGAGACAAGTCATCATGGTAGAATGGATATGGTTTAGAAACTGAGTGAATATGAGTGATGAGAAAGAAAAGAGTAAAAGATGACTCCAAGTTTGTGAACCTGAAGTATGATGGTGCTCTCAAATAGAAATAGAGAAGTATAGAAGAGGGGCTGGTTTAGCAGAGAGAGATAATAAATTCTGTTTTGGCTATGTTGAGAGTGAAATGCCTAACAGGAGATATCTAGTTAGTGTTGGAGGACTAGAACTCCAAAGAGAAATGAGGGCTGGATATATAATATATAGCCTGCTATAGTGTAAGATAGCTCAGCTGAACTTGTTAGCAGAATACTCTTAAAATAACCTCTCATTCCAGCTTTGGTACATGTGTCAAGTTAAGTGGATTTAAGTTAGTCCCCACATACATATACACATAGTACACGTGTGTTGTGTGCTAGAAGAAGATTGGGACAAGAGAAGAACGGCCTCTAGATATCCTAGTCAGGGGACCTGGTAGGAAAAAGGGGGTAGGGGGCCACAGAAGTATTAGTGCAAATGGTAAGATGCTCACCTTGGTTTCCTGGTGGATAATTGAGAAAGAATCTGTGTATCTAGCAGTAAGCTTTGAAATATAAGGATTTAAATCACATAGTGATTATTTTAATTATATTATAGCTTCAGTTTTGAATAAAAATTTGCCTCTAATCAAAGGATTCTTAACTGAGGTCTGTTAACTTTTTAATATTTTAATAATTATATTTTAATATAATTGGCTTCCTTTGTAATCCTATGTATTTTATTTTATGCATTTTAAAACATTTATCTGAAGAGGGGTCCATGACAGAAAAAAAATTTAAGAACCCCTGCTCTAATCAAATATATGGAAAATTAAGTCAACTTTTTTTTTAATTCAGGGTCTCCCTATCTTACCCAGCCTGGAAGGGCAACAGTCACTCCAAGGCCCATTCTCAGTATTACTCTGCACAGAAGTTTTAATCTGGTCTATTTTTTTCTAACTTGGACTAGTCACCCCTCCTTAGGCAGTCTGGTAGCCCCACATTCATGTGAGTTCACCAGACTTGATGTGAATGCCCAGCTAGCTTTAGCCCTACTGCAGCTCAGGACTCCCAAAGTCAAGCAATCCATTTGCTTTGGCTTCCCCCTGAAGGAGAGCTTACAAGCACATACCATAACACACAACAAGTAAAGCTTCATTCTGCAGGGTATCCTTCTATTAATAATATGCATATTTCCTTCATCTTTTCTCTAGCTACCAAAACAGACAGAGCAAACAAACACAGAGATAATAGCCCAATAGCAAAGGTACATGAATCATCAGAATGTCTATAAAATCACACACATTCCGCTAAGGGATTACACTGTGATAAATATTATCACCTTCAAGATCAATGGAATAAATGATCTGCCAAGTATAACTCAATGCCAGGAAAAATTAAATCATATTTGCAGATTATGGCACAGAAAACTCGACATCCATAATACCAAAAATTTGTATTCTTTCACTCTTTCTCCTTTACATTTTATTCCAGATTCAAACTCTTTACAAGACTTTTTGATAGAGGGATCCTTGCACATATCACTGGTGTTATAATCATCAAACTTATCACCAGCCAGAGAAAGGCTCAGATTGTTCATCTGCCATCTTTCAAAGCAGGACTGAGCTCAGGCATTCCAAATTCATCAACTGTCCATTGCCTCATTCTGTCATGTCAATCTTTCTGGAAGAACCAATAAGTCGATGAATAATATAACCATACTACTTAAGTCATGAGCTGACACAGAGTACGTTGAATAGATTTACAAAAAAAGCGTTCCCTAATTCAGAAAAGCAAAAAAAAGATAGATTATAGAGAGAAAGATGGATAGCTATCTTTTGAAGTATCAGGCATTGTACTGTGCCCTGGAATACAATAACAAGTCAATAAGACAGTCCCTGTCCTTAAGGAGATTACTTTAAATGGGGAAAGACAACATGAGTACTAGGAGAAGTGTGGGAAGGAACTATATCTCTGGAGGCATTGCAGCAGTTGAAGAAAAAGAGGTAGTGTGTGGAGAAAGTCAAGACACGAGTGAGGTGAAGCATGACTGGGGTTCTTTCCAAAACACTGGTCCCAGAAGGAGTCATCAGTGAGGAAAACAGGGCCCCAGTATGGCGGTCTCTCAAGGAAGCACTATGACAAGCAAAAAGAGAGGTGTTAAAGTGCCAAGAGAGTAAAGATTGGAGTTTTAAATATAATTCTTTAAAAATAATACTACTTACATCAAACTGAGCTTTCACTATATGTATGTATGTATGTGTGCGTATAATATATATGTATATTGTTAAACCCGAAAGTTTGGTTGAAGGAAACAACAGGCTAGGTGATAGAAAAATTCATATGACTTATACATTTATTTATTCATTCTCTTTATACTTAGCGGATACATGCATGCATGGGAGCCCGACTAAGTCTGACTCCCTGAACAAAGAAATGAGTAAGCTTAAATACATTTTTTTCATCCCAACACAGCAGCCTGCATTACATCACTTTTATGACTCCCATGTATGTTGATTATGATACAAGACAAGGATTTTCCTTAATGGAATAGATTGTAAATACAACAAATCAGATAGTTTCAAGGTGTCAATTGAAATTACAATCCAGGATCTCTGTGTTTAATTTGCCATTAACATTCCATAACATAGTATATGCCCATAAAATATTAAGATAAGGAAAAGTCACATAATTCAAGATAGTTCCTCAGGGCTAAAGGTCTCATCCTTAATGGCCATAGACAGAGCAAGGAATGCTCTGAGTGTGTTGACATAAGAAGAGGCATCTCTGAGCTTACTCAGAGAACAAAGAGACTGTTAGGATCAGGCTTTTCTTCTGGTTAATAAGTTCAAGCTCTGAGTCTTATTGAAACTACAAAAATGATATAAAATGGTATAAAATGTTCCTGCAAATATATATATATATATGTACATATGTATGTAGATATATATATATGTATATATATATATATATATAGCCTCTAAATGATCAGTATTTATATTTGGGAAACTTATTAAGCTTCTGGATGCCACAACCCTGTATTTAATTGTGTCTGATTCTCCATGATCCCATTTAGGGTTTTCTTGGCAAAGATACTGGAATGGTTTCCCATTTACTCCTCCTGCTCATTTTACAAATGAGAAGACTGAGAAAAAAGGGGTTAAGTGACTTGCCTGGAATCACACAGCTAGTTAAGAGTCTAGGGCCAGATTTGAACTCACAAAGATGAGCCTTCCTGACTCCAGGCCTAGCACTCTATCCACTGTACCACCTAGCTGCCCAGTATGATCCTATCCTATAAGGTTTTTAAAATATACATCCATTGTCAAAAAATAAAAACTGAAGTAGAAAGTAGATTTTAATTCATTTAGAAAGGACACACTTCATTCCCACTATAAGAGCACTCTGCTTTTGATACTTTGGTCTCTACACTGATTCATTTGAAACCATACACCTCCCAGTACAAGGGACTGAATGAAGCAACAAGGGGGTAAACACAAGCATTCAAAGGACTCTTGGCAAGAAAGGCCACGATGAACACGATGTTCTCCAAAAAAATACAACCTTGATGTATCCATGAGGGCAAAGTATTGCAAGATAGGTAAGCCACCAATTCAGTAACTGGAAATCTAGCTGCACCTTCCCTATCCATACACTTATGTTCCAGCCAGGGTAGGCTACTCACCCTCCCTCCTACTCATCCTGCCCTCTCCAATCTCTGGGTCCTTAGCTCACACCTTCTACCATTACTAATAATCTGTCTTCCAAGGCCTAACTCAGTTTCTTCCTCCTTCAGGAAGCCACTTCTTCTTCCTCTTTTTTTTTTCTTTACTGTTTTAATATTGTCTTCATTGTCAAGAAGCCACTTCTGAGTCACCCAGATGAAAGTGAATTTTTCTT
>CM053623.1:200804215-200827271 GCA_028646595.1 Phalanger gymnotis
GGACAGACCTTACCCCGAGACCATCCAGGCAGACCTGGGCTGGAGTCCTGCTTCCCTCTGCCCCTTTGTTGGTTCTGTAGTTCTAGAATTGGTTCAGAGCCATTTTTTCATAGGTTTTTGGAGGGACTTGGAGGGGAGCTCACGCCAGTTACTGCTTTCCAGTCGCCATCTTGGCTCCGCCCCCGAGAGGTAGGTTGTCTTGAGGGTGCAGCAGCAAGGCAGATGGCAATGCCTCATCTGAACCTGGGTTCAAGTCCCTCCATTCCTTGTGTTGGCTGACATCCAGATCAAGTCACTTAATAACTTAGTGCCCCTAGGCAATTCTCAAAGACTAAGTTGCAGGTAAGTTGCTAACCTACATAGGGAAAGGAATTGCCTTATTTGGGAGTTCCCTATATGGATGAAATCCCTATACCTATTCCTTCTCTGCCACTGGTTTTGGGGTCCACTGAGCAAGTAAGTTGTCATACACTGCTTTATATGCAACTCAGCTTTGCTGATTCTAGAAGGAACCTATAACATTAAATACTACCAGATCAGAAACTAGCATAGACTAACAATGGCTGTGCCCCAGCCTCTGACATTTCTCCACCCCAACATCCTCTTTCTCAGGGTGCCTTCCAACTGGGATAGGTCAGCTGCCTTCCCTGCCACCTACCCTTCCAATCTTGGATATGGACACATCTCCAACTCAAATATTTATGCAGACTATTTACGGCCAACCTGTGGAAGAGCCTTCCAAGCTCGTATTGGTCTACTCAGCCACAGACACACTGTACATTGATCCCAACATTGTGATGTCATTTAAGTCCTCTACAAATACAAAAGAAAATAATATATCCTTCCACCAGCTACCTAGCCTGGAGATCCTCCTCATGCTCCAACACTGTGCAACCAGCTAGAGGAATCAACACAATCATTAACCATAACAACCACTGTAGCTGCTGCCACTACTGTCCACAACAGCAAATTCATCTCTTGACTTTCCTTAGTCACCATGCTACTCTGCCCTCCCCTGCCAGAGTGCCTTTGGGAATCTTCTTCTCTTGTAGGGCAATGGGAAGAATACTATGTTAAGAGTGAGAAGACCTGAGTTTAAATACTGACTCTGCCACAAACAGGCTGTGATATTGAGGAAGTCACTGGGCTTCTCTAGCCTTCAGCTTCCTCATCATTAATGTTTAAATAATGATCCTCAGTCACCAAGGAAGGTTACATTTTGTCCAGTTCACTCTGTTTGAGAAGGCATGAATATTTGAAATATTTGGAGAGATTTTAATACACAATAAAACTTAAAAGTATTTTGTGCTTAGGAGAGTAAAGTCGCTACTAACTTGGATATAGATAGCCAAGGTTTAATGTGAGTTTTTTCTTTAGTTTAACTAAATTCAAGGATAACAAATCCATAATATGTTATCATGGAAATTGGAACTTGTGTTGGCATATCCCTAACCTATTGATACTGACATCTGATACTGCCATATCTTGCCACAATACCACTCTTAGTGTCATTGTCGAAAACAAAATATTGAGCTTGAAAAGCAATGGATTAGTCAGTCTGTCAACAGCGATTTATTAAGTGCCTATTATGTGCCAGGCACTGTGCTAAGAGCTATTAATAGCAAGACAGGCAAAAAACTGTCCCTGGTCTCAATTAGCTCACAATCTAATAAGGAAGACAACATACAAACAAAAAACTATGTACAAACAAGATAGAGAGAAGTGGAAGTGGAAATAATCAAGGTAAGGGATTAGGATTAAGACAAATCTGGAGAGGTTTCTTGTAAAAGGTAGGATTTTAGGGGGACTTGAAGGAAGCCAGGAAAGATAGGAAGAAGGCAGAGATGATGAGGGAGCACCTCCCAGGCATGGGGGACAGCTACAGACAGACAGTGGGTCTGATTCAGCTTAAGTCTTTTTTTTCTTATAGCTGAGAAAATCCCTTCCTACTAAACATTTTTAAAGCTACCTGAGACACAGTGCTATCAACCACCCAAATTATTATTCACAGGCTACTGAAATGAATAGTTTAGCATTTGTTAGGCACACTGAGTATATTAGAAATGTAACATTAAATGGAAAATAACCAACATTCCCCTCTGATCTTCCAGGTTGACAGTGACTTTCCCCTTCTAGCTTCACAAAGCACTTTATTTTGTAAATCTCAAGGCACTGATTATGAAATATTATGTTTCAGAGCTATCTGTATTGATAGCCTATTCCTCCTCCTAGACTATAAGCATCATGAGGACAGGGACCATGCCTTATCTAAACTCTGACTCTTCTCAAGTACCTAGCACTTTAGTGCTCTCTATATAGGATATTAATGTTTACTGAATAATTGATAAAAATATGATACATGGGTAATCATACATAAAAAAGCAAAGAGGTCATTGTATATCCTACCCAATTAAACTCTTTATCTGGACCTTCCAGATGGTCCATTTTCACTGATTTGTTTGTTGTTGAGTTGTTTTCCAGTTGTGTCTGACTCTCTATGACCTCATTTCTGGTTTTCTTGGCAAAGATACTGGAGTGGTTAGCCATTTCCTTCTCTAGAACATTTTACAGATGAGGAAACTGAGGCAAACAGGGTTAAGAGACTTGCCCAGTGTTGCATAGCTAATAAGTGTCTGAAGCCAGATCCGAACTCAGGAAGATGAATCTTGCTAATTCCAATCCCAGTGATCTATCCCACTTTACCACCTACCTGACTAGTCAATTCAGTGGAAACAACTAATCTGATTATCTCACTTGATTGCTTGTTTTGCTCATTTGATCTGAACCACTTGTTTTGTCATGTAAATTAAACCACCAGCAATCACTCTTAAAATACTTAGGCCCTTTGATCTCACAAAAGTTCTAGCCCAGAGTGAGGACCAAAAATATAATAATAATAATAATAATAAACCTGGGACCATTGCTTTCCCCTACCTCTGCAGAGAGCTTGTCTACACTTACAGCTGCATTTCCACCCAGGGCACTAGAATTTTCAGAGTTTAACATGGGGAGAGGTAGGTGAAGGATTGGCTGTAAATGCTTGAGCGCTATTACGGATGTGTAAGTCAAATAAGGGTAGCTACTAAAAAAGATGACCTTGGTTCAAGTCCTGATTCTGCACTCACCAGACAGGTGACTTTGAACAAATCACTTATCCTCTAAGTTGCAATCTCCTTATTTATCAAATGGAACGTGCTTTGTAAAGTACAATAAAAATGTGAGGAATCATTATGTTACCATCATCGTGGTCATCATCATTCCACCTTAGAAGCAAAACCATTATTCTCACACATCTCCCTTATTTACCCGGAAAACCAGAATCAGCCATTTGGATTCCCTTTGTGACTTCATGACTCTTAAACCATCAATTAACCAAATCAATCAACAAAAATATGGTAGACACTTAGTATGGACCAGAAACTGTGCTAGTCACTAGGAATACAAAAATAAACACAAAATAATAGCTGTCCTCAAGGAAAGAAAGAAGCACTTATTAAACACTTACTATGTGCCAGATACTGTATCGTGCATATCACAAATATTATCTCATTTGAACCTCATAGCAACCCTGGGAAGTAATATTACTATTAGTATCCACATTTTATAGTTGAAGAAACTGAGCTAGGACTAGGGTTACATACCTAGTAAGTATCCCAGGCCAGATTTGAAATTAAGTTTCCCTGACTCCAGCGCAGTGCCCTAACTACTGAGCCACCTTACATTCTATGAAGGGAGATGATATAAAAAAACAAATACAAGGTAATTTTGGTAGGAAGTACACTAGCAACTAGAGGAATCAAGAAAGACTTCAGTGGAATGTGGTAGCCAAGCAGAACTTTGAAAGAAACAAGTGTAACCTGTCTCAAAGCCTGTTGGTATGAGACTCAGTCCCACATCATCTAAGAGACAAAAGTGAGGAAGGAGTCGACTCTGGGCATGGGGGATAGCCAGTGCAAAGCCACAGACATGAATGATAGAGCATCATGTGTGGGGAAGAACAAGATGGACATTTTAGTTGGAGTGAAGAGTATTTAAAGTGGAGCAGTCTATAAAGAGGCTGGAAAGGTTAAATTGTAGTCAGATTATAATGGACTTTAAATGCCAAAGAAAGAAAGCACTCTACAGGGAATTCTCATCATTTGCTATGGATGTATACCTCAACACATCTATGTATCACAACGGATGATGGGATGAAAAAAGATGGAGACAATATTACATGTATTTCACATTTATATAGCTGCTCACAATTGTCAAAATGCTATACATACATTTTCTTATTTAAGCCTCTCGACAGCTCTTCAAAGGAGGTACTATAAATGTTGCTATACTCATTTTCCAGAAGAGGAAACTAAGTCACGAAGAGGTGAAATGACTTGTTGATAGTCAATCAATAAACAATTAAGCACCTGCTATGTGCCAGGCATTGTGCTAAGTGCTGGGTATATAATTAATAAAAAGACAGTCCCTACCCTCAAGGAGTTTACAATCTAAAGGGGAAGGCAGCACACAAAAGGAGGCAGGAAAGCAGGGTGGGGGATGTAACCTAGCCTGAGAGCATCTTGTTATATAGAGTTGAAACCGGGCAGGGCAGCAGATGAAAAATGGAATAATATGAGAGTACAGTTTCTGCCCTGTATAAAGAAGGTGTTGGGAGGAGTTTGGTGCTCCATCCTCTGATCCTCCAATGACAGGGAAGAGGAGTTGGCAGGGAGGTAGTGTCAATCAAGGTTTGAGTTAGCAGCATGGTAATGAGAAAAATAAATCATGAAGACAAAGCAGTTTCTGGATACAAAATGTCCTCTTGCAAGCTAAAGTACTTCCTCAAGGCACAGTGAGCTCACCATGAATTAATTCCTCCTCCTTTCTGGTGACATATTCTCCTTTGGAACCTCCCACATCCTTTCTGACTCTCCTCTGCTCTCAGCTTCTCTCCTCTTCCTCCTCACTTTGCTTCTTCTCTTCTTCTTTCTTCTTTCCCTCTCCTCTTTCCTCATCTCTTCCTTTCTTTCCCTACCCCTACCTCAGCCTCAGGACAAAATAATTCTAAAAAGGCTCAATGAGGATAAGGGAATGGGCTTCTGGCATCAACCAGTGGGATCACTGCTGTAGCTACTATTGGTAACAGTGTGTGTTACCAACATGTATACATGTGTTGGGAGCAGGGAAGAAGTTGTCTCTAGCTGGACATGGCTACCCCAATTTGACCAGAAGCACAGTGTGAAGAAGGAGAGAGAGCAGCTTCCAGGTAAATGCTGTTGCCTGGCACTTCATGGGGGTACCAGTCCTTGTTCCCCTTCTCTTTCCATCTGTTTCCTAGAATCTTGACTAAGGAGCTGTTCCACTCAATTTTTCCCCAGAGAATCCAGGGGCAACTACCCCAAGGGTCAGATGAACTGCGCATCTAAACTAGAGAATGAATAATGTATGTGTGTATGCATCAACGGATGCATATATAGATGGATGGATGGATGGATGGATGGATGGATGGATGGATGGATGGAAAAGTATTTGTTAAATGTTTACTATATGCCCAGGCACTGCCACATATAAACATAGAATGTTTAAAGGGACAACTTGAAGGGGCTTAATCTTAAGAATTAAACATATAATAGTGAAATGAAAAATCACTTCAGTTTCAGGGGTTGTCATATTCCAGGGCATTATCTTCCCCATTATTACAAGAGTTCTTGGAGGACAGGGACTATGTTTTCGTCTTACTTTTATCTCTAGCACAATGCCTGCCACATAACAAACACTTAACAAATACTTATTAATTGACTGATAGTAACACCTTCCATTAGATTACATTTGTCAATTAGATTAGATTAGTCAAGTAGATTAAGCCAGAGTTTTGCACTTTCCCCCCTCTCCCCCCCAAAAAAGATATCTGGACATTCTAGTGGAATTCTGAATTTGAAATATATATAACACCCAATAAGCATGGAGGCGTATTGGGGAGAGGGCTGATTTCAGAGTCAGAAGATGGTATTCTAATCCCACCTCCACTACCAAGTACCCTATAACCTTGAACAACTCATTTACCCTCTCCAATCCTCAGTTTCTTCACATGTAAAATGAAGGGTTGGGGGAGGGAGAGTTTACTATATCTCTAAAGTCCTTTCCAGCTCTAAAATTTTATGGTCCTAAGTCTTTCTATTCAGCCAAGGCCCTCTACTCCAACATGGCTCTATCCGATTATCACTTATATTTTTGCTACACACTTAAAATGATAGATTGGAGCCTATTCTGTGCTCCCACTCCAACCTTTATGCTTGTGAATAAAGGTGGGAGGTGAGCTATTCTGCATGGCAGATGGGGGGGAGGTGGGAGTTCACAGCAGTCACAGCAGCCCAGCCAAGGTGACATTCTGAACTACTGAGCTGCCTGCCGTCTGTCCAAATTACTGCATTTTCCTCAGTTAGGTGGTTTTGTTATTTTTGCCTGTTCAGTGGAGACCAATTTGAAACTGGACAGACATAGCCTTGGTCAATGGCAGAGTGGCCTCCTCAATAGCAGCTTGATTGCTAATGAATTCAGAGGAGAGTTCCTACCTCTACTATTCACCACTCCTCTCCCCCATTTCTGCATATCTCTAAGGCCTCTAAGGCCTTCCCTTATAACAGGGTTTTGTTATCAGAAGTTTTTTGGGTCACCTAAGAAGCTAAATTTGAAAGACTGTCATAAGGGAAAAGGAATTAAGTTAGTATCTAGGTGGTACAGTGGATAGAGCCCTGGGCCTGGAGTCAGGAAGGCCTGAATTCCAATCCAGCTTCAGACACTTACTAGCTGTATAACCCTGAGCAAGTCACTTAAACTCTGTTTACCTCAATTTCTTCACTTGTAAGATCGGGATAATAATAGCACCTACCTCCCAGGATTGTTGTGACGATCAAGTGGGATGTTTGTAGTAATTATAAAGCACTTGGCATGTTCTCATTATTATTATTATTATTACTGATTTAGTGCCATGAGGAACAAGAGTCTGAAGTGACATATTATTATTGTATCTGAAAATAAGAAGGAAAGAAAAGGGACAGAGAAGATGACTGAAGCCTGGATTCACCTTATGTGCTCTTCCTCCTATAGCAGGACTATGCTCCATAACCCATCTTCTACCTTGCCTCCCCCATTGTTTTCCCACTTCTGTGCCTTTGTCTGTCCTCTCTCTGGGATGTCCTCTCCCTTATGTCCCCATTTTTGTCTACTGAATTTTTACCCTTTGTCCAAAATTCAGGCAGCATGATTTTTACGTGGCTGGGAAATAAACCTGGTGACCTGGTTCCAGGCAAGAAAAGGTGAAAAATGCTTATTTATTCCTTTATCCCTTTTGTCTCAAAGCCCTTGCCTCTCATTCCATCACTGTTCATGCCCTGACACCATCCACTTGCTCAGTTCATATGTTGCTGAATGGTACTAGAAAGATCCACAATGATGACAAGTGTATGCTTCATATCAACTGGATCTTTGCTGCCTCGATTGATCCTCAAACTCACTTCCCCCAAGAGCTGTTCCCAAATTTCACATCTCTCAGGCCTCCCAGACTACCCTGTCCTCTACCTTTTCATCAGAGGACCTTACCTCATATTTTACTCAAAATAAAGAGACCATTAACAATGACTATTCCCTTCTCTACTACTACTTTACATCTCAAAACCCCTTGTCATGATCCCCCAATCTGTCCTCTTTAGCTCTTATCTTTGATGGAGAGTTGGTCCTTTTCCTCACCAAGGCTAACCCCTCAACTTGTACCATCCAAGTTCCTCCATCAACTATCCCATGGAATCATGTCACTCTCTATAACAGATGGACCACCCAAACACTGCACCAGTAGTCATGCAACAATTCATGGAAAGACATGGACAAGAATCACACAGAATAGGACTATTGTATTAGTCTACCCTGATAAATGTACCCACACTGATAATATCTTGCAACCACCGAAGTACTAAAGGATTGCTTCATAATGCCCTGGAAGCCAGCTAGGCTTTTTCACAAAATGTCTCCCTATCTTGTGCCTGTACTGTTGACTTTTTGAACCTAAGTGCAGGACTTTACATTGATCCTTATATAATTATGTTTTTACTAGATTTCTCCACATTGTTCCAGCCCATTGAGTACTCTTGGGATCCTGATTCTGTGTCTTTATAGCTTGATACTACCATAATTTCCTGCTTTGCATCATCCATAGACTTAATAAGTACTATTTATGTCTTCCTCTATGTCATTGATTAAAAAGATCGAATAGAACAGGGCCAAAGACTACAGAATAGCCCAAGTGGTCTCCTTCCATACTGGCATGGATCCATTAACAATCCTTGGGTCTGACCTCTCAGCCAGGTCTGAATCCACCATATCATATTTTTGTCTGGCCCACTTACAGCCATTTTGTCCACAAAATTCCTTATAAAGAGTCATGTCACATAAGTCTCCTAAGAGACTTTGTCAAATTCCTTGCTGAAATCCACGTATTATGTCTTCCAGCCTAACCACACTATTGAAGTATATATTAAGAATCTCTAATTACTACTGGGAATTTTCTGGAGAGTTAGAAAAAAAAATCGCTGTTTGAAACATAGGAATTAAAAGAGATTTTTCGATGTTCAAAGACCTTAGAGATCACTTAGTCTAACTTCTTATTCTATAGATGGGGAAACTAAGACCCAAATTGGTTAAGTACTTTGCCCAAAAATACACAATCAAGAAACTGAACCTAGTAGCCTCCTATCCTGACCAAAAGGCCAATTTCTACTACACCAAGCTGCTTCCCAGGTAGGCAACCAACTTGTTATAAGTCTGCTACAGAAGGGTCTCCTGACCACCAGGCAACTCCCTCAAGAACCCAAATTTATTTTTATGCTTCATTTTGTATTTTATTTTTCCCTAGTTATAGGTAAAAACAATTTTTAACATTCATTTTTAAAACTTTGAGTTCCAAATTCTCTCCCTTTCTCCCTCCCCACCCTGCCTCATTAAGAAGGCAAGCAATTCAATATAAGTTATACATGTGTAGTCATGCAAAACATATCTATGATAGTCACGTTGTGAAAGAAAACATAGAAAAAAAATCAACAAAAACAATGAAAGCAAAAAATATGTTTCAATCTGTTTTTAGACACCATCAAGTTCTTTCTCTGGAGATGAATGCCATTTTTCATCATAAGCTCTTCAGAACTATCTTGGATCATTGTATTGCTGAGAATATCTAAGTCATTCACAGCTGATCATCTTAGAATATTGCTGTTACTTTGGCCACAGAACATTTCGCTTTGCTTCAGCCCATGCAGGGCCTTCCAGGTTTTTCTGAAAGCATCCCGCTCATCATTTCATAAATAGTATTCCATAATCACATACCACAGTTTGCTCAGCCATTCCCCAATTGATGGGCATCCCCTCAATTTCTAATTCTTTGTCGTCCCCCCCGCTGAAAAGAGCTGTTATAAATATTTTTGTACATATAGCTCCTTTTCCTTTTTATTTTTTATCTCTTTGGGGATATAGACCTAGTAGTGGTAGTATTGTTAGGTCAAAGGGTTTTAGAGCCCTTTTGGCATAGTTCTAAATTGCTCTACAGAATGGTTGCATCAGTTCACAACTTCACCAACAGTGCATTAATGTCTCATTTTTCCCACATCCCCTGAAACATTTGTCATTTACCTTTTCTGTCATGATAGCCAATCTAATAGGTATGAGGTAGTACCTCAGAATTGTTTTAATCTGCATTTCTCTAAATAATACTGAGAGTATTTTTATATGGCTAGAGATACCTTTGATTACTTCATCTGAAAATGGTTCGTATCTTTTGATCATTTATCAATTGGGGAGCGGTTCTTTGTTTATAAATTTGACTCACTTCTCTGTATGTTTACAAAATGAGGCCTCTATCAGAGAAACTTGCTTCAAAATTTTTCAGTTACTATTGCTAACTGTATTTTCCTCCACTCTATACCCCCCACCCTATTTATTCTCTTCTCTCTCTCCTTTCACCTTGTCCCTCCTCAAAAGCCTTTTGCTTCTGACTACCCCCTCCTCCAATCTGCTTTCCCTATTACCTTCCCTTCCTTCCTCCCCTTCCCCTCCTACTTTCCTATAAGGTAACACAGATTTCTATACCCAACTGAATGTATATGTTATTCACTCTTTGAGCCAGTTCTGATGAGAGTAAGAAGAACCTAAATTTATTTAAACCCTTACTTCGATCCCTATATCACCTATCCTGGATCTCCAAATATAAAATACACATATCATGAATATAACCAAAATCAAAATGTATGATAAAAATGACAATGAATTAGTTTTCATTCCAAATCATAACAATAGAGAATTTATCATTCAGGCTTTTTTGATTTTTTTTATATTTAATCTCTTGCCCCAAAACCTAACTTTCCAACAAAGTATATGAGTAAAAATGAGGACCAAGAAATTTTTTTCCAAAATGCATTATAGTCTTACTATTGGCAACAGAGATCATAACTGAAACACAGAGAGAAACAATCCAGGTTTCAAATGGTATTTTTAAACTTTTTTGTGCCCATGTTTTGGTTCCAATATACTATTATTTCCTTGTTTTCATCTTTAATAGAATGATATTGCATTAATTCAATATCTAGTTTTGCAAACTCATGCATTTCTTGCATTGTCATATTATTGTTCTCCCTAATTTTCTAGAATGACTTGGAAATTCTGGAATCATTTTTAAAAGGTCTGACTTTTGATTAATCAGCTAAATTTAAGGCATTTATTTTGAGTGCATTTTATGAGTTCCTTGTCTTTTTTGTCCCTTTTGTTTTACCTAATTTGAGAGTAAACTCCCTTGAGCAAACTTTTTTATTCCTTGCTATTATGCATACCATACAACACACACCAATTAGAGATGGCCTGGACTATAAAGTAATCCAATTGATTTTTTACAAATATAAAAGAACTCATCCTTCCAAACAGTGTTTCTTCCTTCCAAAAAGGTCTCTTGAAAGTTGATCCGCGTAATGATACTACCACTGTTCTAAAGAGTTTCTTTTGGAATTGTCTTTATAGCTTGTGTCTAGTTTTAACTATCCTAAATAGTGGGAAATCTTAATGCTTTAAATGCGGGTTTGATTTTTGAAAACAACTAAAATAGTTTGCTTTTGGAAGCTAAAGCTATTTGGGAAATGAGGCTAGGGACTAATGGAAATTATCATGCAGGGTAATATCATGTCAATGATCTATGATTTTGTCAGTGTGGGAACATTCCCTCCACCAATTGTCCATGGCCACACAACTAGTAAGGGTCAGATAAGGGGATATGAACCCAGATCTACCTTGCTCTGTGTCCATCAATCTATGCACTATATCACACTGCCACTCAAGTATTATTTTTTGGCCAAACTCAAGGTATGACTATAAAAGCAGTGAGATCTCACTAGCTCTAAGGGTTCAATCATCACCTCAAAGCAGATGACTCTCCAATCTATATGTCCATCCCTAGGCTCTCTCCATATCATCACCAACTGCTTCATAACCAACATGTTCAAAACAAAACTCATTCTCTTTCCCCAAAATCCACCCCTTTCCCAACCTTTCTTATTACTGTAAATGGCAGCATCATCCTTCTGGACACCCAAGCTGAGAACCCTGGGGTCATCTCTTATTCAAATTTTTCCTCACCCTGAATATTCAATCAGATGGCAAGTCTTGTCAATTCTACCTCAGCCATATCTCTTGGATCCATCCATCCCCTCTTCTCTACTTACATAGAAACCACCCTTATTCGTGTCTGGTCACCTCTTACCTGGATTGTTGCCCAATTGGTATTTCTGCCTCTAGTCTTTCCCCTCTCTAATCCATCCTCTCTATAGCTGCCCAACTGATATTACTAAAGTACAGGTCTCAACATGTCTGATCCACGCTCAGTAAGGTCTAACACCTGCCTGTTACCTCTAGAATGAAATACAAACTTCACTCGGTATTTAAAGCCCTTCACAACCTTTCTCCAACCTACCTTTCCAGTCTCGTTATATTACATTATACACACACTGTGACAAACTCTTCAATCCAGCCAAACCAGCCTTCTTACTGTTCCTTATACATGATATTCCAGCCTCCATCCCTGTGCTTTGCACAGGCAACACACTGCTTCTTCAGCTCTACCTCTTGGAATCCATACTTTCCTGTCAAGCTTAGCTCAAGCACTAGTTCCTAAATCTCCCCAGCTGCAAGTGTTTCCCCCAAAATATTGCCTTTTCTCCTACTATAGAATGTAGGTTTCTTCAGGGAAGTTAATGTTTCCCTTTTGGCTTTGTACCCCAAACACTTAACATATTGACTAGCACACAACAGAAGTTTAATGAGTCATTGTTGATTGACACTGGTTTATCTGTGTGTCATATGTGTAGATACATGTACATGTGTGTGAGTACGTATATTTTGTAAACTGGCTTTAGCATGTGTAGTGGCCATACCCAAAAAAAACCCATCTTGGCAGATAGGCTAAACCAGCTTAAATGTAACCAACAGACTTTAAACCCATTGGTGAGTTAGAGGGATGTCTACTCCATGAATGTGAAGACTTCTCCCTGGCAGAATGAGCAGATGAGAACAAAATGTTCCAATAGCTATGAAGGCAGCTGAAGCAAGTGCCATGGAGCACTTAGAGCTTGGTCAGACATCAAATATACTAAGGTCATCCATTGCACTCCAGGCTATCACCAGTCATCTTGACTTTCAACTTGCTGATGGACTGTGATGACTTTGGAAGAGAGAGTGAGTCTAATGATTTGCATAACTCCACCTCACTTATATCCAATTCTTGCATAAGTCAAGACATCACTCATTCATGATGTCATTGGTCTTCTTCAAAAAATGAAGGATGAACTATAACTATATCTATACTGCCATAGCATCAGCTGCTGAGCTGCTCTGATGAAGAGGGCTTTCTCATTAGGAATTCCTACATCATTAAAATTATTAGTTCAAACACCCCCAAAATATATTAATTTTCCCATTATTGTACTTTTTTAGATTTTTTAAAAATGTTCTCAGCTTATTTTGTCCTATAAATTATGGGATAGTTATGGTGTCCAAGTTTAGATTGCCAAATAATAAGAAAAATAACTCATGTTTATATATTGCTTCATAATTTACAAAGTACAGTTATCCCTTCTACATCGTGACTTTCCCTATCATGGTTTAAATATATCATGGGTTGGCATCATAAATTAAATGGGAATTCTGGGGGAATTTTGTGGAAGCCATGTGCAAAGGCCTGCTGATGACACAGAGCTTGTGACCAAATACTTAATCCAAATTTTACAATAAGGTACTGTAAATACCCTATAAAAGAAAAAGAAAAATTCAGATTTCTTCTCTGGTACAAAGGGAAAGCCAAAAAATTTTACACAAATTTTCCAGATCATGGGGACATCATACCCCTATGTGGAAGAAATAACTGTACTCTTCTCAGAACAACTCTATGAAGTAGATAGTACCAGTAGTGATGTTCCCTTCTTACAGATTTAAAAACTGAGGCTCACCTTGATCTTACTCACTGTAACAAAGTTAGTGTATAGCAAAGTGGGGGCTTGGACCCAAGTCTTCTGATTTCAAATATGATATGCTTTCCACTACAGTGTATCACACTGCTTCTTCAAAGGAAATGGACTGAGTCATTAAAATGACCCCAACCATCTGGGACTATTCCAGACCTTCTAGATATGATTAGAGCTGATAGTATAACTTCAATATTTAAAATAAAGTGATCACCTAGTGGCTAGCCTGCTGGTCATGAACTTCTGTGCTCCCAGCTAGACTGGTCCTCAGTAGATACAAATTGATACAAAGCCTATTATCAAGAAACTGACATAAGAAGCCACCCAGGAAAAAAACAGAGGCAAAACATGTCTACCATTCATATTATGACTTCCAGTTGAATGGGCAGCCCATTGAATTAGTCCATCAGTACAAATATCTTGAACAGGCATTGCCAATGGACAATGAGCTGTGCTCAGGACTGAATAGGAAAGAGTGGACTAGGGTACATTTATAAAATTCAAAAGAGTCTTCAATGGTACAAAGCTGCTTCCCAATACGAAAGTCAATCTTTTTAAATTTTACTATTTTCCTAGTAATCTTACATGGCAGTGAATCGTGAAACATCATAATTTCTGAAGAATAAAAAATTGGCAGTGTGCCAAAAGGCAATGAAAAACATATGATAACTATAACACAATACCAATAAAGTCCTTGTTAGCTTCCTATACCTATTCCTTCACCAAATGTGGAGGATTTGAGGGCTATCACAGCTGACCTCCCAGCACACTGCCCACTGCAAAAGTAAGCATTTAATAAATGCTTGTTTCTTTCCTGCCTCTCTTCTAATGGGGCCTTCCCTGAAGACCAGCTATCTCTAGCAGTGGGGTTCCCTGCAAAAAAAAAAAGTCTTCCAACTCCTCTGCCCTAGACCTTCTACAAGTCAAGTAATGTACCCTAGTTATGAAGCACGATAAAAACTGGGTCCATTTTTCTGAGTTGTCAAATTGAGGCAAAGACTTTAGCAAGTTACCTTTCATTGTACACAGAAACTATCAGTATCTATACAAACAGACCAAACTTTGTCAAATACCAGTTCATGTACTGTTCTCTGAGTATGAAGGAAAGTCTACTGACTCAACTTTGAGCTCTTTTTCTCACAGATATTTTCTTGGATCCTTGGTGACCAGTGGCATTTATCCACAAAAAAAAAGCTTTGCTAGGTAAAGAGATGCAGTCTGTGCCCATTGACAGCATCTCTTTCTGTCTGAATCTGACTGACTTGGGAATTGAATGGATGGCATTGGCTTGGCAGCAACATGTCTTAACCAGCTGAACTATTAGAACCCAGATACCACTCAATAGGCTTTCTTTCTTTTCTTTCTTTTTTAAAAGTAAAAATGCAAATATACCTTTTTTATTTTTGAACTTTGCTATAAAAAGAAATTATTGCTAAGGATTTCGACACATCAGAGGTTGAGTTGGTTTTATATGCTGGATAGAAACGTTTAGATACACCATATAAACTGCATTATATTTTAGGGCGCTTCTGCACTTAACATGAAAAAGTAAAATGCCTTTATGAAATGGGGGCAGCTAAGTAGCACAATGAATAGAGAGCTGGGGTTGGAATCAAAAAATTCCTCTTCTTGAGTTCAAATCCGTCCTCAGATACTTACTTATTAGCCGTGTGACCCTGGGCAAGTCACTTAACCCTCTTTGCCTCAGCTCCTCATCTGTAAAACGAGCTAGAGAAGGAAATAAACAAATCGTTCCAGTATCTTTGCCAAGAAAACCCCAAATAGGGTCCCAAAGAGTCAGACGCAACTTAAAAATTACTAAACACACTATATGGTGGGTATAGGCACTGGGCCAGTTATCATTAGGAAGAGCTGCTGAATATTGTCTGCACCACCATCTTGTGCAACATGGAACAGGGATACCAAGACAAGGTGGCAGATCACCACCTAGAGGAAGCTCACCACTTGGAATCTAGTGCTAGCTGAAAGATATCAATTTTCCAATTGCTTGAGGATAGCTAGCTAGCCAGTAAAACAAGGTAGTAGCAATCCAATGTGAACACCAATGGTTTTAAGGAATGTCTGTCTGATGAATTTTTCCAAATCCCATAGTACTAGTTACTTTTCACCTCCTTATCTTGAAAATGCTTTCTGGAAAGATTCTGGGCTGGTAATAATGAAAGACAGAGAGTTTATTCAAATTTCTGTAGTGAGCTGAGGACTTCATTTTATATCCTTACCCACATCTGTATTTGTCTTATGCAGGTAGGGGAATATTGCATCATTACCTACACTTGTACCTGTCTGGAACCTATGTGCAACCTAAATGTACTTTATTACTCTTTTTGCAAATAAATATAATAAAGACTTGAAAAAATACTTACTTGTTCCAACTCCTTCCTCTAGCTATTATCCTATATCTCTCCTTCCCTTTGTGGCTTAACTCCTTTAAAAGAACACCAAAAATTCAACCCACCACTTCCTCTTCTTTCACTCTCTTCTAAACCCTTGGCAATCTGCCTTCTGACCTCATCATTCAACAACAACTGCCCTCTCCAAAGCTACCGATGATCTCTCAATCGCCAAATCTAATGGCTTTCTCAGTCTTGATCCTCTTTGAATTTTCTGTCACATTTAACACTGTCAATCACTTTTTCTTCCTGAATGCTCTCCTTTCTTGGTTTTGTGACATTGCTCTCTCCTGATTCTCCATCTATCTGTCCAACTGCTCCTTCTTGGGCTGCTTTGGTGATTCTTTATCCATGCCGTGCTCACTCTCTGTGGGTTTTTCATAAGTCTGTCCTGGGCCTTTTGTCCTAACCTTTTGACAATGAATTCAGTCCATTGATTATTTGATATGTTACTTTATGTGTAAATTTTGTGTTTTGTTATAAAACTGTGACAAATTCTCAATTTTACTTGAATAAAATGCAAGCTAAAAAAAGTACTAGAGTGGCATGCCATCTCCTTCTCCTCTTCTCTTTTCACTCTATGCTTTCTCAGTGATCCCATTCTTTCTGATGGCTTCGTGTCATCTTGCCGATGATTTCTAGATAGATAGAAAGAGATACAGAGATATAGACAAAGACAGAGGTAGAGGCAAAGATAGAGATAGAGACAGAGAAGAGGTAGAGATAGATAAATAGAAATAAAGATAGAGCCATTCATGCAGTCCAAGTCTCTCTACTGAGCTATAATCATGCAGCTGCTGCCAAGGTGATTTTTTTCTAAAGTGCAGACCTAACCATATCATTCTCCTGATCAATGAGCTCTAGTGTGCCCAGGATCAAATGCAAGAGTCTATTTATAAAATTTTGAATATTTGGCTCTTTTCTACATTTCCAGCCTTCTTGTGCCATGCTGCTGCTACCTTCTCTACGTTCTGCATACCAGCTACACCGTCCTACTTGCAGGTCCTTGAAAATCATATTCCTATCTCATGTCTCTGCACCTCTGCATCAGCTCTTCCCTGGAATGTCCTGCCTTTTCACTTCTGCCTCTTAGCATAATGAACGCTCATTGACTGACTTGCATACAAGAAATGACTTAAAAGACATCAAAGACGAGAATAGCCAAAAAATCCGGGCCAGTCATTTGATGAGACTGAAGAATAACAGACCTGAAGCCCAAGAATCATACTCTGCATTGGTCTATTTGCAGCATCTCCTGTTACGGTAGCTTTGCTGTTCCCAGTGCCTGGAATGTTCTTCCCTTTCACTTCTGCTACATTGTGGAATCAGATGGTAACCTCCTTGAGGGCAGGAACAATTTGTTTCCCTTTCTGTATCCCCAATGCTTAGCCCAATGCTAGGTGCTTAATAGATGATTACTGGTTGGTTGATTGATTGATTGGTACCCAGCAAGATAAAATCTCTGTTATGTAGATTCTCTATGTAGGATATATGGAAGAACAAGACTCATACAAAATGAGAAATCATAGGTGAGTTGTGATACGTACCAGTGGAGGGAATACGAGTGAATTAACAAAAGAAAACAAGATTAAAACCTCAAAATTCAGAAACCATGAAACTGACACTCACAGAAAGATAAAAATTCCATATTTCTAACCTAAAATCTCAAATTCCTCCCATTAGCCTACTGATTTGGCAGCCAAGTAAAGCAACAGATAGCCGTACGACTCTGGGCAAGTCACTTAACTTTTTCCTGCCTCCATTGTCCTATTCGTAAAATGAAAATAACAGCAGCACCTACCTCCTGAGGTGGTTGTCGTGAGGATCAAATGAGATAATATTTGTAAAGTAATGTGCACGCCTTAAAGTGTCATGCTAGTATAAATGCTGGCTGTGGTTATTGTTACTGTAATTATTGCTGTTATTCAATACTCAAGATGAGAAAATAAAAATAAAGAAAACATGAACTGAAATTCCTAACTCAATCCTGCTAGCATTTCTAAGCTTTTGCCAGTGGTCCCCTAAAAGCATCAAACCTTCAGGAGTCAACGATATTCTACTACAAAATGCACCGTTGTGCATAGGGCAAAAGGTTAAGAGCATTTGCCAAGATGGGTACCTAACAACCCTTTCCTTTGAGTCTATCATGGTAAAGAAAAACTATCATGGTGAAGAAAAAGTCACTCCGGCTAATGATAATCATCCTTGCTGTCTCTATGCAGGAATGTAAGCTCCCTGTAAGATTAGTTGATTCTTTGCACTTATAGCCATCCTCCATATGTGTTCAATCATGTCTGATTCTTTGTGATCTCATTTGGGGTTTCTTGGCAAAAATACTGAAGTGGTTTGCCATTTCCTTCTTCAACTCATTTTACAGATGAAGAAACTGAGGCGAAGAGGGTTAAGTGACTTCCTCGGGTTCACACGGCTAGTAAGCATCTGAGGCTGGATTTGACCTCAGGTCCTCCTGACTCTAGGGCCAGCACTGACACACATCTAGCTGGAATATAATAGGTGCTAAATAAATATTTGCTGATTGACTTAAAATGGAAATCAGAAATAGTCATGAAGGGGAAAAGATCAAGAAAGAGCAACATACAGCCCTGAAGGCAGAGGAGGGTAATCAAAAAGTCCACCTCGTGCTGATTTTTTTGCCTGTCTTTTTTAAGATGTCTTTTTTAGAAACAACCAATGGGTGCCATATTCTTTTCCCCCATCTGCTACTTCCTCTCCAAATCCCAATGCCTCCCAAAAAAGCAGACTAGGCATATTTGCCTTGATTTGACACATGATAGGAACAGTTCCATCCAACAAGGCCAAAGAAAAGGTGAGAGATAGGTCTCATCTTTGTTTCTGAAAAAGTTCAGAGACAACAGAAAGATGTTCTTGAATTTAACAGGGCACGGTGTGTTTGGAATAGAACTTGATCGAAAAAGAAAGAACCCCCAAAAGGAAAATTTTCTGAAAGAAAGTTGAGTAACATTGAAGAGATATTTTATACTCAATGGATTATGTGTAATCATCATAGTAGGACATCATCGTGCTGGTTGAGACAAGTTCACAATGCTCTCTATGGCAATGGCATCCACTGAATAATGATAATTTTAGTACTATAAGGGATCTGAGAGGTCACTAATTTCAACCATCTCATTTTACAGATAACTAAGGCAAAGAGAACCTAAATGGCATGACCAAGGTCACACAGTTACTGTCTGAGGCAGAATTTGAACCTAAATCTTTCTATCTCCAAATGAAACATTTTATCTACTACACCATACTGCCTGGGAGTCTGGATAAACATGTCAAAGATCACAACTTTATATCAAATCCCTAAGTAATGCTGAAATCATTGGCCAAAATAATATAGGACTTCTCTCCTCTCCTCCCCTCCCCAAAGAACGCCCTAGTACAGAATTCTAGCACTCTTTTCAACTTGGTCTTGTAAGCCTTGATCCAGGAAGGAGAATACCAAAATAGTGGTACTGCCTTTTCATAGGAGAGGGTGGGAGAAAACAATGCACGGAGACAAATGGAAATGTTAGCAGGGACATTTGAAATACTGCCCAAAGAAACATGCTAAAGAAAAAGAAAACTGGTCAGCCCATAAAGTTATTGTTTAATAAAACCAGCATGATATTTCAATATGAAAGTAACAGCGGCAGAACACTGAATAAATATCTCATTAAAAACCACTCTTAAATTCTGCTTTCTAGTCCTCATCAGAATATCAAAAAGAAAGAGAATATTTTTTCCATTCATACCTTGACAGGTATTTCTTTGCTCTAGCCCTTAAACCCTATGGATAGCTTTTAAGTATTCTAAGTGCACCCTTTAATATATATGTACGTTGAACAGAGTCTAACCCCTATCAATTTATATGTAGCATTAACACTCTTTCATTTCAAAAATGAATAATTACTGTAGCAAAGGAAATTTTAGGGGTACTTTTTTGCTTTTTTAAAATTATGTGTATTTATTTTTTATTTTTAGTTTACAACACTCAATTCCACAAATTTTTGAGTTCCAAATTTTCTCTCCCTCCCTATCTTCCCCCCTCCCACCCCCTTAGGGATTCTTTAAAAGTGGTTGTTATGCATTATTTTTTTAAACTTTGAAAAAAATCTTATCAATACAATTACAAACCAAAGAATAAGCCGGCTACTTACCCCCTGCCAAAGAGATGATGGACTCAAAATATAGAAAAAAAACATGTATTTTTGGACATGACAAATAGGAAAACTGGTTTTGTTTGACTATGCACACGTGTTATGAGGGTTTTCTTTTTCCTTTGTTAATATTTTTAAAATAGATAAAAGTGGTTTTGTGTAGGAATACATATCTGAACAGAAATTATGGTTTTATGGTTCAAAGTCTCACTGGAATTCAATTTTTAATATTTTTGTAAAAACCCATAGACAGATTCCCTTTAACAGAATGTGCTTAATTTCATCTGACGCTGGCCTTTGCAGAGCTCAAGATTCAGGGAAAGCAGCAGGTCCCGATCTTGGGTTATAACAGATGGCCTTCACAATATGATGGTAATGGCATCTGACATGTGTTGTTTCAATGATCTCTTTTACTCTCCAAAAAGTACGGAAGCATTAGATCCTGTGTGTTCCTTCAAATTGTTATTTTTGGCACGCTTCTCTAGACATATGCTATGATGAACCATTCCTAACAAATTAAATTTTCATCAAGTTTTTTAAAAAATCTTTATAATCCATAAGCCTCCCATTTATCTCCGTTCCCAAGGTAACTCTTTCCATGGGGGCCACTTAGGTTTGGGATAGGATTTGGATTTTTTTTTCCTCTAAGGATTAGAGATTTTGTAACCAGGGGGACCGGGTCTAGAGTCCTAGGGATGTACAGAGAGAAGCCAGCTGAAATATTTATGTCCCTGTTCTCAAAACATTTTGCAGGGACACAAAATCACAAGTTCCCCGAAAACCTGTTAAAAGGGGGTAAGCCACATGGTGCTATCTGAATAGATTCTGCACAAAGCCTAGACTGACTCATAATGACACTCCTAGCCCTTTACAGTAGAACTTCACAGCTAATTGTGACTGTAATTAACTGTTTCCTCTGACTGTGCAATGGAATTTTGTGAGGTTTGAAGAAACCAGTGATTTTGCTCCCTGGCAGCTTTAGCAAAATGGGATGTCAGGCAGTGCACTGCTTTCAATCTCAAGTTGTTAAATCTAGTTAAAGCAGAAACATCAATGACTTTCAGGGAGGGCAAGTCATAGAAACGTCTGAGAATCATACACCACTACTGATTGCTTCTTTCAGAAGCAAGCTGCAACCAAGTGGGGAGCTCCAGGAGAGATGCGAGAAAGCCAACCCAGCTTCTCTCTTCCCAAGCTAACACTTACACTCTGTTCCCTTTATAGGTTTATCCTACACTACTTAGCAGTCGGTTGATTGCTTCCTTTTTCCTATGTATTTGTTAGCTATGTTTGCTACCAAGTAGGGAGCATTTTAAAATAAATTGTTCCAGGCTTTCCTATTTTTCTGATTCTGTCAGCTGTCAATGATTCTTTGGTCTGGCACCTTCTCTCCAAATTCTCTTGAATTTGGAACTGGAAGGAACCTTAGAGGTCTAGTCCAATAACCTCATTTTATATATGAGGAAACTGAGATCAAGAGAAATAAAGTGACTAGTCCACAGTCATGTAGGTAGTAAGTGATAGAGGCGGGATTCAAGCCCAGGTTCTCTGACTGCAAATGCTGTGCTTTTTAGAATGAAATAAGATGACTTTCTCCACCCCCTGGATCAATGACTTGTCATGCCTTGTGTTACTCAATGAAACTCTGAGATATGCCATGCAGGGCTATAATGGAGAGCTCTGACAAAAGGCAATCCACTAAAGAATACCCCAGTATCATTTCCTGGAGTATCATGGAGATACTCTGGTATCATTTCCAAGAAAACCTCATAGACAGTGCTAAAATGATAAAGGAGATGACATCAGAAGATGAGCCCTTCAAGTAGGAAGGTATCCGACATGTTACTGGAGAAGAGTGGAGAAGAACTACAAGTAACTCCATTACTAATGAAGTAGCTGACCAAAGGGAAAAGGGAGTTCAGCTGTGGATGTGGTCTGGTAACGAAAGGAATATCCAATGCTGTAAAGATCAAAATTGTATAGGAACCTGGAATGTAAGATCTATAAACCAAGGTAATCTGGATGTGTCCAAACAGAAGATGGAAAGATTAAACATTGATATCTTGTGTGACCATGAACTTAAATATGGATGGGAAGGAGTGAATTTAATTCAGGTGATCGCTACATATACTACTGTAAGCAAGAAGCCCTTTGAAGAAATGGAAGAGCCCTCATATTCAATAAAAGGGTGAGAAAGGAGGGGCAGAGCCAAGATGGTGGCTGGAAAACAGGGACTTGCTTAAGCTCCCCACTCAGGTCCCTCCAAACACCTATAAAAATGGCTCTGAACAAATTCTAGAGCTGCAGAACCCACAAAATAGCAAAGGGAAGCAGGGCTCCAGCCCAGGACAGCCTGGATGGTCGCTGGGAAGGGTCTATCACATGAAGCTGGGAGTGGAGCAGAGCAGAGCCCAGCGTGGGCCACACCAGGACCGATGAAACCAGGAGCCAGGTGGAACAGGCCTTAGTGCTCTGAATCAGTGAGCTGTGGCAGGTACCAGACTTCTCAACCCACAAACGCCAAAGACAACAGAGAAGGGTAGTGGGAAAATGTTCTGGGGCAGAGTGAAAGGAGTTTGCGGTCAGCCAATGCCCCGGGGGTGGCAGGGGTGGTGCAGCTCTGAGGCTGCTTTCAGAGCTACACCTGCAGTTGCTTCCAGCCCCAGGCCCACCTGGTTGGAGGAATTAAGCAGTGGATTAGAGTGGGAGTTCAAACCTTGCTTTGCCCTGCTTGGCTCTGGGCCGCAGTCCTGCTTGGTGGTTCTTGGGGGAGAAGGAGCACTGGTGTGGCAGAGCTTGCTGTGTAGAACTAGCTCTGAAAACAGCAGTGCAGCCCCTCAAGCTTGGGACAAAGTACTTTCTACTCTACAAGCAGTTGTACCCTGACAAAACGCTCAAGGGTCAAGTAGTTGGCTGGAACAAGAACAGGCAGTGAAAATGAACTCAGACTCAAACT
>CM053623.1:200827771-200846579 GCA_028646595.1 Phalanger gymnotis
GAGAATTTGGAACTCAAAGTTTTAAAACCGGAAGTTCAAAATAGTTGGTTTTGCATGCAACTGGGAAATAAGATATACAGGCAATGGGGCATAGAAATCTATCTTGCCCTACAAGAAAGTAAGGGAAAAGGGGATGGGGGGGAGTGGGGTGACAGAAGGGAGGGCTGACTGGGGAATGGGGAAATCAGAATATATGCCATCTTGGAGTGGGGGAGGGTAGAAATGGGGAGAAAATTTGTAATTCAAAATCTCGTGGAAATCGATGCGGAAAACTAAAAATAATAAATAAATTTTTTTTAAATTTTTTAAAATTTTTTAAAAAGGGTGAGAAAAGTAGTACTGGGGTATAACCTTGAAAATAATAGAATGATGTCTGTTTGAATCCAAGGCAACAGAATGGGAAAGACAAGAGATTTCTTCAAGAAAATTAGAAATGTGAAGGCAGTGTTTCATGCAAAAATGGGCATGATAAAAGACAAAAAAGGTAGGCATTTAACAGAAGCTGAAGAGATTAAGAAGAGGTCGAAAAAATACACAAAAGAACTATGCAAGAAATAACATCATTGATTAACCAGGATGGTGTGGTTACTGATCTAGAGACAGACATCCTGGAGAATAATGTCAAGTGGGCCTTAGGAAACATTGCTAACAGCAAGGCTAGTGGAGGCCATTTAATTCCACCTGAGCTATTTAAAATTGTAAAAGATAATGCTGTTAAAGTGCTGCACTCAATATGCCAGAAAATTTAGAAAATTCAACAGTGGTCACTGGATTGGAAAATATCAGTTTATGTCTCAATCCTAAAGGAGAGCAATACCAGAGAATGTTCAAATTGCCAAACAACTGTGTTCATTTCAAATGCTAGCAAGGCTCTGCTTAAGATTCTGCAAGATGGGATTCTGCAATATGTGAACTAAGAATTAAAAGAAGAGCAGGCTGGTTTTCAAAAAGGTAGAGGAAATAGAGACCAAATTGCCAACGTTTTCTGGATTATAGAAAAAGCAAAAGAGTTCCAGAAAAACATCTACTTCACTGACTATACTTAAAGTCTTTGACTATGTGGATCACAACAAAATGTGTCAAGTTCTCAAAGAGATGGGAGTACTAGATCATCTTACTTGTCTCCTGAGGAGCTGCACGTGGGCCAAGTTATAACCAAACATGAAATAACTGATATGTTTAAGATTGGGAAGAGTGCAACAATGCCGTATAGTCACCTTATTTATTTAGCTTATTTACAGAGTACATCATGCGAAAGGCCAGGCTGGATAAATCAAAAGCTGGAATTAAGATTGCTGGAAGAAATATCAACAATCTCAGAAACGCAGATGATACCACTCTGATGGCAGAAAGTAAAGAGAAATTAAGAAGCCTCTTAATGAAAGTGAAAGAGGAGATGGTAAAAGCTGGCTTGAAGCTTTACAACAAATAAACTAACTGGTCTCATCACTTTCCTGGCAAACAGAAGGAGAAGAAATGGAAGCAGTGTCCGATTTTATATTATTGGGCTCAAAGATTACTGCAATGGTGACTACAACCATGAAATTAAAAGACACTTGCTCCTTAGAAGGAAAGCTATGGGAAATCTGGACAGCATACTAAAAAGCAGAGACATCACCTTGTCAACAAAGGTCCATATGGTCAAAGCTATGTTTGTTTGTTTTTTCAAATAGCAATGTATGGCTATAAGAGTTGGATTATAAGGAAAGCTGAGTGCCACAGAACCAACATTTTCAAATTATGGTGCTGGAGAAAAATTTTGAGAGTCCCTTGGACAGCAAGAAGATCAAAACAGTTGAAAATTTAAGAAATCAATTCAGACTATTTATTGGAAGGTCAAATATTGAAGCTCAAGCTTAAACACTTTGGCCACATAATGAGAAGATAGGAATTAGTGCAAAAGATCCTGATGTTGGTAAAGATCGAAGGCAAAAGAAGAAGGGGAAGGAAGAAGACGAGATGGATAGAAAGTGTCATGGCAACAACAAACATGAACTTGGACAGACTTGAAGAGATAGAAGGCCCTGATGTGCTATGGTCCGTGGGACGAAGAGTGGAACATAACAATTCAACAACAACATGGTGACTTTCACCTCAGAAGTTCAAAGGAGCTTTTAAAAAAAAGGATCAAAAAGAAATTCTCTTATTTAATATCTTAAGAGAAGGATAGAGACTAGACCTGAGATTTGCTTGAAGAGAACTCCAAGATGAGAAAACTTCCTCTACCAATGCAGGCTGACACTTTATCTGCAATTTATAGTAACGAGAGAGTTGCCTATAGCACCAGATATGTTAAGAGACTTGCCCAGGGTCAGAAGCAGAAGGTAAACTTGAAACCATGGCTTCCTGTAATCAAGATTGATTTTCTGCATATATGCACACACACGCACACACACACACCCCAGTGAAAACAAAAATCATGGTGTTTATCATCCACCCTGTCCACTTTTATGTCCAAAGCAGCAGCTAAAGCATGGCTAAGATCAATTCTCTTAGGGAAACACCATCCAAATCCAAAGGCACAGCCCACTTCTTATCATTATAAGCAGTCTAAATGCCCATCTAACAGGTGGTGTAGGAATAAAAGGTTTAAAGGTCAAATGTGCACTCATTTTGTTCCTCATTTGTTGTCACCCCACCCCCTAACTTTGGATTCTTTTACATTTCTTTTCCCAATATGTTTCCCTGACATATAATTTGGTTCTTCGGAATATCTAAGTACATTGGCGGTGGCCACTGACCTACTTCTAGACAGATGGTATTGATGAACTGAAAACATGTGAGATCTTTTTATCTTGTTTCCAAATGGAAACAAACTTCTGTGCTGTCATAACTAAATTCCACTGACCCCAGTTCCTCAACTCTGTCTTTAAAAGATCTAAGGGAATGAATGGTTGCAAATGAAAATTCTTAAAGTGCAGGGAAAATAGGCCTCATTGGTCCTGATGAGCACTAGGAATAAAATTTGCTGAGATTTTGCATTCTCCTAAAGTATACCTTAAACATTTGGGGCAGAAAGGAAAATCCGCATTTATATTATAGGTGAAACTGGCAAAATTCCTGAGTGAAGAAAATAAAATGCATCTGTCACACATATTCAGATGAGTAAGAAGAGAAAAATTGACATTTGGAGTCAGCAGCCTCTTGAAGTGAAAATGACACCCCCAAAGTAAACAATACCCATCAATGTCACTAGAAGGGTTAAGGAATGATCATGGGAGAAAGGAAGGAAGTAGTAGGAGAGCACAAGAATAGGGCGAGGGAGACAACTAGATGAGAAAGGTCAAAGGACACAAAGATAACATAAAGAAGTGTTGATAGTAAAAAATGGTGGAATCATATCAAGATTCCTTCAAGTATCTCCCAGAAGAACCTGTTCCAGAGAGGCAGCATCATGAAGAAAGAAGAATATTGGATGTGAAGTCAGAGGAGGTGTCAACAAATGTCTGTCACTTACCCCCAGGCAGCTAGGTGGCACCACAGTTCTCAAAGCACTGGGCCTAGAGTCGGGAAGACCCAAGTTCAAACCCAGACTCAGACATTTACTAGCTGTGTGACCCTGGGCAAAACATCTAATCTCTGTCTCACTTTCCTCATCTGTAAAACAGGGAAAATAACAGCACCTACCTCCCAGGATTTGTGAGAATAAAATGAGATAATTACAAAGCATTTAGCACAGTGCCTGGCACAAGAGTAGGTGCTATACAAATGTTCACTATTATCATTATCTTGAGCAAGTAACTTCATCTCATTGGCTGTCAGTTTCTTCACCAATAAAATGAGAGGGTAAGACTAGATTAGTATTCCATAAGGAGGGGGGCATGAAGTTATTCCACCTCTTTCATATGAAGGGGTCCAAAGATCATTAAATAAGCAAACATACCTTCTGTAAATGGAATTAATAACACTTTATATTTAAGTGCATTAGTATTATTTCTCAAATGTATACATAAATAGCATGAATAAAATAAAAATTCATTTGAGTGTTACTGAATTCATAGTAGTTTTTTCTTTGTGTATTTTCTCAATCAGTGGAGACAATGCAATACCATGCATGGGTCCATGAAATGTTTTACTATTAAAAAAAGTTCTCACTCTTGAAGAGGCTGGGACCACTCAATTAGATTCAATTCAACAAGCATTTATTGAGGGTCTACTAAAATCCAAACTCTCCAAGACACTGAGGATGTAAAGATAAAAATGAAAATAATCGCTACCCACAAGGCACTTATTTCCAACTAGAAAGAAACAAAAAAGATGCAATAACTCCATAACGGAGAGATGTGTGACCCTGGGCTACAGGTTGTCATGAAGGTGTCAAATTGCACTGTTAGAGTTTAATCAACCAGGAAAGTTCCCTAAACCAATGAAATCACAGGCCCAATCTATACTCTCACCTCTGCCATCATAAAGACTTTCAATCATTTTTCACATTTAATAAAAAGTAAAACAACTATCACTTTCATAAGGAAGGAATAAGAAAGAGCAGGTACTTAGGAGTCAGGAGAGGATAGTTCAAATCCTGCCTCTCTGACAATTACCGGCCAGGTGACTTAGAGAATTTCATTCCTGCATCTTTAAATTGAAAATAAAAATATACTGCAAACCTCATAGGGCTGTTGTGAGAGAAGATGAGGGCCTGAACTAAGATGGTGGAGGAAAGGTGACATATCAGAAATGTTATGGAGATAGGGATGATAAGACTCGGTAACTGATTGGATAGTAGAATGAGTGAGAATGAAAAGTTCAGGATTTCAATGAGATTTCAAAAGTGGATAACTGGAAGGATGGTGATGCCATGGATAGTAATAGGGAAGACTGGGGAAAGGGTAGGTTTGAAGGGGGAGAAAATGAATTCTGTTTTGGATATGTTGCATTTCAGATGCCTAGAGAACATCAAAATATCCAATAAAAAGTCAGTGGAATTGGAGCTTAGGAACTCAATTAAGAGCAGGAACTTAAAACAGATAGTGGAAATGCAGTGCTGGTGGAGTTGTGAACTCATCCAACCATTCTGGAGAGCAATTTGGAACTATGCCCAAAGCGCTACAGAAATGTGCATACCCTTTGACCCAGCAATACCATTTCTAGGGCTATATCCCAAAGAGATTGCAAAAAAGGAAAACGACCCACATGTACAAAAATATTTATAGCAGTCCTTTTTGTGGTGGCAAAATATTGGAAACCAAGGAGATGCCCATCAATTGGGGAATGGCTGAACAAGTTGTGATATATGGCTGTAATGGAATACCATTATGCTATAAGAATGATGAGCAGGTGGATTTCAGAAAAACTGAAAAGACTTACATAAACTGATACAAAGTGAAATGAACAGATCCAGGACATTGTACACAGTAGTAGCAATATTGTACAATGAAGAATTGTGAATGACTTAGCTATTCTCAGCAATACAATCCAATACAATCCCAAAGGAGTCATGATGAAAAATGCTATCAGCCTCCAGAGAAAGAACTAATGTCATCTGAATACAGACTGAAGAAGACTATCTTTCTCGCTTTCTTCTTTGTTTGAGTTTTCTTGCACAAAATGACCAATATGGAAATGTTTTCTATGCTTGCATATGAATAACCTATATCAGATTGCTTATTATCTCAGGGAAGGGGAAGGAGAGGAGGGGAGGGGTAGAATTTGGAATTCAAAACTTAAATATATATATATGTAATTAGGGAAAGATTTTTAAGAAAAGAAAAAAATAGATAGTGGAGCTAGCTATATGGACCCAAAAGTATTCTGCATAGAGATGACAACTGAGCCCACAGAAGCTCATGTGGTCACCCACTGAGAGAGTATAAAAAGCAAAGGGGACAGGACAGAGCCTTGAGGTACACTCACAGTTAGTGGGCAGGACATGGATGAAGACTGATCAAAGGATGCTGAAGAGCACTCGAGTGAGTGGGAGAACCAAGAAAAAAGTTTCATGGAAACCCAGAAAAAGAATTCAGAAGATGGTCATCAACTTCGATGACTACAGAAAAGTTAAAAAAAAGGAAGAGAATTGGGGAAAGGCCATTAGATTTGGCTATTTGGATATCACTGGTAACTTTGGAGAGAGCAGTGGTTGAATAATGAGGGCCGAAGTCAGATTTTTGAAGGCTTAGAAAAGGAGAGGAAGTGTAGGCACCAACCATTGATGGCTTTTTCATGGAGTTTAGCTGAGAAAAAGAAGGCAGATATAGGATGATAGTGTGGGAATGGTAGTAACTAGTGAGTGTGAGTTTTATTGTTTGTGGGGGGGGGTCAGTTTTGTTTTTTTAAGGGGAAGGTTTGATCATGACTCTAGGCAACTAATAGGGAGAGACTTAAAAATTAGAAAGGGAAAGGGATAGTAGAAGCAATCTTCTAGAAAAGAGAGAAGGGACAGGATTGAGGGGTTATATGTGGAAAAGGTGGCCCTGGCAAAGAGGAGAGTCACCTCTTCATCAGAGACTGGAGTAAAGGAAATTACCATATGTGAAACTTAACACTTTCAGCTTTAGAAGTCCCACTCTGGAGTCTTTTATTTCCTTGGAGAGTGCCTCACATCACCAGGCCAGGCGAGCTCCAGACATGCTTCACTTTTCTCCTCAGGCATTTTCTTTCTAGATGCCTTGGCACCATGTTCCTGTGCTCTGCACTGCCTTTTCCCTCACTTCCAAATTAAAGAACCATAATGGAAAGAATACTGCTATTACTACTGGTCAGGGCTCCCTGTGGTTCCACGTAACATTGATGTAACTTTCCAAACCAAAAGATTCCTCCTTGGCCACCATTCTCCTTTATGTGCTATCAGGCACAGGCCTGACACTGGTAGTCTGTTAGTTGAATTTTCATACTGGATGAAATGAGGCACTCATAGATTATTGGACGATTAAGAAAAGATTTACTTATCTCTAACAGAGCAAAGATACGCAACAAGTTTACCGTGGCCATAGCTTTTACCCTCCACCACACCCCCATCTCCATAATGAAACATGTCTAGTCATCAGGGAAAGATCTGGTACTTAGTAAAGGCATTAGCCATACATCAAGCAAGAGAGACTCAAATCCCATATGGGTAGGAGTTGTATACCCTTAGGTGACCAAGAAGCACCTCAATACATCCAGAGGCTCCTAGGAGAGGGAGACAGGAGTCAATCTTGTCCTGGGGATGCCTTTGTCAACTTTTAGGGAAACCTAATTCATATTGAGGGCTGAGGTGACTAGGAAACCTTGGTAGACATAAGTCCACTCACATGTACCATCTCCTCCAATGGTCAACAGTCAATCAGTCAATAAGCACAAGTCAATTAGTCAATAACTAAGGGCCTACAGTGTTCCAGGAACTGTGCTAAGTGGTATTGGAATTTAAGTTCCTTAAGGAAAAGAACTATTTTTGCTTTTGAATTTGTACCATCAGTGCCGTAAATTGCCTGGCACAGCACATTTAATACTTTTTCATTTGTTCATTCTTTCATTTATGCATAATGTGTGATAAGGTCTGTAAGAGTAAAGAGAAGAAGAGAGGTTATGGAGGCAAATGGTCCTGATTTTTTTCATTAAAGCAGAAGGAGAAGTCCCTCAGGTAAGAGGGCAGTGGGGAGAGGTAGGGGAGCCTTGAGAACTAAAAAGGAGGTCTGAAGCAGTTGCTATGGAAAGAGGGACAGAGAATCAATAACGGAGTAGGACTGCTTTGTTACAACCAGGGCCAAGTTGAGATTTGATAACACAAATGTGTAGTGGGCCTAATGAGCAAGGTTTCATGACTTCATACAGCTCCACTCAGCAACATGTGAACAAGGAAGTAAAGGAGATGTATTGTGGGAGGTCCCTCATAAGATCATAGATTTACAGCTACAGGTGACCTTGGAGGTCATGGAAACTAAATCCCTTATTTTTATAAATGAGGAAATGAAGCTGACAGAGATTAAATTATTTACCCAGCATCACAGAGCCAGTAAGTGCCCGAGGAAGGATGGGAACCTAGGAATTCTTGATTCCAACTTCAGTACTCCATGTACTCCACAATGCTGCCTCACAGGGACCCCCTCAAGGGCCTTACAATGGGATGTTTAGAGTTGACCAGGGGCAAAAGGGTAAGAAAATGAATTTAAACATTTACATAAATATTTAATATTTAAATAAATATATACATATTTACACAAATAAGTATAATACAAAGTAGAATTTGATGGAGACAAAAGGGAGCTCCAGACAAACGCCCTAGGAAAATTTGAAAATGAAGGGTCAGCTAGGGAGCTATAGGCCACTTCATGGAGGAAGGAACCTCTGAGCTGAGCACTAAAGAAATACAAGGATTTCAAAAGGCAAGCAATATGGAGGGACTGTGCTCCCAGAGAGTGAGAAAGGGACAAGTATAGAAGGAATCAGGGCAGCTTTCCAATATACCACTCTACAGCCTTTCAGAATTACTTCTACTCTTTTCTGTCCTATCTCTATAAGGATAGAATAGACTGGACTCATGATTTCATGAATCTAGGTTACCTCCAGGTGATAAAACTCCCTGTTCTAATGCAAGTTATTAACTTCTCTGCAGTTTGTAATCTTAGAAACTTACTTAGTTTCCTAGAGCACTAAAAGACTAAGTAACTTGCCAGGATCAACAGAGCCTTTATGTGTCAGAGATAAGACTTAAACCCAGACATTCCAGACTCTATGGCCAGCTCTCTACCTAGTATATATACTCACACCAGGCATTTGAGAATCTTGGTGCAAAACAGAACTTCCTGACACTATCCAAGGCACTTGCCTTCAGGCAGGTAACTATCAAAGCCATTTGAAATAGGTAGATAATAAACCTTTCAAAGGCAGTAACCACCACATCCTACACCTCTGTGTCCCTCACATATCTTAGACCAGTGCTAGATACTCAATAAATTTCAGTTATTGGTCAACTGTGTATAACTCTTCAAGACCCCATTTGGGGTTTTCTTGGCAAAGATACTGGAGTGGTTTGCCATTTCCTTCTTCAGTTCATTTTATAGATGAGGAAACTGAGGCAAAAAGAGTTAAGTGACTTGCCCAGGCTCACACAGCTATTAAGTGTTGGAGGCCAGATTTGAACTCAGAAAGATGAATCTTCCTGACTCCAGGCCCAGGACTCTATCCACTGCACCACCCAGTTGCCCCAGCTCAATAAATACTTGTCAATATGTGAAATAAGTTTTTGGCCGTCTTCATAGAGATTCACAATCTCCCTCAGCTGCCTATTTCAATGTAACTCGATCCAACAAATATTTATTAAGTACTTAATATCTGAAAGATACTTTTTAAAATCATGAGTCAAGAACAACTTCCTTATAGTCAATCATGATCTCTCATACTTCCTTTCAAATCACAGGATCACAGATTTAGAGCTAAAAGAGAGCTTAGAAGCCATCAAGTCCACCCCCTCTTATTTTTACAGATAAGGATAACTGACTTTCCCAGAGTTACACAAGTAGTAAATGTCTGGGGTAACATTTGAACAGAAGTCTTCCTGACTCCACACCCACTAGAAATCCTAGAAATGCCACCTAGATGATCCTTTCCTTGGTTTGAAGATTTGAAGAACCGATTGGCCTCTGAAAAAAGAGACCCTAGGTACAAATCCTAGCTCTGATAGTTACTGGTATTATCACCTTGGACAGGGCAGGTCACATCATCTCCCCTAGGCTTCCATTTCCTTACCTGTAAAAAGAAGGTATTGAACTAGGTAATCTCAAATTTCCTCCCAGCCCTAAAATCTATGACTCATGTTCCTTCCATTATACCCTAGCCCCCAGTAAAGAGCTTAAAATTATATCTTTATATTGTGAGAAGCGGATCATGGAGGCAAGTACATGTAGTAAAGTTAGTTTGGGTTTGATTCCATCTCTGAGAGTTACTAGCTATTAGTCAAAGGTGAGCTTGCCATATACTTAATGAAGAGGGTCCATAGGATCACAGGCTTTTAAATTTAGAGCTAGAAAGCATCCCAGAGACCAAGAGTTCCTCGCATTGACAAAACTGGATCCTACTGTCAGAGCTAGGATCCATCAACCATCAATTGTCTAATTTATAATGAACAATGCACTGGTCCAACCATGTCACCCCTTTACTCTATAAACTCCAGTGGCTCCCTATCTCCTCCAAGATCAAATACAAAATGCTCTGTTTAGCATTCAAAGCCCTTCATAACCTAGTTGCCTCCTACTTTTCCAGTCTTCTTACACCTTGGTCTCTGACACATACTCCAATTTGGCAACACTGTCTTGGTTGTTAGACAAACAAGATACTCTATCTCTTGGCTCAGACTTTCTGGAGTGTTCTTCCTCCTCTTCTCTGACTGCTGACCCTGGCTTCCTTTATGTCCCAACTAAAATTCCAGCTTCTACAGGAAGCCATCCCCAATCCCTCTTAATTCCAGGGCCTTTCCTCTGCTTATCATTTCCTGTTTATCCTATCTACAGCTTGCTTTGTATACATTTGTTTGCATATTGTCTCCCCTTTTATATTGTAAGTTCCTTGAAAGCAGGGACTGTCTTTTCTCTTTTTGTATCCCCAGCCCTTAGCACAGTGCCTGGCACATAGTAAACACTTATTAGATATTGATTGATTGATTGGCTATATGTTGGGAATAAAAAGCCAAAATGAGACAGTCCCTATCCCCAGGGAGTTTGCTCAGAGATCATTGAGTTCAAGTGCTTCATTTCATGGACGAGGTGACTAAAGCCCACAGAAATTAAGTGATTTACCCAAGGTTATACATACACTAAGTGACATGCTCAATACCCAAATCCAGATGCTCAGACTGTTAATGAAATGTTCTTCCCACTATATAATGTTGTCTCTCCATATATTTATGAATAACGTGAAGGTTAGAGAAGGCCATCCCCATTCCTCCCCTCATATGTGGGTGGACCTGCACTAAATAAAAGACCTAGACCCAAGGATATGCTGGTACATGTGTAACAAGGAAGGAAAGAAGGAAGGAAGAAAGGAAGGAAGGAAGGAAGGAAGGAAGGAAGGAAGGAAGGAAGGAAGGAAGGAAGGAAGGAAGGAAGGAAGGAAGGAAGGGGGAAGGAAGGTATGCACATACTCTTTTATGTTTAATTTGCATCATCAGTACTTTCTTAAGACTACACAATTAACAAAACAATAATTCAAGCCCCGATTTGTAGCAATGATGTCTAAGGTGTAAAGGTTCACAATGAAGATTCAACAATCTGTCCTCACTAGTTAGAGCTGGCTCCAGCATACTCCTGTCCATACTCCATGTTTACCTGGGCCAGTGTCCTGGGAGGCAGACATTGGCCCAGGTCAGGTTTGAGCTGTAGAGAAGGAAGTATTGCTACAGGAAAGCAAAGCAGCTCCATCTTGGCCAAAAGCTGTCACCGGAACCTGCTTTGGAGTAAAAAGGCAGGTTTTCGTAACTGATTTAGGTTACTCTAAGTAGGAGAAATACTTAGACCTGGAGAGGGCTAAACTCAATAATTCTCTAAAAATGCCTTAGGTCAGCTTGAACTCCTATGAACATGGAAAACTGTTTCATTCCTATGCTCCTGCCAGGAGGGAGGGAGGGAGGGGTAGGAAAGGAAGAAGGATACAGGTATTTATTAAGTGCCTACAATGTGCAAGGCACTGTGCTAAATACTTTATAAATATTATTTCATTTGATCCTTAAAATAACCGTGGGAGGTAGATATCTTTATCTCCATTTTATAACTAAGGAAACATAGGCAGATAGAAGTTAAGTGATTAGTCTAGGATCACACGGCTAGTAAGTATCTGAGGCTGTATTTGAATTCAGAGCTTCCTGACTTCCTTCCCTATGGCCTACAAGCATGTTTATGTCTTCCCTATCCCGAATTAACCCTTGCTTGACCCTTCTATCCCCACTACCATCCTCAGTCTCTTCTTCCCTTTGTGGTCAAACTCCTTGGAAAAGCCTTTACAGTAGGTACCTCCACTTTCTCTCTTCTCATTCTCTTCTTAACTCCTTACAACCCAACTTCCAACTTCATTCCACCAAAACCACTCTCTCAGAAGTTAACAATGATCTCTTAGTGCCAAATCCAATGGCCTTTTTTCAGTCCTAATTCTTGAGCTCTCTGCAGCCTTTAACACAGTCAATTACCATCTCCTTGACACTCTCTTCTCTCTGGATTTTGGGACACCACTCCCTACTGGCTCTCCTTCTACTGAGATAATCATGCCTTTTCAATATCCTTTGCTGGACCTTCATCCAGGTCACAACTGTCCCACAGGGCTCTATCCTGGGCATTCTTCTCTTCTCCCTCTTTGCTACTTCATTTGCTGATTTCATCGGCTCCCAGGGATTTGTCATCTCTAGGCGAATGATTCTCAAATCTATCCTGCCCCAAACTCTACGCTGACCTCCAATCTCACATCTCCAACTGTCTTTTAGACTTCTAAAACTGGATATGCAGTAGACATCTTAAACTCAACATTTCCGGAACAGAATTCATTATCATTCTCTAAATCCTCCTAACCACCTACCCTCTCTATTACTGCTGAGGACATCACCCTCCCAGTCCTCCTTCAGGCTCCAAAGCTAGATGTCATCCTTGACTATTCAACAGCTCTCACCTCCCTCCTCCAATCTGTTGCCTGGACCTGTCAATTCTACTTTCCCAGCATCTCTCATGTATGCCCCCCTTCTCTCCTCTGACATTGCCACCATGCTAGTATGGGTCTTAATCATCTTTCCTCTGAACTATTGCAAAAGTCTGCTGGTGGGTCTTCCTGCCTCAAGTCTCTTCCCATTCCAACCCATCCTCCATTCAGTTGCCAAAGTGATTTTCTTAAAAGTACAGGTCCAATTATTTCACCCACCCCCCCACTCAATAAACTCTAGTGGCTCCCCTATTGCCTCCAGCATCAAATAGAAAATCTTCTGTTTAGTGTTCAAAGCCCTTCAAAGCTAGCCTTTCTAGCCCTTCTAGTCTTCTTATCTTTATTCTCCAATATGTACTCTTTGATCCAGTGACACTGTCCCCTTTACTGCTCCACAAACGAGACACTCCATCTCTTGGCTCGGACATTTTCTCTAGCTGTCCTCCATGCCTGGAATGCCCTCCCTCTGTATTTCTGTCTATTGACTTCCCCAGCTTTCTTCAAATCCTAACTAAAATCCTATGTTCTACATGAAGTCTTCCACAACCCCTCATCTTAATTCTAGTGTCTTCTCTTTTAATTATTTCCTATTTATCTTGTATATAGCTTGTTTGTACATGTTTATTTGCTTGCTGTCTCTCCCATTATATTGCATGCTCCTTGAAGTCAGAAAGCGTCTTTTGCCTCTTTTTATCTTCCCAGAGTTTAGTACAATACCTAGCACATAGTAGGGACATAATAAATGTTTATTGACTGCCTGACTCCAGGTCCAGCACTCTATCCAGAGAGCTATCTAGCTGCCTCTAAGGGCAAGAAATTGACTTTATATTTATTTGGAGAAAGAATTGATTTTTTAAAGAAATGATAAACATCTGATTAAAATTCTGCCATATAGCCTCAATGTAATCTATTTTATTTTTCAAATAAGATTTCTGCAATTATGTTTATCATCTAAACCAACTCTGCTTATTCATAACTTTGATGATTCTCTCATGTGCTCCACATGGGTTACTTTAATCATGTTCTTATTATCATTCTTATTTAAAATTGCTAAAAATAAGACCATGACCTTCCAAAATAAACAAATGAATACTGACCTTCCTTTGGGCTAAATTAACTTTGGAAGTAACTACAGAATAGATTCAGGCGACGTGGACATTCATTTTTTTCCTCACTGCTTAGTTCCTGATGACGGTGGTCATCTATTTCTTTTTTTAAAAAGAGATGCAGGAAAAAAGGATTATTAAGTCTGTAAGAAAATATCAGGATTCATTAATAAAAAAAGAAGTTTCCATCAAAGGCAGTGCTGAAACTACCAATTATGACAAAGAGAATAAATTCTACTGCAGGTGGTAAGATTTGCAGAAGAGAGGCCATGCCCCACACCCACTGGGGGCAACTGAGCTGAGCAGAGAGAATTGTCCTCAGCCCTGGGGAGTGAGATCAGAGAGGTACAAGGAAACGGCCCTTAAAAAGTGAGCAGGGAAATGAGTAGAGCAATGGCCCTGGAGTCAGGAGGACCTGAGTTCAAATCCGGCCTTGGACACTTGACACACTTACTAGCTGTGTGATCTTGGGCAAGTCACTTAACCCCAGTGCCCTGCCTTCCCCCCTCCAAAAAGATGGGAGCAGGACCAAAAGAACACCAGGAGGCATAGGAATAGGTGGGACTGTAGGGAATAAGTGTACTCTACCCTATGTCAGTGTCCAGGACAGTGGCCCTGCCCTAATTACAGCTGGGGTCTAAAGTAGCCATAAATTTCTTTCATTCTCACAAAGTCAAACTGATCTACCGTTATTATTTTATTGAAGGAGATTAAATATGTTCAAAGTCAAGCAGAGATGACAAGTTATTTTAATTAATCTAACCAAGTAACAACAAAAATGGCGACTATTATTCTTGAAAGTTAAATCAGAACAAACATTTATTAAACACCTGCTGCTATGGAAAAATCTATACTATACAAAGCACTGCTAAAAAAAAATTTGGCTTTTTTTAATAACAAACCTAACGCTCATCAAAAATTTCTTTGGCATGTCTGACAGGCACATCATGAGGAACAGGTTTAACAAGGGCTTTCGTTGCCTATTCCTACATAAAAGTTAGAGATGAAAGAGAAATTGGGGAGGGAAGTTATTGTTAATTGGAAAAAATAAAAATTAACTTTAAAAAATATATTTTTAATAAATATGCTACCTTGTTCTCAAAAAAATTAAGAGGGGCAACTAGGTGACACAGTGGATAGAGCACCAGTCCTGGCATCAGGAGGACTTGAATTCAAATCCAGCTTCACATGCTTACTAGCTGTATGACTCTGGGCAAGTTACTTAATGCCAATTGCCTCCCCCAAAAAATTTAAAAATTAAATTTTTTAAAAAGATATGTATCATGGTGGAACAAATAGAAAGTTGTGTTGGGGGTCCTTGACCGGCAAGGACCCGTTCCAGCACGCGGTGAATGAGGCGGGAGTCAAGGTGAAAGGAACTCCGATTTGTTGGGAGAAATTATCCATTTTTATAGGGTTTGCACTATGTGATCATAAGCAGGGGCCAACGGGTATGAGGATGACAGCATGGGAAGGAACAGAAATGCTGCAGAACGAGTATACTGTTGTATTTTGTTTCAGTATGGGTATCGGTATGGGCATGGAAAGGATCTGGACTGTTGCAGTGTATGTTGCACTATGGTATCTACAAGGGTATGGGAAGGATCAGGACTGTTGCGAGGCAGTATCTGTAGGGGTATGGGAACGAGGGGGAATGTTGCACTACAGTATCTACGAGGACATGGGAATGCTCGGACATGTTACACGATGGTATCAGAGCTGTATGAGCTACATGAGACACGAAGCAGGATGTCCCCGTAAAGTATCAAAAATGTTCCAGTAAGAAAACTAACAAAGCATTGCATTAGGCAAGGGTTCAAGAGCATTAGGTAATGGCCAGCTGGGTCCCTCTTTCTGGGCTTGTGTGTCCCTCGTGGACAGGCTCTGCCTGCATGTGAAGGTAGACTACAGGGGCTTCTCAAGGGCGGAGGCCCTCGCTCCAGGTGCCTGCCGTTCCACTCCTACTAAGCCTGTCTGGTTTACCCAGGAAACAGGCCAAGCGCTAGGGTCCTAACAGCCCCGGGGTCGGCACCGACCCTTTATAAAGTTGGCCTTGGAGTCAAAAGACCCAGGTTCAAGTCCTGCCTTTGATATTTTCTGGCTATGTAACCCCGGACAAATCACTTAACCTGTCAGTGTTACAAGCAATTTTCTTAGACGACAAATTATAGAGGAGTTACCTGTCTGTTAATGGAGAAGGGAATTTTGACACTAGACATTCTCTTCAAAAGCTGATTAAAATATATTGAAATACCAACAAAAACCATCAAAGGTGAAGAAGAATGCTTGGTAGAATGCACCTGAATAATAAGCACTACGTGTCTTTCAAAATTCATGTAACTGGTGGTTGTCATCTAGGTCAAAATATTATTCCAAACATTTGATTAATAACTCTTTCTTTTTTGCAAAGGGAAAGGCAGGGCAATTGGAGTTAAGTGACTTGCCCAAGACCACACAGCTAGTAAGTGTGTCAAGTGTCTGAAGCTGCATTTGAACTCAGGTCCTCCTGACTCCAGGACCAGTGCTCTACTCACTGTGCCACCTACCTGCCCCCATAACTGTCTTTCTTTATAAGTTCAACATACACTATGCAAGACTTTTAAGCAATATATTTAGTGCCTTGAAACTTCTACTTCAGTCACACTTAATAAAGTAAAAGAAATGAAAGGGACTTTCTAAGATATGTAAAGGCCTTTCAATATATAGAGAACTAATATATAATAGAAAGCTGAAGTGAATCCCTTTTATCCAGGCCAACAGAATTTGTCCTGTAGACCAGACTCTGTCCTTATGGATGAACACTCACTACCTCCTGTCAGAGTACTAGAAGAATGACTACCTTTGCTCATGCATCACTATCATTAAAACTGGGAAAATAGGCCCACCCATCCTTTCCATATAAAGAGGAGGAGAAAAAAAGGGAAAATTAATAACTACCTGTTTCTGAGCACCAGGTTTTAAGGACTTTGTGGAGATCCATGAATTCTTCAAAATTAATAACAAAAGATAAGCTTCTTCAAATATTTTGTTGGATGCTGCCAACGCATTTCTGCATGGCAAAGCAATTTATTTTGCCTTTGGGGGGGGGAGAGAAGCAAAACTTAGAATAATAAACTAACTTGAAAAACAAATTATAAAGCTGGAAAAGTAAAATATAAAAGAAAGTCTCCTATTTATTCACAATTTTTGTAGTCCCAAGATGTAACAGAGAAAATTCCACTTATTTATTTTCCAAAAAAATCCTTTTCTGCTGAAATTGCAAAAAAAAAAATTATTTTGCAAAGTAAAATGAACAAATCCAAAAGGTTCTAGCATGCTGGGTATAAATGCAAGAAATAAAAGGAGGAAGGGGAAAGGTGTAAATGAAAATGAAGAAATGAGAAATAAGTTCTGTAAATATTACTTGTAGGTACACATGCCAAAAATAAACTTCCTTATTTATTAGTTGATCAACTTCTAAGTTATACTAATCTCCATCAATAGAATTCCTCAGCCCATAAGCAACTATGGCAGAATATAAATCACTGAAGTGCTCAGAAGCAAAAGATGTCTAAGACCACTAGTCCAGAGCCACTGAGTTTTCATAAATCAGCAAAGGTATCAAATACACACTGGTATCTAAGATGACATTGGCAGGGAAGGTTTCTGAAAGACATTAAAAGAACTGAGATTATCGGCGGGTATATAGAGGGGACAAGAGGCTACAAGATGTAAGCAATTATACAATTAAACACCATAATTCAATAAATAGTTCTTATGCACCTAGTAAGTACAACAGTGACAAAGAGTAAAATTTCTGGTGGGCTAGTTGGTTCTAGACAACCTTAAATTTATGAGATATGAGAGTTGGGGGCCGAGCCAAGACGGCAGCTGGAAAACAGGGACTAGCATGAGCTCCCCGCCAAGTCCCTCCAAAAACCTATAAAAAATGGCTCTGAACCAATTCTATAACTGCAGAACCCACAAAATAGCAGAAAGAAGCAGGGCTCCAGCCCAGGACAGCCTGGATGGTTGCTAGGTGAGGTTTTTCGCGCATGGAGCTGGGAGCAGAGCAGAGCACAGCCCAGCATGGGCCACGCGGACCAACCAGACCAGGAGCCGGGCAGAGCAGGCCCTAGCGCTCTGAATCAGTGAGCTGTGGCAGTTGCCAGACTTCTTAACCCACAAACACCAAAGACAACAGAGAAGAACTGCAGAACGCACAAAATAGCAGAGGGAAGCAGGGCTCTAGTCCAGGACAGCCTGGATGGTCTCTGGGTAAGGTCTATCCTGCATGGAGGTGGGAGTGGAGTGGAGCAGAGCCCAGTGTGGGTGGCGCAGATCAACCAGACCAGGAGCTGGGCAGAGTATGCCCTAGCGCCCTGAATCAGTGAGCTATGGCAGTTACCAGACTTCTCAACGCACAAACACCAAAGACAACAGAGAAGGTTAGTGAGAAAAGCTGCTGGGGACAGGATGATAGAGTTCACGGTTCAGCCACAGCCCCGGGGGCAGTGGATGTGGGGCAGCTACAAGAACTACAGCTGCAGTTGCTTCCAGCCTCAGGCCCACCTGGTGGGAGGAATTAAGTGGCTGATCAGAGCAGGAGTGAAGAGCCTGCTGAAGATCTAAGTCTAGTCCAGGTTGGGGGTTCTTGGGGAAGGAGGAGTGCTGGTGTGGCAGAGCTGCCACAACCCCCCAAGCTTGGAACATAGTTCTCTTTACTCTACAAGCAGTCATATCCCTCTGAAAAACTCAAGGGTCAATTAAGTTGGTTGGGAACAGGGCCAGGAAGTGAAAACACACCCAGATTCAGTCTTAGACTTTGGAATCTTTCTTTGGTGACAAAGAAGACCAAAACATACAGCCAGAAGAAGTCAACAAAGTCAAAGAGCCTACAACAAAAGCCTCCAAGAAAAACATGAACTGGTCTCAGGCTATGGAAGAGCTCAAAAAGGATTTGGAAAAGAAAGTTAGAGAAGTAGAGGAAAAAATGGGAAGAGAAATGAGAAGGATGCGAGAAAACCATGAAAAACAAGTCAATGACTTGCTAAAGGAGACCCAAAAAAATACTGAAAAATATACTGAAGAAAACAACACCTTAAAAAATAGACTAACTCAAATGGCAA
>CM053623.1:200847079-200906610 GCA_028646595.1 Phalanger gymnotis
GGAAAAAGAAAGGGGAAGAGGGGAAGGAGGGGGAGGAGGAGGAAGGAAAGAGGGAGGAAGGGAAAGAAGGAGCAGGGTGGAGGAGGGGGAAAAGAGGAGGTAGATAAGGAGGGAGGGGGAGGGGAAGAGGAAGGAGAAAGTAAGAAAGGAAGGCGGGGGATCAGGAGAAAGAAAGGGGAAGGAGGGAAGGGAGAGGAGCGGAAGAAGGGAGAAGGATGGGGGTGGGGGAGGGAAAGGGAGGAGAGGAGGAGGAGGGCCGCGCTCCATCAGGAACCTCGTGCCTAACGGCTCTGCATAACAGGCCAAGGCCCTGGAAGGCCAAAGTCACAGAGCTCGTGACCAGCGTCAGCGTCAACGACTCCCTTAGTGCAAAGGGCCTGGCGCACAAAGTGGAAGACTAGGTGCGGTTCCCGGCTTGGGGCGGCCACCAGCTCCTGAAGCAGCAGTGCACATCTCTTAGAAAACCCGCGTCTTCAGAGGTGAACGGGGCCGGGCTCCCTCGGAGGGGACTCCTCCTCCTGCCCCGCACACCTGGGTAGCGAGGCCACCTGCCTTGGGCTCCTCCCCCCTGTCCCGCACACCTGGGTGGGTAGGGCACCTGGTTCACCATCCTTTTTTTTTGTTTTTTTTGTTTTTTTCCGGCAGGTTCTCCATGATGGTGCCAGGCTTTCCACGTGGAGCCGCACAGGACGGGCTTCTCCTGCAGCGTTGCGCCCAGCCACCTGACCCAGCTCTAAGACCGGCGACCATTTCCAGGCCGCCCAGCCCCACTCTCAGCCTTCTCCCCAGATTAACTGGGAGGCTCCGTGGGGAAATGGTGAGGCTTAGATTTTTCGGGAGGATCCCACGGTGGGGATCAGGCCTAGTTCCCGTTTCAAGTGACAACCAACTGTTTTATGTTTAAAAATAAAAACAATAAAATGGCTTGCAATTAATGCAATAAATATGACTGAGGAACTTTGTTCATGGTGGGTCTGTTTGGATTAAAGACAGAATAGCTAATATTTATATAGCACTTAAGGGCAGCTGGATGGGGCAGCAGATAGGGCTCCACGCCTGGAGTCAGGAAGACCCATCTTCTTGAGTTCAAATCTGGTCTCAGACTCTTTGTAGCTCTGTGAGCCTGTTGGCCCCAGTTTCCTCATCTGTAAAATGAGCTGGAGAAGGAAGTGGCAAAATCACTCGGGCATCTTCACCAAGTAAACCCCAAATGGAGTCATGAAGAGTTGGAGACAACTGAACAAATAAAGCACCTACTATGTGCCAGGCACTATGGAAAGAAACCTATTTTCCTTTCGATGAAGACAATATGGCATAGTTGATCTTTGGGGCTAAGTCAGAAAGACCTGGGTTCAGATACAGCCTCTGAAATGTACTGACGGAGTGACCCTGGACGAGTCACTTAACCTCTTAAGTGCACCAAGTGATGATAAATTGCAGAGAAGATACTGACCTGCATTGGTAGAATTTCTTCAAGAGTTCCTTTAACATGGAAATCAGAAAGCCAGTCCTTAACTCCATGTTAATGTAAATGATATTTTAGTGTTTTAAAAATCAGAAAATGTAATAGCTAATGTTTATATAGCACCTGATACATGCCAGGAGCTTCACAATTATCTCATGTTATCCTCACATTATTATTCCTTTTTTACAGATGAGGAAACTGAGGCAGAGAGGTTGTGACATGCCCAGGGTCACATGGGTAGTCAGTGCTTGAGGCTGGATTTAGACTTTCTGGTCCAGTGTTCTATCTGCTCTGCCACCTATGAATTCAAGAAATGTAGAAAAAAGAACCACTAGTGAATTCACAATAAAATGACATTTCTTAAAAAAGACAGGCAGAAGAAAAATGGGGCAAATGTGGGGGAATTTTTGGTCAAGCCTGAAAGGGGACAGAATAAAAGCATTTGCTTGTCAGTTAGCTGTTAATTCCTTTGGTTCTGTTTTGTTAAAGGCCAAGGGTTTGCTCCCTATTTTGTTTGTTTGTTTAATTGATCATTTTCATCAATGTCTATTAAGTTTAAATTTCTTTTTTTTTTTAAATAGAAGCAGAATCTATCAGCAAAGAAACCGGCTAGGCTTGTACTAAACCGGGAAGTGGAGAGTACATTGTAAAATACAGATACTCTTAGACATAGAAGTGGGACTAGATGTGCACTTTAACCCAGAAAACAAACCTCAAAATCTGAAATAGTTTTAAAAAGAAATTAGGTGATTTGGTAGAGGAGAGAGAGCCGGAAAAAAGGAGTGGCTCCCCATCTCCTCAGGTTCTGGAAGGTTTACATTATATAGGATTTTGACAAAGGTTTCTGCGCACAAGTCACGTGAATCACATGAAAGGAACCCAAAACATGAGCTTGGGTGGACCTAAAACAAGAATGCTTTGGGTGGATACAGGATCTGGGAGAACATAAAATTTCTTGTAGCCATCTCTAGTACTCCTAGAGAGTGACTGCGGTCAGGATGACATTCTGGGTGTCATATAAAGTAAGGTTCAAACAATATTAATGATAAATAATAATCCGTACCTCTATTTGCCTCAGTTTCCTCATGTGTAAAAAAGGGGATAATACTAGCACTTAACTCCCAGGATGGTTGTGATAGAATGAGACAACTTTTTGAAAGCACTCTGCAAAATTTAAAATGCCATATGAATACTAGCTATTATTATTAATAGTTTGTTGGTCACAATGGGAAATGACATGAACTTGATCCAGAGTGGCTTGAAAATTGTGATGGGTCAAATAATGTGAGACAGATGTTTTCTTCTTCCCTCTTGACCTTTAGTTAAAGAGACACAGAAAACAAAGGCTTGTTTCTCCCTGTGGCAAGACCAGCTGGCTTTGCTGTAAAACATCAGCACCAGAACACTGTCTCTTACCACCCCTTCCTCCTCTAATAGGTAAGCCTCTAGATAAGTTGTCCCAACCTCAGCTGGTGATCAGCTGACATTCTGACATATACAGGGTATCTGACAAGTTCAAGCAGAGAAACCTGAAGAATTTGATTAGGCAATAACAGAGGAAAAGGGAAAAGTGGAGTGGTCTAGTTACCTGCTCCAGTCAGCATTTATTAAGTGGTTGCAATGCACTGTCGGGACCCTGGTGTGATAAAAATATAAATAAGACCAGATTCCTGGCCTCAAGGAGTTTACAACATTTATTAAGGACCCACTGATTACAGATTACTCTGTTATGTAGTGGAAAGGTGCAAAGTTTTTGTAAGATAGTCTCTACCTTTAAAAAGTTGACCATCTAGTAGGAAGAAGGAGGAGAAGGAGGAGGAGGAGGAGGAGGAGGAGGAGGAGGAAGAAGAGGAGAAGAAGAAGGAGAAGAAGAAGGATAAATGATAGGTAATAGATGATAGATAAAAGATAATAAATGATAATAATAGATGATAGATAAGATAGATGATAGATAGATAGATAGATAGATAGATAGATAGATAGATAGATAGATAGATAGATAAATGAACTCTATACAGCTCACAGTATCATAGATTTAGAGCTGGAAGGGAACTTAGAGGTCATGTAATTCAATCCCTTCATTGTATAAATGAGGAAACATGTTTAGAGAGGCCACATGACAAATACATACATTTGTATGTATATATTTTTTAACCCTGACCTATGATTTCATCCATTTAATGTGGAAATGTCCAATGCCAATGTAGATCTGGAGCTGTTTTTTAACTTCTAATCTTAGAACAGCATTTCTTAACCTAGGGTCTATGACCTTGTGTGTTTTTTTAATATTTTGATGACTATTTCAATATAATTGGTTTTCTTTGTATTTCTATGTATTCTATTGTTGCATTTAAAAATTTCATTCTGAGAAGGGGTTCATAGGCTTCCTCAGACTGCTTGATGCAGAAAAAGTTAAGGGAATCCGCCTTAGCTTAGTCTATAAGAAGTTAAGTGATACTTGAACCCAAATCTTCTTGACTTTAACTCCAAGGTTGTCTCCCTGCCCATTACACCATGCTAAGTCTCAAACAGGACACATACATTTTTAAAAAATTAAAATAGACACATGCTAAAAATCAATGTGCTGTGTGCCTGAAATAAAGTGACCACATGAATTTAAAAAGAGAGCAATCAACGAGGACTATAGATTTTGCCGAACATACTCTGGTAGATTTACTGAAAAAAGCAAATATTTAAATAGGGGAGGGAGAAGGGGAGACAGTATTAGAGAAAGAGAGTCATTTGAATCAATGGAATCATCCCCATATAAATAAACGATACCTTAAGAAGGTAGGTGAGAACAAGTCTGATCAATAAATTCATTTAAGAAATTAGACTAGTTGTAGGAACAGTCGCTGATCAACTAAAGTGACATTGCAAAAGAAGCACATTTAGACTGGTTGAAGAAACTTGAGCACACACTAGCTGCCTGAAAGATAAGAGGAAGAACCATGAAAGGTCAGCCCAGCAAAATTCCTGAAGAGGAACCTCCTGGGGAGGGGGAGAACTGCCTCAGCTTAAGTGTTGGCCCAGGTCACCTTCCCTGCCCTCTCCCCCCATCTTGGCCAGAAGAGGACCTCACAAGATTCAAAAGGTCTAAAGGATTTTGGATTTCCCATCTTTCTGTTAGTATCTGATCGTCATTCTCTGGGATGGTGTTAACTTGTGGCAAGAACTGAGAACAGATGAAATGGGATCTAGGGAGGCAGCTCTTCAAGGAGCACAGAGAACAACTACACTGGGCGGAGCATCTCAAGGATTCCAGTAATCATGAGTTACACCTTACATGTGCTTCCTAAGTTTGTCCACTTTCTCAGGGACTCCATATATCCTTTTCAGAGAATATGTAAAAGACATTTGGGAAAATGTTAGTACCAACTCCCTTTACTGTACTTCCCTGAGTAAATACCTCCTTTCCAAAAACAAATTAAGTCTGGCTGATTATTTGACATCACCAATAATCTTAGGAGGAAAGGAAGCACACCGGTGGAGGCTGAGGAGCTATAGCACTAGAATGATTCCGCCACTAGGGACTAACCCTAGACCCCTGACACAAAGCACGTACTATGTGTATGGTTATGTATGCAACATGTTTTGGTTATGCTTCTATATGTACATGTTGCCTCCTCCAAATGAATGTAAGCTTCTTGAGGACAAGGAGTGCCTAGAACATTATAGGCATGTAATAAATGCTGGTTGATAGATTGACTAGCTTTATGACCTGGGCAAGTCATTTTCTCTGGGCCTCAGTTTCTTCATCTGTAAAATAGGGAGGAGTGAACTAGATGATCATTAAGATCTTTCAGCCTTGAAATTCTAATATTTTAAGAAAAAATAATAACTTCCTAACAATTAGAGTTATCCAGAAGTATCCCCAGAGGATACAATACAGATGGCTGCTTGTCAGGTACATTGTAGAGCTGGTTCTTATTCATATATGGATTGAATTCAATGGCCTCTGGAGTCCCTTCCAACTCTGTAATTCTGCGATACTGTCCAAAGAGAATGCAATTGATTCTCAAGCAATATTCAAGGTGTCATTTTGTCATTGCTGGTTGAAAAGTCTTGTGAATTGTCTGTCTGATTCTATTGATCTGTATGTCCTCCAGCAAGAGATCTCAAACTTCACCGGGACGTGGGGCACCGCTGTTTTATTTTCCTTTCCTTGAAGGCCAATCCCTTGTGCACTGTTGGGGACACAGCTAGAGATAACAGAGAGGACACAAATTCTGCTGTCATCCAAAACCGTATCTTTTCACAGAAACCAGAGTAGATGATTTTGTATTATCCTGAAATATTGTGCACAGAGATAGTCTGTAAAATATAAGCCCCTTGAGGGCAGGCACTAATGCTGCATCTTGTGTCCCTAGCATAGTGCCTGGTACTTAATAAATGCTTATTGAATTGAATCCTCTGAAAACCCTGGAACAATGGACAGCAGAGAAGAGATATCTCAACATTCATTAGAAGAATGAAATAGATACATCAGCAGTCTGAAACGCTCTAAATCATTATTGATTAGAAAAATGCAAATTAAGACAACCTTGAGATATCATTTTATATCTAACAGATTGGCTAAAATAATTGAAGGGGAAAGTGACAAGTGTTGGAGGGGACATGGAAAAATCGGGGCACTAATTCATTGTTGGTAGAACTGTGAACTGATCTAACCATTTTGGACAGCAAGGTGGAATTGTGCCCAAAGAGTTATTAAAACTGCCTATGCCTTTTGACCCAGCAATAGCACTACTAGGTCTATTCCAAAGATGATTAAGGAAAAAGGAAAAGAACCTGTATGTTCTAAAAGTATTTATAGCCGCTCTCTTTGTGGTGACAAAAAAACTGGAAATTGAGGGGATGTCTGTCAACTGAGGAATGGCTGAATAACTCTTGGTACATGATCAAGATGGAATACTACTACTGGGCTATAAAAAATGACGAGCTTACTGTTGCAGAAAAATATGGATAAACTTGCACGAAATAATGAAGAGTAGAAGCAGCAGAACCAATAGGACATTGGATATAGTAACAGCAGTTCTGTTTTAAGAACAACTTTGAGCAACTAAGTCATTTTCACTATTATAAATACCCAAATTAGGCACAAAAAACATATGCAGGAAGATGCTATCTGCATCCAGAGAAAGAACTAATATAGAAGCATATATAGAATAATTTTACACATGTATATATATATATATATATATATATATATACATATCCGTGTCTAATGGTATCCATCTCTAGGGTGGGGGATAAGAAAAAAGGGAAAAAAAGAAATTTACATGATAACTTTATTATATAGTTAAAAGGAACAGCAAGTTGTACATGTTTCATGTGGAATCATCTTTTTTATAATTTAATCTTTTTTTAATTCTACTATATTATGGAAATGCTTGTTTTTTATTTCATAAACAAAAAAATGAATAATTTTTAAAAAAGAAACATATTGCAGAAAGCAAAACCAAGAAACAATACTCTCTTTCCAGTCTTCTCACACCATAAGCTCTCCACCATATGCTCTGTGATTCAGTGACCCTGACCCCCTTCCACCTCTAAGCATTTTTACCAGCTCTACCCTACACCTCCAAAGCTTTCGCTGCTAGTCTCCTCCTGATTCCTGTGATTTCCTGCAAGTCTCTGCTAAAGTCCACCTTCTGCCAGAAGCCTTTCCTAGGTCTCTTTCACTTTAGCACCTTCCCTATGAATCTATCCCCAATTCATCCTGTCTATGTCTTACTTGTGCATTATTGCTTGCATGTTGTCTTCCCCATCAGATTGGGGAGTCCTTGAGGGCAGGAACCATTTGGGGTTTTTTGCCTTTGTATCCTCAGCACCTAGTACACACAATACCTGGCCTATAGAAGGCATTTAATAAGACTGTAAGATGAGTAAGGGAAGCATTTCATTTTATTTCTGTGCCTTTGAAAAATTAGGGTTATATGATATAGAGCTCCGATAAATCCCCATTAAGACAAGCTTGTGGATATTAAGTTCATCCTGACAAAACAAGCTGGTTAATATTAGCATGCAGGATTGAAATATAATTCTAAAAGAAAAACCAGATGATAAATTATGATTGGCCAGTAAAATACTTTGCCTCATGGGAGTGGGGGTGGGGAGGGATGAGGAAGAGAAGGAACTGCACATCTGACCAAAAAAAAAACCCTTAAGCTATAAATATCTACAAAACAGAGTGTGATCAGACAGAGACCATATTTTTAGGATGGTTGGTAGCTGTCTCTCCAAAGCCATTAGTATAGCTAATGAGTTAACCTCTTTCCAGGGTGAAATTAGAAGAAACGATCGGCGCTCTAGAAACTCTCAGGCCAGAGCTGATGTCCAGCTCCCCCTTTTTTGCATGCCATGATGCACCCACAGGTACAAGGTCACAGCATACCAAGGAGAAAGCAGTGGGAAAAGCTTGAGACACAATGAGGAAGTAAAGCCAAAGTTTTCCATTAGTACCCTACCACAAGCCATTTATTCTAAGGAGCATTCAGTTAGTCAATAAAGGTTAGGTACCTAATGTTGGCTTAGCTTCTGACTTGTACTTTGATAGCAGTTTGGCCTGCAAAAAGAAGCAGGGATACCTGAACGCAGGCATAAAATCTGCCTACCCAGTAAAACAAACAAACTTCAGTATCATATAGGAGCAAGGGCCTGAGTAACGTGGAGACAGCAAAGCACTGTTCTGCAGAGCTTTTAATTTTTGTAACCTTAGACACTGGAGCTGGGGAGGGGGGTGGGGGTGGCGGGGGAAGCGGGGGGAAGGGGGCAATTAGCACAGTGGAAATCATAGTACCTTGCATCTTATTCCAAAATGATAAATTCGGCTACATTATCATTGTAATAGGGCTTTGCACGTGCCCAGATCATCTAAGACAGAGGCATCCATGTGGGAAACATCAGGGACCTGCTTCTGGGAGAAGACATCCTGTGCTCTCCTACCACATGGGAAGGAGCAGCCTTTTTCCATTGGCTGTGCAGCTGAAATGGACCATTTCTTTAAAACTGCCAGGCTCTTTCCAGTTGCTTCTAGGAGTGAAGGTCTTATTCATCCAAAGATGGGCATCATGCACTAAGCTAGTTGTAGGGGAAGGGCTACCTTCTCCATCTTCCCCTTAGGCCCTTGGGACCCCAAGAATCTGCCTTGGGGTTTTGGTCTACTTCCTTTGTCATTTTCAGGCAGTGGAATCCCTGGACCTAGGAACTTGAGCAATGGTGACCTAAGAGCAAAGATCCCAAGTGTAGATGTTGGTGCCTGAGTCTCAGGGAAACCCTGAGAAGCCTGGGTGCCATGAATGTGAGCCTTGGTTAATTTGGGTCTTGGGGTCTTTTAACCTGGTGGCACCATGCTATTTAGGAACTAAATTAAGCTTTAAATCTAATCCTTCTCCCTCCCCAGAGCCTGAGGTCATATCTGTGGAATGGGATTAAGTGGGATGGGATTGAGAATCAGAAGACCTGGGTTTGAGTCTCTTCTCTATCACTCCCTAGATGGGTGACCTTGGGCGTCTCCCTTCTCTGGGCTCAGCTGGATGTCTGCAAAATGAAGGGGTTGAACTGAATCCTCTCTAAGCTCTGCCCTCGCTCTGATGTTGGATAATGCAGTAAATATCTATGGTGAAACTGGTGGAAGGAGAAGGGAGAGAGAACAGAGTGGCATCGGGGAAAGTTTGCCCCAGTTGTGAGCACAGTCTAGCTGCTCTCTAGATGTGATCAAAGGGATAAAGATATCCACATAAATCCAAGTAGAGATCCACAAGAAGGGTGGGGGCTGTCATATGGAACACAGATTCAATTTGTTGTGCTTGGCTCCAGAAGGCAAAACTAGGAGCAACAAAAGGGTGGAAATAGCAAAGAGGTTAAATTTTAGACTTGACATAAAGGAAAAGTTCCTAATAATTGTTATCCCCAAGTGAGATAAACTGTCTTGAGAGATACTGGTTTCTCCCTCATTTAGAGGTCTTCAAGCAAGCACTAGATGACCATACAAACAGTATATGGTAAAGAGTGTTCTTGTTTCGATATGGGTTGCGCTTGATAGCAAACAAGTCCCTTCTGTAACTCTGAGATTCTGTTGCACTGTGTGATTAGGAGACAGAAGAATTTAGCAAATGATTATTATTTAGCAAATTATTAAATGATAAATAATTAAATAATAAATTATTAAATATTGAAAATTATTAAATAAATAATATTTAATATTATTTAAAATTTAATTATCAAATTAATAATAATAAATTATTATTAAATAAAAGACAGGATTTCACAAATCTGGTCAATAGCCTCTTCAAATTCGGAAGCTACAGGCAGGCTTCAGTGGACCAGTATGTTTAAAATGCCAGATCAAAATAAAAGTCACCAAAACCAATCTTGAAAGATGAGAGATCGGACTAAGAGGTGACAGGATCTGGAATACGGTCATCACTCAGATGAAGGACTGTATATAGCACAGCCCACCAGGCGAAGAGTCAGATTCATCTTTTGTCTAAATTATTCCAAGACTGTAAATTGAGCTACTGTTGCCTGAATGCGTGAATAATATACTTATAGAAAAGTACCTGCTAAGTACCAGGCCTCTCCTAGGCCCTGGGGATACAAAGACAAATTGTAAAAAAATAATAATAATAATCCTTGCCCTCAGGGAGGTTGCATTCTGTTGGGGAAACAATATGTACACCTATAAAAATATATAAAATATATTCAGCAAATACCATATAATTTGGGCAGGGGCAGGGAGGGGTGGGGTGGGGTGGAAGGGAAAGATTAACATGGTTTTCAAAGCTACTTCATAACTTTGAAAGCCATAAGAGAATTTTGATCAGGGCAATGACTAACCAAGATGCCAGAAAAGCAAAGATGAAGCCAGCTGGCACTTTCCAACAGAGAGGAGATGGAATCAAGATATAGAAAAAGACATACAATTCTTAGAGGCAGTATAGGAGCTTGTTTTGTCCAACTATATATATTTGTTTAAAAGGTTTTCCCTTTTCTTTTTTTCAGTGGATGATAGAGGGGAGAGTATTGGAGGGAGAGAAAATTGATTTTTGTTCTTTGAATAAATTTAATTAAAAAAACTACTTAATTTCTAATCAAGATGGACAATAGGAAAAAAGAAGCAAGCTTAGCAAGTAGAATCTGAAGTTGAAATTCAGCCATGGTGTTTGTATTCCCTACTAAAGTCCTAACTCCAATGCCTTAGCATGACATGGAGATGATCCTGGGTTCTCAAAGGTCATGGCAGCAGGGTACAAACTGTGGAGAATCCTACTGAGCTGGAAGGACTGGAGAGAGTACAGGCCTAATGACCAATAGGCTAGATAGGTTTGTCTTCCGAGGACAAATAGAGCAGGTAGCCTTAGCCACAGCAGCCCATCTAATTCAGACTGGGAGACATTATGTCCTGAACCAATGGAAGAAATATCCATTCAGAAAAAAAAAATCACAGATCCTTGAAGTTTTGAAATAAAAATGTGTTTCCCAACCAGTAAAGGATCTTTTCTCCCCTAGAGCAAAATTCATGTAGATGAAAAGAACAAAAGGGAAACATATCTTTTAAAAAGGCATGTGGCAGACAGAGCATCCCACATCTCCTTCCACTGGCTCCTTCCTTTAACAGGAAGGATTTATGCAGTTATTTTTATGGCCCACATACATCTCAAAGATCCCTGTTTATGTTCTGTAACAGATAGAGAGATAATTGCCCTATTGAACTACAAAACAAGCTGCTGACTATGGGGCAGGCCCCCGAAATTGAAACCTTGTCAGTCGGTGTTAGTGAATCATCACATGAAACAAAGAGTTCCTTTTCTGTTCCGTCCATTAGCTACAAGGATGAAAAGGAATTGCTCTTCCCACACATAATATTCCAATTGCCTCTGCTCACTTAACACTCTTGTTCCCCCTCTGCAAATAAAATGCATTTACATCTCAGACTTAATTCATCCTCTCTGACCAGGGCTTTACAAACCTAAGTGATTGTTCAGGAACGGAGCCCTGGCAGACCGAGGGTAGGATGAGCTTTCTCCATCTCGGTGGGTGGCTGACCATCAAAACATACACTCTGCTAACCAGTGAAACCAATAAAGGGACCCCTATTTCATGGTTGTTTTTTTTCTTTTTGACATACAAAGGCAGTGAGTTACCTTAAGGTCAAGTTGCCATAACTCAGTAGTGGTCTAATAGGGATTATCAGTAGCTATCGCTTCCCCATTATGCCTTTCCTTTTTGTGGTTTTATTATATTATGGGGAATTTGGGGTAGTTTTGCAGGAGTCATAGATGACACCGAAAAAGTTTAGAAACTCAGAAATGCATAAAATATATGTGGGTATTGTATAATATAACATATTTTATCTTTTAATAAGATAATAATTCAGACTTCTCTAGGGATTTTCCAGATCCAGGGGGTGCCACACCCAACCCCCGAGATGTGGAAGGGATAACAGCAGTATTTTGGTTGGGTGCTATTGCTTGCTAATAATTACAAATTTATAATGTGCTTTAAGGTTTGCAAAGTTTAAATCCGTCATGTCATTTGAACTTCTCTTCCCACCCCCACCCCCTATTCAACAATCTCTTCCCCAACATTTGTTTCACTTTCCTCTTTGTCCTGATTTCTGTTTCTTGTTTATTAAGAGAATGGTAATGGTGATAATGGTGATGATAATTGATAATGGATGGATAATGGTGATGATAATGGATTGACATTGGTGATGGTAACTGATAATGGATTGATAATGGTGATAATAATTGGACTCAAAGTCAGGAAACCTTTCTTAACAAGCTATGGAGCTTCATTTGATTTCTAAAATATTATTATTGTTGCTTTTACTCTTTCTCCTTTTATTTTCCTGTTATATTCCTTCCCTATTATTCTTGTTTGTATATCTGCTTGTGTGGTACAGTGGAAAAAAATATGAGAGCTTAGCTTTAGCTTTCAAGTACTTAGTATAGTACCTGGCATAGAGTAGGTGCTTAATAAATGTTTATTAACTGATATTTATTGATGTAGAGTCAGAGAACCTGGGTTCAAATCCTAAATCTGCTGCCTATTACCTTGTGGCCTTTGGTGATTCATCTCTCCTCCCTGGGCCTCAGTTTACTCAATGGTAAAATGAAGAGATTGGACTAGATGACTTCAAAGGCCCCTTCCAACTCTAAATCAATGATCCATAGTATCTGGGGGTTTTTTTTCATTATCCTCAGTTGTATTATCTGAATTTAATTTTTGACTGCTTGTTATTCTTTTTTTAAGGCATTTGGAGGTTAAGTAACTTGCCCAGGGTCACACAGCTAGTCTGAGGTCAGATTTGAACTCAAGACCTCCTGACTCCAAGGCCAGTGCTCCATCCGCTGCCCCACATAGCTGCCACCATTGTTGTTCCTTTTTTAGAATCTCATGATGAAATTATACCTATCATTGCTCTGAATTTAAAAAAAAATTTCATAAAGTCTAGCTAACTATGCCTAGCTATCACTAACTATAAGATAACATTATCACATTTTCCCAAGATTCTCATCAACTCCCTTTCAACAACTAGTTCCTCTTTGTTGGGCCAATTAAGCCCAAAGTAGCAATTCACTTTTATTTTCTGCCCTTGCCTCCCTTTTCCCCATGAGCTAAAACCATTAGCAAGGCCAGCCAGGAATTTTTCAGGTGTTCTGGTTTTAATAAAATGAAACCTTTAATTCTGGGTAGTTGAAATTCTCCCACACCACTATAATTTTCTTCTGTGCCAGTTTTGTCTGTATCAGGAAGATACAACCTATATGCTCCTTCTGACCAGGAGGTTTGTAGTATAGTTTCATAAGGATAGTATTTTTGTTTCTCTCTTTTTACTGTTAGCCAGATAGATGATCTTCACCCCCTTTCTACTCTCAGGTTTGTATATTTTCTCATAAATAGGAATCTTCTCAATATGTAAAGCTACTCAACGATCTATCAGATCTTTTTTTTTTCTTTTGAAGAAGGTATATTCTTTCATTGTCAAAGTCCTATTGCAACAAATCTCTGTCATACCTATGAATAAATGTTTACTTCCGTGAGCCAAAAATTCAAGTACATTTTGTTTTCACCTATACCCTGGGGGTTATAGACATCTGAGGTCATAAGTGTTGCCTCCAAGCCTCTTCTTTAGTATTGGATATGTAGGAATTGTTGGATATCTCCTTCATTATTTTTATATATGCATGTAATATATGTAGTGCAAGGCTAGTCTTGGAGTCAGGAAATCCTGAATTCAAACCCAACATCTGACACTAGCTGTGTGATCCTGGGCAAATTGAGTAGCTTCTATCTGCTTCAATTTCCTCACCTGTAAAATGGGGATAATAATAGCATCTACCTCCCAGGGCTGTTGTAAGGATCAAATGAAATAACACATGTAAAGCATTTTGCAAAACTTGTTGTTCATCCTTCATTTCTGAAGAGGACCAATGACATCACAGACAATGTCTTGACTTGCTTCTAAATTGGATTAAAGTAAGGCAGAGTTGTGCAAAGTCATCAGCCTCACTCTCTTCCAGGATCGTTGAAGACCAGTGGCAGGACAAAAGTCCAGATGACCAGAGATAGCCCAGGATGCGGTGGATGATTTTGGCATCTTCAATGTCTGACCAAACTCTCAGTCTAAGAGCCACGTAAATTTAAAGTGCTATTTAAGTGTTAACTATTGTAATTCTTACAATCATGCCTCTTTTTCTCTCTAGTATCTGGTTTTTGGAGTTTTACCCAGGGAGCTTTCTCTCTTCCAGTTCATTTCTGGCTTATAATCCTCTGGATCAGATTAACAAATTTTTCACCAGACATTTTCTTCCCAGTTTTCGTGAGATATATGCCATCCCTAAACAAGAATTCATTGTTTTGGTGTCATAATCTAAGGCTAAAAAAACATAAATTGTATTCTCCTACCAACAATTCGCTTATACTTTCACTTCTTTTCCAAAGTCCCAGCCTTAAATTCAAAGAAGAGTTTATGTAAAGAGTATAAGGGACTTTTTTTGCCATGAGGTCAGGGTTATAGGAGAAAGATTATCAACTTCTCTTACTTCCCTGAGACCTTACAAAAATTGGCAGCAACTTATAGAGCTGGGACATAGGCTGCTTGGTATATGATAGGAGGTAAAAAAAAGCAAAAAACTTGTTCTTGAGTCATTTTTCAGTCATGCCCAACTCTTTGTGACCTCATTTAGGGTTTTCTTGACAAAGATCCTGGGATGATCTGCCATTTCCTTCTCCAGCTCATTTTATAGATGAGGAAACTGAGGTAAACAGGGTTAAGTGATTTGCGCAGAGTCACACAACTAATAAGTGTCTGAAGCTAAATTTGAACTCAGGAAGAGGAGTCATCTGACCGTCCTAATGAAAAGTAGTGTATATCTTTGTCTATAGTCCCCAGAAAGGCTCAGAAGAAGTTTTAAAGGCTGCATGCTAGAGTTGAGAAAAGGTAAAAGGAATACACTTTCTCTGATCCAACTAGAAGTGTGGATAATCTTGATAGCCACCCCTGCGACCTTTTTGTGGGTCAGCCAGATATAGTAATTTAAAAAAAGAAAAAGCAGAAAATGTGTCAATTGGCCCCCAAGGCATGCAGGCTCACACAAGTCTCAAGAAATATTGAACATATTCCACCCCACCCCACCCCCAGGAAAAAGTCACAACAGATGGCAGCCTCAGAGGTCCAGTAGACACCATGGGACAAAAGCATCAAATGGTAGCTTCACAGGCAGGTGTCACTGAAGGCAGCTATGGAGGCAAAATGGAATACCTATGAAGGTGTCAAGTAATGGTAGAAACCATGAAAGTTACAAAGCTATGTAACCTACTGTGGGGTCTTATGGGAGGTGAAACCAAGAAGCCAGAAGTCTTGTTGCTGGAATAGGGACCATGGCAAGTATTCCAACCATGATACAACCTCCTCACTTTGGAACATGAGTTTTCTAGGATATGTTCTCTTTCCAACTAGCTTGGGAGGCTGTGAGATTTTTTACATGGGAATGGGAGCTGAGAACAATTCCATTGCTTGTTTTTTCTGTTATTTACTTAAGTCTTCTCTCCCAATTAAATGTGTTGCTGTGTGATTTATGCTTTCCTGCTTGGTCTGTTAGTAGAGAGTGCATTTAATGAGGGATGAGCTGTATTTGCATAATTATGATTACCCCAAACACCCCACACTGAACCTCTAGTAGCAGGAGGGTTCAGAGTCATGTGGGACCTGTGCTACAATTTAAAACAGTGACTAATTCCACTTAAAGCCAAATCCTTCTCAGATTGAAGTTATAGCCATATATCCCAGAGTCTTAACCATTAATCTAATCTGCCTCTCAGCTGGAGCATTTCTGTTCTTAAAGTTAAAACTACAAAAAAGCATCCTTGGAATACAATGGCCTACAGATTAAATCCCAAGTCTCTACCTAGGGTTTCCAAGTTAAATTGGCCTTTCTGCTTACTTGCTGGCTTTTTTCCAAGTATAAGATGTTAGGAAGAAGACTATTAGTTTTTTCACTTAAAGTTAAACCATTAAGTTCTAGCTTAAAGCTAGGTGGGTAGCTCTAGAAGAACAGTGCTAGGTTTAGTAAGCTAAACCCACAATTCAGACAGTGTTTGGTACAAGGAAAATGCAATTGATTTGATGTTCAGGGCTCAAGAACTGGGAAGAATCACCGTACCTCTCTGGGCCTCAGTTTCTTCATGTGTAAAATGAGGGCACTGGATTTGATAACCTCTGACGTTCCTTTCAGATCTAAATATATGTTCTTTTCTGAGGATGGAATTTCTGGTAGCAAAATAAAGTGCTTCAAGAAGGATCCTTTCCACATCTTTCTAGTATCTCCCTTCTGCAATTACCTTTCCATTATTTCACATATAACTTGAATGTACATAATTATTTGCATGTTGTCTCCCCCATGAGAATGCAAGCATGGTATTTTCACCTTTCGTTGTTTCTTCAGCACTTGGCACAGTGTCTAGCATTTAGAAAATATTTAATAAAACACCTGTTTGAACAGCTGACAAGATCGATTGACTGACCAACTGTACTGATCGAACGAATGAATGAATGAACGAACGAATGAATGACCAACTGCCTGCCTGACTGGCTGGCTGGTTGACATCTCCAGCCCCTCGTCTTGTGTTTACAAGCCAGACGCCAAAAGTGAGTAGAACCCCACAGAACCTGTTCCACATCGATGAGAAAGCCTCCAGGACAATAGTGGTGATGACTTGTCCCTCTGCTTCCAGTTAGAACTACAAAAGGCACATTATGTCTACAATGACAATTAGCCTTGTCTGCTCGTCATCAATTCAATTGTACTGGGGTGACCCTCGCTGGTGATGTGTACTTGAAGCCATCATTTGGCTGGGTGAATCAAATTATGCTCCAAATGCCACTTCAAATCAGGATTGTTACTGCTGCGTGTATTTTCCATGGTCAGTGTTAGATTGTGACTTGCTTTCTTTAAGTCAACAGTACAGAGGCAGGGAAGGCCTGAGGGCCTTTTCGGTTTTGCTCAAGCAGTAAAGACTAAAAACTTTCCAGGTTTGGGGGAAGACTCATTAAGACCCTTCCTGATTTAATGGCTGGACTTTCACAGTGAAATAGATGGCAGGATAGGTTCTGTCCTTGCAAAGTAGAGATTTTTCTTCCTAGTAACTATCTGATTCGGGGACCTCATTCTTTCATACCACCATGTGCAGCGATCAATCAGGCATAATGATCAGAAGGAAGCTTGCCCTCAATCAATCCTGATAAACAAATATCTGTTGTAGGGACAACTCTAATGTGAACTTTGCTCCAAATGCATTTGCCAATAATTGGCCTCATTAATGTCTATGAAGTTAAAATTTGCTAAAATTGGGCAGGGCTCTCTATTCGATGTGTTCAGTGGTTTGCAAACCTTTGGAAATGCTGAACCCTACCTTGCCCTATTCATGTAAATGAGCAGGCTGAAGAGGGAGAAACCTATAAGGTATCTAGCCAGAGGGAGGAGGGCAGGGCAGGAGGAAGACAGCCAGCCACCTTCCCATAATTAATAGTCCCTTTCATAACCTTCTCAAAAGTGAGCACTACTTTGGAATCCTACATTAGAGATTTTTTTTGACAGAAAATGAATTTGATTTCTTTGTGCCATCTAGTTTTCAAATTATCCTGCCTGCATCTGTCAGATGTTTTTGTTGTTCAATTATAAAAACTGTATCCAGACTGGATTATGAGAATGCTGCTTTTTGCAGGCACCGTAACCGCAGATGCCCTTGGGTTGAACATCAGGCCCGCTGCTGTCTTCACAAGGAAGGAAATTCACTTCCAGCTGCTTTGCCAGACCCATTCTTCTTCAGGAAGGAAATAAATAGCAGCAAGAGTACTTTTCCTAAGGTATTCTATTTGAGATAGGGGGGAAGGGGAGAGAAAAGAACAAAAGGGGGAGGGGAAGAGGGAAAGAGAAGAGAGATGACAGGAGAGAGGGAAAAGGCAGGAGAGAGGACAGGCAAAAGGAAAGAGAATGGGTGGCGGGGAAAGGGAAACAGAGGAAGTTGAAGAGGAAAGGAGATGCTGTACAGAGAAGGAAGAGTTTTAAATACAATCCACTTAAATTTATCAGGTCTGTGTGTTGACATGTAGAAGAGCAGAAAGTGGAAGCAACATATTTAAAACTATCCCGAGGGGGAGGCAGGGTGGAAGTAAGATAGTGGATAGAGCCCCAGCCTCAAAGCCGAGAAAACCTGAATTAACCACCTCTGACATATACTGGCTGTGTGACCCGAGGCTAGTCACGACGTCTCAACGCTCTTGATGTGACTCTCCAAGACTACAAGATGCAGAAACTGATAGCACAGTCCAAATCTAAACAAAGTGTTTTTCAATTTGTGTTTGCTTTTGTGGATATAACCTTTTGGTCCAGGGCTCGTGCCCTTTTTAAAAATGAGTCCCAAGAAGAAATCACTAACCGCATTCCAGGCTAGCCATGAGGAGTGATGGGAAGTTTAAAATTCTGTTTCCTTGTCTGTTTGTTTGTTTATAAAGATTTTAGGATGTGAGAGAGGTCCTGGTTGGCAAAAAGATTGTGCCTGTTTGTCCAAGCAAGAAACAATGCATGCAATGGCAACACCAATTTCCCAGATTCTGTTCTTGATGGTTCTATGAAACACAAGTGATCTGTGTCATCTTGGCTAACATAGGGAATGAAGCTGCCAAGTGCAAATTGTGAGATGTGAACCTTGCAAATCCTTAATTATGCATTGCATAATTGTGGTCTATGGGACCGCAATTCAGATATTAAAAGAGCCCAAAGAACCATTGTTCAACTTACTTAAAATTAGGTGGAGGAGTGGTTCTATGCTTAGAAACCATCTTCAGTTTCCCCTCCTAAGTCCAGTCCCTTGACAATACATTCTGATTAAATGTGATTAGAAAGGAAGTGGATTCTGATTATTAAAAATGGAAAAGGAAAACTGTGTTGTGTAATAGTAAATTCCATTCCACTAGAGGTGTTCAAACAAAGATTTGATGAGATGATCACTTGTTTGAAATGTAAGAGAAAGCAACATGGTTCGAGGGCCATCTTCTATATCAACTTCTCAAACTTTTCCACAGTGTTAGAACCTTATAATTTAAGTAAAATTTTGTATTACCCTTATATTAAAACCAAAATTATTTTTTAATGTTCACTCATTTTCAGTCATATACCCCAGTACCCCAGTCATTGTGACTCTATTTGGGATTTTCCTGGCAGATAATAGAGCGGTTTGCCATTTCCTTCTCTAGTTCATTTTACGGGTGAGGAACTGAGGCAAACAGGGTTAAGTGACTTGCCCAAGGTCACACAGGTAGTGTCTGAGGTCACATTTGAATTCAGGTCTTCCTAACTCCAGGCCCAGTGCTTCATCCCCTATGCCACCTAGCTATCCTGTATTATCTTAATACCTATTAACAAACAACATAGGACACATTTTAAAAAAAAAAACTCGAGATGTTCTGGGTTCCTTTCAGCAGTTTAAGAAACATTATCTACCTGAAATCTTTCCTGATCCCCGAAGCTGCTTGTGCCTTCCTTGCCAAAATTACATGGTGTTTATCACCCTTGCATTTTTTCTATACTTACGGACGTACGTGTTAGCTCTCCCACTTACTGGTTGTGTGACTCTGGGCAAATTATTTAAATTCTATTTGCCTCAGTTTCCTCCACTGAGGATAGTAATAGCACATACCACTCAGTGTCATTGTGAGAGACACATTAGACATTTGAGAAGTGCTTGGCACAGTGTCTTGCACATAGAAGCTGCTTTAATAAATGCTCGTTTCTTTCCTTTCTTCCCCAGTAAAATATCAGCTTCTTAAGGACAGAGGCCTTTTCCTGTCTGTTTATATGTCTAGGGTCTAGCACGGTGCTAAATACATATGAAGCAGTTATTAAATGCTTTTTGGTTGACTGACTGTTTCATGCTTCAAGTAATGACTGGACTAGATAATCATTGAATTATCTTCCAACTCCAAATTCTATAACTCCATGCATATTTGGTATTGGAAAAGGAGTATCTTGTTAACTCCCTCAGTTGGGATAGCTGGACAATAAAGTGCTTACAGCACTGAGTCTGGAGTCAAGAAGATCCGAGTTCAAATCCAGTCTCAGGTACTTGCTAGCTATGTAATCCTGGTCAAGTTGCTTAAATGCTGTTTGCCTCAGTAAAAGAGGGATAATAATGGAGCATACCTCCCAGGGTTCTTGCAAGGATCAAATGAGACAATAAGTGTTAACAGCACCTGGCATGTAGCACTATATTAATATTAGCTATTATTATGGTTGTTCATTGGAAGGGACGTTGCAGAACTTCACAAAGTAAGGCCAAAGTGGATAAGAATCATTCTGCAAAATAAGCATACATCTTTTGGGAAAACACTCAAACATGTTAGAAACCTCTAGGCTGTTGGTTTTTTTCCACTATAATTAAGACAAGGTTCATGAGAGTAAGCAACCAAGACACTCAATTCCTTCGAAGTTGAAATTAGATCAAATGAATTGGAGGACAACTACATTTCGTGTTAATGTTTTTCTCCCAGCGAATGAAGAAAATGAGATGATGTGAGGCATGACTCTGCTTGAAAATGAAACTTTGTATTTCTATTTGCATCCATGTGAGAGCACACTGTTTTTCATTTTAGACTTTGCATGGCGGTAAATGTTGCAATACTTTACATTCATTTGGTGCAGGTCCATTTACCCTGCCAGCAAAGCAAATGCAGATCTGGCATACCCATAAAGCATCATTTCTGAATTACACAATAAATAAATGAGGCTAAGCCGGAGAGGCCCACCAGTTGTCACACCCTTTATTGCTAATACTAACAAAACACCTTGTATTGAAGTTGCCTGGTTTTGCTTTTTTAAAAAGGTATAATCTATTGACATCCAATAATTCTCTAATTGGGCTGCATAAATTTGTCATCCCAGAAAACACTGGATGGATGTCCTTCATTTACTTGGAGACAAAACTAACATACTCCAAGAAAAAAAAAAACCTTGCTAATCAGCTACTGGCTTGTCATTTGAAGAATGCAACACAGAAGAAATGCATACTCCTCCTAGTATCTTATCCTTTTTCCTGCTTTGACTGAACAAAGGAAAAATAAAGGCTTTCAAGTAAGATGACAGTGTTTTTAGAATTACGATTGTCCTTAGATCTAATTTCATTTTAAGTCACAGGATCATAGATTTAGAGCTGGAAGGGACCCTGGAAGTCCTACTGTCCAACCACTTTCTTTCAGCAGGTGAGGAAACTGAGTAATGAAAGTATAGTGAGTTGTCCAAGGTCACCCAGGTAGTAAGTAGCAGAGTATCATCTGATCTCGAGTCCTCTGACCCTGAATACAGACCCACCCTGCTTCTCATTGGTGTGTTTTCTGGGTCATGGAGTATAATCATGACTAATTATTACAATAGGTGTAGAAAGTGGTCATGAGTGTCTTAGCTCTATTCCTAAGACAGCTATTTAATGTTGGTTTTCCCAACCCATTAGCCAAAATGAGATTTGCATGTTAAATGCTCTCAAACTGAAACTTGGCTCTGTTATTATGCTACTCTGAAATGACTCCCACTATACAAACAGAGCAGAATAAATGTACAACATATTGAGGGTCACCAGCACCCTGCCATGATCCCCATACAAATTTTCAGGAAACCCCTATTTTTTTCTCCAACTATTACCCCCTGTAAGTTATTGTTGAGTTGTATCTGACTCTTTGTGGCCCTATTTGGAGTTTTCTTGGCAAAGATACTAGAGTAGTTTGCCATTTCCTCCTCCAGTTCCTTTCACAAATGAGGAAACTGAGGCAAACAGCGTTAAGTGACACACCCAGGGTCACATAACTAGTAAGTGTCTGAAGATGGATTTGAACTCAGGTTTTCTTGACTCCAGACCCAGCCCTCTAAACACTAAGCCACCTACCTGTCCAACCCCTGTAAGACCCAAAGTATAATTCAGCATGCCTTCGATAGGCAGAAACTTCCATTTTAGATTAATCACCTGACTAATGGTCAGCTGAAATTTGTTATTCCTGTGGTGGCTTGCTTCAATGATTTCCAATTCTGTTGATGTGTTTCAAAAGTAAGAATGCTAGAAAAAGAAAGAAAGGTGGGGGAGGATGCTTGAGAATCCCTGTAAGTGTATAATGAGGAAAAGGCACAAAGAATCCTGGAGACAATGGCAAACAATAGAGGTTACAAATGTCAAATCCTGAGTTATTTCCTCCTTTGGAAAAATTCAACAGCTACTTCTGCGAATTACTGGATTATGTGGTTTGCTTGAACTTGCAGAGCTGCTGAAGAAAGCAAGATCTCCATTCTCTCTTAAACAAGTATTTGCCCTTTCTCTTCCAGTCAAATGCAACTCTCTTTTTTCTTTTCCATCACCCATCATTTTTTAGACTTCTCCCTTTATCAGGCCAAACTTTGCTCCTACTTTTTTTTTTGACTCTAAATCCCTTCTCAAAATTCCGCTGTTTTAAGAAGCCTTCAGAAACCAAAGATTCCTTCCCAATAATCAATATAACCAATACTCAAAATATTTGCTTCCCATTTTGTCTTGGCCTGTCCCCAAAGTGTTTTTTTCACTGTCTTTCTTGTTTACTTTAAGCCTATTTAGTCTATCAGAATTTTCCCATAGACCACTGGGGTGTGAAGTTGGGAGAAAGACCTCAGTTTTTATTTATAATTTCCAAATGTCTATAGAAAAAAATTTACCTTCAGACAAGGTTGAAATTGAAGTTTCAATACCGCTACTCTGAAGGTTATTTAATGGTGATTTCTTTGAAAAGTTATTTCTTTTATTTCTAGTGGCAGCATGATATAATGAAAAGTACACTTCACTTGTAGTCAGGTGAGACCCGAGTACAAATCTTACCTCAGATATTGATTAGCCGTGTGACCATGAACAAGCATCTACAAAATGAAGGTACCACCTGTAGTACTTGCGTTACAGGGACTACTATTAAGGATCAAAGGTGCTCTGCAAATTTGAAAGCTCTATATAAATGTCAGCTTTTCATCTTGTTCTCTCTTGCCCACCTTCTTTCAATTACCAACATATTTCATACCAGAAGCATACATCTAACAGTATGGAAAAAGACATATAGAATGAAAAGGGAAAGGGAAATGAAATCACTCATGCTTTCAATCAGTAAACTTTCATTCATTGATTGATGCAAGGTCTCTGTGTTTAGCTGATGGTGAGAGCCAGAAGAAATTTCTTGTTGGTTGTTGATTATAGGGTCATAGGGTTAGGGCTGTGAGGCATATTAGTGACCATATATGTTGAGAGACAGGAAAGAACTTTAGATGTCATCTAATCTGACTCCCCTCAATTTTGCAAAGGAGGGAACAACTTCAGAGAGAGCATGTCACCTGTCCATGTTCATATGGGACACGGCAGACATTTGAACTCAGATTCATCTCCCTTTCCATTGTCTTTTTGCATCGTTAACAGTTTCCAAGCCCAAATTGTACAAAGTTTGGACAACTTCAATTGTTGTGATGCTGTGTCCCAAGTTAGGAATGAAAGCCCTCTAAGCCCAGTGGTGGGGAACCTGCTGCCTCAAGGCCACATGTGGCCTTCTAGGTCCTCAAGTGCAACCCTTTGACTGAATTCAAATCTCACAGAACAAAAGTTTGGGTTTCTTCAAAGGGCTGCGCTTGAGGACTTAGAGGGGCACATGTGGCCTCGGGGCCACAGGGTCTTCACCTCTGCCCTAGCCATTAAGAGTAACCAAGTCACACATATAAGAGAGGAGAGGCAAACCTACAATGTTGGAAGCTCTTTGGCCAGGCATATGCTGGAACCAGCTCAAACTGACTTGCAAAAGCCAATTGTCAGAGGCAGCTAGATGGTGCAGTGAGTAGAGCACCAGCCCTGGAGTCAGGAGGACCTGAGTTCAAAATCTGGCCTCATACACTTGACACACTTATTAGCTGTGTGACCTTGGGCAAGTCACTTAACCCCAATTGCCTTGTCTTCCTCCTCCAAAAACAAAACAAAGCCAATTTTCAATGTGCACATTTATACCTCAAAATCAGCAAACACTGTAAGCCAGGGCTTGCCATATTGTTTTGTTTATTGCCTAATCTTAAGAAAGTGATGAAGAAAAGTATTAATAATGCAGATTAAACTTAAAAGTATATCATGCATACTTTTTCCCCAGAGAGCTTGTTATTAAATGTTTACCAGCACACCCCTGTCTTTGACTATCATTCAAACCCTGCTTAATGGGGATGATCAGTTCCCCACCTGTAGTCATAGATTTATGCCCATATACTCAAGAACACATGAACAACATTAGATTGTAGGTTCCTTGAGGGTTAGGACTGTTCTTGACTTTCTTTGTATCCCCAGTGCTTGCAACAGTGCCTAGCACATAGTAGGCACTTGACAAATACTTGTTGACTTGACCAGACTGAGTACTCTGACAGTCCCAACGAGAAAGTATCAAAAAAAGCTGGGATAAAGTCATGATTGTGTTACCTAAATTTATACCAAAATATCCCACAAAATTCCATCATTTTTTCTTGTACCCAGAGAGTTTTCCAATAAACGTTCCAGAAATACCATCTTCTAAAATTAAATACTTCTAAAATATTAAATGGGGCAGCTAGGTGGCACAGTGGATAGAGTGCAGGCCTAGAGTCAGGAAAACCTGAGTTCAAAGGTGCCCTCAGACGCTTAATAGCTATATGACCTTGGGCAGGTCACTTAACCCTGTTTGCCTCAGTTTCCTCATCTGTAAAATGAGTTGCAGAAGGAAATGGCAAACCACTCCAGTATCTTGGCCAAGAAAACCCCAAAAAGGGTCACAAAGTCAGACACTACTGAAAAATGACTAAATAATAAAAAATATTAAATATCTTCTAAAATAAAATGCTATAGGATATAGGCTACAACTCAAGGTATAAGGTTAAAATCATTTGCATATTTGAACTGTAGTCAGTAAGCTATCTGACTTTCTCTCGTGTAAATCCTTGGTCTAAAAAAAATAGTCCTATTATTAATTTGCCACATTTTAAAATAGGATGTGGATTTTTTTTTCAATTGGCGTCATGTAAAGGCAGGCAGAGTGCAGTGGATAGAGAGTCATCCTCGGAACCACAGAGACCTGGGTTCAGATTCTTTCTTTGAAATCCTGTCTGTGTGACCCTGGACAAGTCTCTTAACCTCTCAGTGTCCTAGGTGTTGGAAATGTCCATAAATAAACTTTTTACACAGGAGTGAGTAAAGGAAAGATTTAATGCAATTCTCAAGAAGCGGGCCACCCTGGAATGCACCAGGGGGCCAAATACAGAAACAAAGCAAGCTTTTATAAGGTTAATCATTCCTGGTCTATACCTTCAGAGCTGGAATTGGTCCCAGCTCTTCTGGGTTATAATCTCCCGTGTATTGCCATTACGTATTGCTCCTTGACATGATCTCCCTCCTGGTGATGCGACACATATACAAATAATGAGGCTCTAGTTTTATTCGGGGTGTGTCAGGTACTATGCATGAAGCTATCAAGCATGTGAGCTACAGGTCTAGCTTATCCTTTGCCCTACTTTTGATTACAGATGCAGTTGAAACTGGTTTTTCCCTTTTCTGAGAATTGTTTCTTCTTTTCTCAGCACTCCCTTCTAATCACGTGACTCCCAGACATTTCTTTCTGTGGTGGCCAAACTTTATCCCTTTCTAACACAGGCAACTCTGCAAAACTACAAATTGCAGAGAGAGTGCCAACCTGCACTGAGTTTCCTCATCTGGAAGTTCCCTCTATCAAGTCAATCATAGATCCAATGTTGTATAATTCTTCTTTCTCCAAAAGATACTGAGAAGGGAAAATCCAGCTTTGCTACAGTTTAAAAGAATAATGAATTTCCTATTTTAAAAAAAAAAAAAAGACGGGAAATAGAGTCATTGAGATGTAGTCAAAGAGACAGTTCTTATAGTTTTTAATGACAATAAAAGCAGCAAGATACAGGGGACCAAGCTCTACTTATTAGCTGTGTGACCATGAGCAAATCACTTAATGTCTCTGGGTCTCAGGCAAATCTCTAAGCTCAGAATTTCTGCCTTAGTACAGCGAGTGCCCTCTACAAGCTATATTTAAATAGATACAAGTACTTTCAGGATACAAAAGTAAGTCTATTAAACCAACTATCTAGTCTTTGAATATTGTAAATCTCTTTACGACATATATGATGATTGTCTGCTATTATATTGTCTGCTATTATAGTCTTCACACAGTAGTCTAATCTTATTTGGTCTGCAAATTGCAATTAGGTAGATACACAATGATGCAAGTTACTAGCCAAGCTTTAGCACATAGAGGGTTGCTACAGAAGGAGTGGCATCATATGAAGCAGATTCATTTGCTGTTGAGTGATAAGGCTGGCAGCAAACTGGTCCCAGGCCTCAAATCCCCAAATATTTGTTCATCTTGCTTAAAGCATCGCACACTGTATTCAGATCACTTCGGAGGTCCTGGACCACATTCTCAATACTCCTAGTATCCTTCAGTATTTCAATGCTCTGTGTATAAGGATTGAAGTGCACAGAAAAGGGGCGAGTTATCGACTTGGCAAAGTCTCTGCAAAATAATAATAATAAAATGTTACATAATCAGCTAGCACTGGTTAAAAGAAAGAGAGAGTGGGATGGGGAGGAGAAGGACAGAAGAGATGGAGAAAGGAAAAAGGGGAGGAAGAAAGAGAGATAGAAAAGAGAAAAAAGATATAGTAGAGAGAGAAGAGGGAAGAAGGGGAGAAAGGGAGAGAGGAAGAAAGAAGGGCGAAAAAAGAGACAAGAGAAAGAGATAGGAGAGAGAGAGAATGAGGGAAGAAGGGGGAGAAAGAGAAAAGAGAAAAAGAGAGAAGAGAGGAAAAAGAAACAGAAGAGAGAGAAAAGGATAGAAATAGAAAGAAAGAGAAGAGAAGGAAAGTTGGAAGGGAGAGAAAGAGAGAAGAAAGAGAAGTGAGAAGAGAGAGAAAAAAGGGAAGAGAAAAAAGAAGAGAGAAAGAGGGAAGGGAAAGGGAAAGGGAAGAGAAGAGAGGCAAAGAGAGATAGAAGGGGGAAGAGAGAGGAGAAAGAGAAAGAGATAGAAGAAAGAGTAGGAGAGAGAGGGGAAAGAAAGAAGAGAGGGAAAGAAAGAAGAGAGGCAAAGAGAGAAAAAACAGAAATTGAGAGAGAAGAGAAAGGATAGAAGAAAGAAAGAAAAAGAAAGAGAGAAAGAGGCATAGCAGAGAGAGAGAAATGGAAGTTATCTTCCTTAGACAAGAAGGGAAATAAGTTTACCTCATCTTTTCTTTTGCTTCTTCAAAACTTTCAGAAACAAAGTAGGCTTCCTGAAAGGTGGTGATAAGGCATTCCTGCAGGCAAGTTGTCTTTGGGTCAAACGCTTTCACACAAGCCTTGTCAGACAGTGCATGCTGCAAAGGAAACCCCAACACTTGTTAAGCTGTATAATGAGACTCCAAAGTTCCCTGACATCACGTTGCCATAATATACTCACTGCAGAGGCATCCTCCAACCCCATTCAGTTGCTAGTCTCCCATGAATTATGGAGCTCTCTCATTAATAAGGTAAATTAGAGGGTATATTTTTTAAGTCTATTAGATACTGAGGGGGGGAAATGGGATTATGGCATTATTTTATTTATCATCAGCAAGATTCATAGTGAAGGACAGTTCAAAGTCATACCCCCAACAGGAATGGAATTTTAAATCCAGGCTATGAATAGGAGCAGCGCCACATAAATATACTCATAAATATATCTCTATAAGCAATGTCCTGAAATTTCACTTAAATGGCAGAAGTAATAATTACCTGTGTAGAGAGGTAATTGGGGCTCTGACTGAACTATTTGTGGTAATCATCACAAGACGTTTTTAGGCCAGATACTGAAAGTCACCCAGAGTAACTTTAAAAGTCAGTGATTCTGGGGCAGATAGGTGGCGCAGTGAATAGAGCACCAGTCCCAGAGTCAAGAGGACCTGAGTTCAAATCCAGCCCCAGACACTTGACACACTTACTAGCTGTATGACCTTGGGCAAGTCAGTTAACCCCAATTGCCCTGCCTTCCCCCCTCCAAAAAAAAGTGAGTGATTCTGGGATAGCTAGGTGGCACAATGCATTAGAGCACCAGCCCCAGAGTAGGGAGGACCAGAGTTCAAATCCAGCCTCAGACACTTACTAGCTGGGCGAACCTGGGTAAGTCACCTAACCCTGAGTGCTTCCAATAAATAAATAAATAAAGTGATTCTGTATTGGAGATGATGATGTAAGAGTCATTTATGGGATGTTGAAGAAATGCATTGCCATCTACCAAGTGTACCACATGACTGGGGGAAGTACAAGGAGAAAGACAGAATTAATAGAGGGGTAGCAAATGTTATTACTTTCTGAAAAGCCATCAGGTCAGTTTTACTGATCACATGATTAGCACTGAGAACCATAAGGAATGATGAGTGACTATGGTTTCAAGATAGGCAGAGAGATGAGGAGGGTTGGCAACCCTCCTTCCACCTTCATATTTTCATCTGCTAATTTGCTAATCTGTGTTTGACTTAATTAAGTCATTATTTTAATTTTGGACTCAGCAACAAACACGATCATTTCCACATACAAATAACAATAGAAAAACAAAATTGAATATGAAATCCCAAATGTGTATGTCATGGATTCTTTTAACCGTGCAATACATTTAAAACAGTGATTCTGTTACTGCCCTGTTGGGAGGGGTCTCTTTCCATACTCTTTTCTGCTGTATTTCATAAATGTTCCATTAACATTCCTTTTTTTGACATTGTCATTCTCCTCCCTTTGGCCCCTATAACTCTTCCTTCCACAATAATTAATAATTATAATAATTATAATAGTAATCACCTCCCTTGTAACAAAAAGCATACTCAAACCAAACAGATGCATTTATTGGGCATGTTAGAAAATGTGTGTCTCATGCTTGTTTACCTAATGGACAGAGTTATTTAAAGTAAGGAAAACGTTTCTGGGTAACCTAGTTTATCTAGTGTCCTGCACAAGCCCTATATCATATAGGTGCCAATAAATAGATCTAGGAGGAAATATGAACCTAGTTTAGCATTTAAAGCCGTACACAATTTGGATCCCCCCGATCTTGTTTCATATTGCTAGATGACGCAGTGGGTAGAGTGCTGGGTCAAGAGTCAAGAAGACCGAGTTCAAATCCAGTCTGATGCTTACTAGATTTGTGACCTGAGTAGTCACTTGACCTCAGTTTGCCTCAGTTTTCTCAACTGCGAAATGGGCATAATAAGAGCATCTACCTCAGGTCAGTTGTGAGGTTCAAATAAGATAAGATCTGTAAAGCACAAGGCGCAGTGGCTGCCACATAGTAGAGGCTATGTACGTGCTAATTAATATTATTATTACTTTGTAAAGCGGTCACATGACATAGTGAAAAGAGCACTGGTTTGGGATTCAGAAGATCTGAGTTCACATTTTGTAACATTCTATTTGTGTGACTTTGATCAAGTCTTAATTTCTTCAAGCTTCAGTTTCCTAATCTATAAAATGAAAGATTGGACTAGATGGACTCTAACTCTATGATCCCTTCCATTCCGTTCTGGTCCCACTGGCTTGCTCGTTGTTCCCTTAGTGAACCCTATGATGTACATGCTATTATTGTTCCCATTTTACAGAAAATGAGGCTGAGACAGTTTATGTTATTTACCCCTAGAGTCACACAGGTAGTAAATGTTTGAGACAAAATTCAAACTCAGATTTTCCTCTCTCCAGATCCAGGATTCTAGACACCACTTTCTCTGCCATTATATAAAGCTCCATAAAAGGCTCAGAGCAGTTTTAAGCTTTACTAAATTTAAACCATACTAATTTTTCTGAAGGGCCTTATATTATATCATATCATATCATGTTATATCATCTATATTATGTTATATCATATCATATCCTGTCATTGTAATGGTAATTAAGGAGGGACTTTTTTACTATTTTCTCTTTTGGAACACTGAAGTAATCAAGTGCCTTTGATGAGTCTGACATTTGTTTCTTTGATTGAATCAAAAGTCTTTGACCTGTTTAAGAAACAAGAAAGCCTAGTTCACATAGGTTTAAGTGGCATGGTTATGATGCCTGAAGAAGCATCACATGATTTTGAGTGGCATGGTCGTGATGCCCTTTGACCCTGGACAGGGTATATAAACTCAGAGGTTAGCGTTTTGTTTGGGGCTTTCACTCACTGGAAGAGTGTCATGTGATTTGACCAGATGGGACTCTGTGTGAGCCCCTCAGCTTTGAAAACCTAGGTGTTGGCACCTCTCTCTCTGGTAACTATGTAATTCTTTGGTCAGACAGCTAGAGGCCTGTCTGTTGATAGCTGTGTGTGTTTGCTCTATTTATATCATCTCTGTTTGTAATTTCTGTTTGTATTTGCTCTGAAGTTCAGGGTGCTGGCTTTTCCCCCTGAACTAAGCGAATGATATATGTATATTTGATTAAAGTGAGACTGTTAACCTAAAGTTGCTTTCCTTAGAAAAGTAGATCAAAGAACCTGTGCTAGCAGCCTTCTTGTGTGCTGGTGTCATTGGTCTTAGACACAGTAGTGGCAAGCAGCATTGTTGTTACAGTCATATTATTATATTATGTTATATTATATTGTATTATGTTATGTTATGTTGTATTATACTGTGTGATGTTATGTTATGTTGTATTATATTGTGTTATGTTACATTGTATTATATCGTGTTATATTATGCTATGTTATATTATATTGTGTTATGTTATGTTATGTTATGTTATGTTATGTTATGTTATGTTATGTTATGTTATGTTATGTTATGTTATGTCACCCCCCCGTAAGCTAGACGGGGGGCCCTGTACAGAACATTCCATTCCCACCTCCATGATTTTGCACTCTATGCCTGAAGCACCCCCTCTTCTCAGTTTCCTTCAAGGCCTAGCTCAGCTGTAAACTCCTATAACAAAGTCTTCCCTGATTCTCCCCAAGGAATCAATGTTCTCTTCCTCAAGCCATTACTTTGTGTGTACTTGGTGTTCATTTATTCTGTAAATCTGTATCCACACAATAGGACGTAAGCTCCTTGAGGTCTAGGCCTATATTGCTCTTGTCTTTGTAGCCTAAACATGCAGCACAGAAGTTGCACACAGCAGAGGACCGATAAGCAGAGCATGATCCCATCTCTGTGCTCCAAATTCCTCTTTTACTAGGCCTACAACAGGAACTCTCCCCATGCCTTTATGTGCTAAGGATCCTCTGTGGTTTCCATCTTTATCTAATAGGATTTACTGGAGAAATTTCCAAAAAGCTCCCCCCATGCACATTCCTTATGTACTCTCCAGTGAGTAGATGACCTCCATGAAGAAAGGTGAGCATTCCCAGTTAGAGAATGTGCGTGAGCACGGCAGAAACAGCCCATGAGTCCCCCAACACACAGAGCACACACTATCTTGTTATTTTCCTCTTCCACTGAGTTCACCTGTCTCCATAAATGCGCATCTGAAACTGGGACTGCAGAAGGAATCTTCCAGTGAACTCATTTCCCCCCTCCAGAATAATTTCATTATAAGCAGAAGGTCACTACACCTGCAAATGCATCTGGGCTAAATTCAGTGCAGTGCATTGAACATGAGGGATCTTTGGTTCCACATGACTGACGATTCCTTCCACTTAGAAAAACAATCTTACATTTTTTTCATTTTTTAAATTTCAAAATGAATGGCCCTTTAAGGAGGACTACTGTCGTTGCTCTAGAAAGAATGATAGGATCACTGGGGCTTGCTTTCTTTTTCAGATTTCAAGGTTATTCTCTTTTTAGTCACACGTTAAGCTTACATCTTATGTATAGTATATTTCTCTAATTGTCAACCTGCCCATTCATCTATCCACGTGGAAAAGCAATGCTATGATGGGTTCAACGACCTCACTGCCTCTCCAAACTAATCTGTCTCCACCCCCTCCAACACTTGAGAATTCTTACAGAGTAAGAGCAGAGGAGAAATGTGGTATAGCAGACAGGGTGCCAGATGTGAGGCCAGGAATACCTGGGTATGAATCCTGCCTTCAACATTTACTATGTGATTGGGAATAAGCCACTTTCCTTTTCTCAATCTGTTTTCCTACCTATAAAATGGGGGTGATGGGATGCTAATACCTGTAATACTTACATTGCAGGGTTGAAATGGGATAATATATAGTAAGCACTTTGAAAGCCTTAAGGTACTATATAAATATTAGCTATTAATAACAATAGCAGAAATGTAGCACTTATATATATATATATTACATAATTATATGTAATTGCGAAGCATTTTCTATATATTAATAATAGGTAGCATTTATGTAGTGCTTTAAGGTTTTGAAATACATATGGACAAATGAAATATTTACTAAATGCTTACTGTGTGCCAGGAATATAGTATTAATAATATATGTGTCAGGCATATGTATTATTATTAATAGCTAACAATTATGTAGCCCTTCAGTATTTTCAAAGAGCTTTCACATACATAATCGCATTGTATCCTCCCAACAATTCTATGAAGTGGTGTTATTATCCCTATTTTACAGATAAGGAAACTGAGACCAATTAAGTGATTTGCCCAGAGTCACAGATCTAGTAAATGTCTGAGGCAGGTATCAAACTCAGGTCTTCCTGACTCCCATTCTAATGCTCTAGTCACTGCTTCAAGCTGTCATCCCTCTGGAACCTAACAGGGTTCTTTAGGGTAGCAAATAAAAGTGAGGAGCAGAAGGAATTCATACTCCCACACTGCAAAGCCACCCGAAAATGCTAGCAATCTGTTATTATATGTGTAAAGCTGTCTTCAAATCACCAATAGAATTTCTTCTTTTTTTGGTAGTAAAAATCAATGAAGTTTCTATCATGGGAAAATTCATACTATGGAAATTCTGTAGTTGGTATACCCAGTTGAGCTCGTGTCATCTTCCTTCACTGCTGAAGGGGATTAAAGTGGATCAAGAGAGGCCCAGTAGATTAATTAGACACTCTGCTAAAGCCTGGTATAGCAGGCACCCAGAGGCTAGAGTACAACATTCAGAGTACTGACCCAAGATTTAAGAAAAGTCAGTGTGCTTAGAGCATTTTATTTATAAATATGATCATTTTGGCAACAGTTATAATATCAACTACTGTAACACTGGAAGGAGAAGATGCAAGATAGTGCTTGGGTCTTTTAAGCCTAAAAAAAAATACAAGAAGACAAAGAATGCCCATCACCCAGGCTATTGTAGCCAGTTGGATGGACAATCCAATAGTATATATATCTTGGACAAACACTGCGGATGGACAGTGATTTAGGCCCAAAACTGAATAGGAGGAGGAGAAGCAGGTAGATTGCCTTTGGAAAATCGCATGGTACTTCTAATGACCCCAAGCTTCTAGCTTTAACAGCAACATTCATCCAGTGATGCCATGTGCCTGTGAATCACGGAACACCACAGTCTCCGAAGAATTAAAGTTGTAGGTCACCCAAAGGGCAATGGAGAGGCACAGGGCAAGCATGACCAGCAAGCAGCATATTACTAATGAACAACAGCCTAGGAAAAGCAGCATATGGGACATAACCAGAACAGTGTATGACTGGAGAAGTAGGTGGCCCAACCCTGGAGCCACAGCAAGGGATAACCAATGGAGAATCCACATGCTCTTCTGATCAATGCAACGTCAAAAAATCCTAGGATGAGAGTATATCTAGAATGGGAAGGGTTCTCAGATGTCATCTAGTCCAGAGGTGCCAAACACATAGCCCATGGACTGCATTGGAATTAAATTAAAATTAAATTAAAAAGTAATTGGGAAATATTAACAAAAATCAATAAAATATAATATAGATGATGTTAACTTGAGGTTTTCTAAATCAATCTGTAGCTGGCAGGGATCCTTATGTACCCTTTAGTGGCCCCCCATTTCTATTTACATTTGACACCACTGATCTAGTCTAACCCCCTCGTATTACAAATGAGGAAACCAAGGCCCAGAGATGTGAAGCGCTTTACCCAAGGCACAGGTAGTATGCAGCAGAACAGGAAGCCGAACTCAGATTTTGTCACTGCACTATGCTGCCTCCTGAGCTCTAGAGGAAGGTTCCTAGCTTGTTGAATAAACCCCCTATTTAGGATTTTCATAAGGATTTGGACAAGAATTAAGCAACATGAGAAGAAGTGGGTAGACTGAGCTTCAAACCAATGGAGGGAGTAGCCACATCATGGGGATCTTTCATCCATCAAAGTAGTGAAAAAATAAAGTATCTTTAATGGCCTGTACTATAGACAATGAGTATAATACTAGACAGTGAGAAGACAATGGGTGTAATCTATTGTATGGATTGTTACAATGTAAGATATTATTATACAAGATATTGGTTATAATACAAATAATACATATTATATGGTTTATATATATAATATTGTTAATATATTGTATAGACTTTGTATGACTTTCCAGCTTGAATTGTGATTATTGCTACATCTAACTCTCTAGCACCCAATATGTACTGAGTCAGTAAAATTCAACCAGGATATAATGAGTGCCTACTATATTGGACATACTTTACTGCATTGGGAGGTACAAGTAGTAACAATATTCTTCAATTTCCAAAGCATTTCACGTATGCTATCTAACTGGAGTCCCAAGACAACCCTATGAGAGACAAGTGTGTGCTGGAGGAGTTAATATTCCCATTTTATAGGACAATTTCTGTCCTGTAAGAGACTGAGGCTCAGGTAAGTTAAGTGATTTGCCCATTAACAGGCAGCCAGAAAGTATGAGAGGAAGGATTTGAACCCAGATTTTCCTGATACCAAGTCCAGTGATTGGTCCGCTACACCAAATACTAAGATATGGTCATGTAACTAAAGGAAGAAACATAAATACAAATAACCGTAATACATATTAAAATGTGGTCAGGACAACAGAGGGCTATAGCATGGGGACCAGAGACAGGTAAGGCCGCTTGCTGAAGTGAGGGGAGGTAGTCCATGGGGCTGGTATCTAACAAACAGTAACAGTATCAATGAGGTGGAGGGTGATGATGATGAAGAGCTAGCATTTACGTGGAGCATAAGCTTTGTAAAGCACTTTACAGATACCATCTCATTTTATCCTGACACAACAACCCTGGGAGGTAGGTGCTATTTATTAGCCTCATTTTATGGATGGGGAAACTGAGGCAGACAGGGGTTAAGTGCCTCCAGCTAGCTGGTATCTGAGGCCCTGTGATAGCTGGCAACTAGGACCTATCCCCTTGCCTGATGTTGACCACAGGAACCCAACAGGATATACCACAGACATTTCAAGGAATGACGAAAGGGTAATAAAATAGGAGTGACCTCTCCCATTACCCCAAGAAGCCCAGACCTGAATAGAATACAGGACCTACTTCAATTTTTGACTACGTTTGTCTATTCCTGTGTCTCTGTCAGTGTCTTCTTTAAGAAATCAGTATCAGAAAGACAGCCTACCATCTTGTCACATGTCATATGTACCCTAGGATGGATTTTTAATACATACTGAACTAAACTCTTTCAGGCCCCTAGGGAACCATTCAGTCAATTATTTTCTAATGGTTTATAATAACATTAATATGAAGCATCAATAGAACCAATTAGGCTTGCTTTGCTACTGTTTGCATTTAAATAATGAATTTCAGCATATAATACATCATAGCTGCTCTTTCGCTTTGGGTAAGTCTCCATCATGAGACTATTCATTCATTCCCATTCTCTTTTCCTCTTGTGTGGTTGTGGTTAGCATCTGCTCTACTATTCTGGTTCTGCTCTTCCTTCCCCCCTCCCCCACCACTTTGTGCTATTTCATAAAAGCTATTTTCACATTTCTTTTGGACACTTATTCTTCATATTTGTCATCTTTCATCACGTTATAATATTACGTAACATTAGTATAGGGTGGTTTATTTAGCCATTCATCTATTGCTGGGCATTTAGGTTACTTCCAGTTTGGATTTTTATCTTTTAAACTATAAATTAGGCATAAAAATCTTTGAACAGATAGCTCCTTTTTTGTAAGACTCTCAAAGTATACTCCCAAAAATAAAACTATTGGCTTAATGGCTTATGGTGTAAACTTAAAGAGTATGATTATTTTTTTAACTTTCAACAGAGAGATTGCCTTCCAAAAAGATTCTACCAGTTTGCAATTCCACTAGTAATGGATAAGCATGCATGTTTTTCAAGAGCTGCCACCATTTTGCTTTTAATTATTTTCTCCAATTTAATGGGAGTGAAGCCCCTCAGAGTTCTTTTTAATTTACTTCTCTTTGATTATTAGGGAGACTCAGCATTTTTTCCAGTAATTATTAGCAATTTGTGTTCCCCTTTTTGAAAACTGTCTGTTCATATCCTTTGATGATTTCTCCCTTGTGGCCTGGGAGTTGCCTCTGTAAATGTTTAACAGCTCCATTTAGTCAATTAGCAAAGTGTACAACACAATGCCGACTGGCCTGAAAAAGATAATACAACTTCCAACAAAGTAGCTAAGCTGAGAGAATGTTTCTCGTTCACCCCCCAGACTGTCAAACACCTTTTGAAGCAGAGAGATATTAGAGAGTCAGGTTTTTACCTAAACTCCCTGGAAGATCTTTTCTGGATTGACTTATTCTTCTGAGTTTGCACTTGCTTTTAGAAAGAACTCTGGGCTGACATTCAGGACACCTGGATTTCTAGTCTGGGCTCTGGTCCTAACAAGCTGGGTGACCTTGAGCAATTCCTTCATCCTATCTGGGCTTCACTGTCCTTATCTGTAAAAGGATGGGATTGGAAGACATGATTTCGAAGGCCTTTTTGAACTCTTATTGTCCTGAGCTTTAACATTTACAAAGAGCTGGGGTGTAGAGGCAGACATCTGCCTCAGAACTCTCTTTCTGCCATTTCAACATCCTCCCTGGCTACTAGTCTACTAAATGCATAAGATTTTTCAATGACACAAATCTATTTTTCCCCCAAACTCTGATGACACAGAATGTGATAGTCACCATTCAAATGAGAGTTGGTTAAGACTGGAAAAAAAATACCTCGAAGATAAAGTCGTGTTCTTGGCCAGTTTAGGGCCAGGACACACACATACATACACACACACACACACACACACACACACACACACACACACACACACGTGTCTATGTTTGTGTGTATTGTGTTGTGTATATATGCACGTATGTATATGTGTATATGTGTGTTGCATGTATATATGTGTACGTGTATGTTATTATATATGTATATACATGTGTGTATTGTTATACAGTCATTGCAGTCATGTCTGACTCTTTGTGACCCTGTTTTGGGTTTTCTTCGCAAAGATCCTGAAGTGGTTTACCATTTCCATCTCTAGCTGAGGAAACTGAGGCAAATAGGGTCAAGTGACTTGCCCAGGGTCACACAGCTAATAAGTATCTAAGTTCAGATTTGAACTCAGATCTTCCTGACTCCAGGCCCGGTGTTCTATCCACTTCACTACCTAGCTGCTTTCATATATATGTGTTCATGTATATGTGTATGTGTATGTACATATGTGTATGTATCTGTGCATGTGTATGTATGTATATGTATGTCTGTGTGTATGTATTGTATTCATGCCTATATGTGTGTACATGTATGTATATATACATATATGTGCACGTGTGCTTAGCACAATGCCTGGCACATAATAGGCATTTAATAAATGATTATTGATATATATGCTTATACATATGAGCAACAGGCTTCAAACACACATTTTCCCATGAGGGAAAAAATGGATATGTATGTTTTTTAAACTTACTATAAAATATATCTTCTGCCACCTAAACTTGACATATTACTTCTGTCCCAGTTGTCAAACTGGGCAGTGATGGGATCAATGCTCCTTTAAAGGTTTATAAATGATGCTGACAGTTTTATCTACTTAAGCAAGCTGTTTGGGTCAAAGGGGGATAGAGAATAATTCTATCCTTCAGGCAGTTACTAAATACAAGCTTAAGATACTGTCTCCAAATCTGGTTCTCACTCGCTCTGCATGGAAAGTGTTTGTATTATGGTAGAACATAATACGTCCTGAGAAGTCACTTGGTCAGTCAACAACAAGAATTTATTAAGCACCTGCTGCTGAGGATTCTAAGAAAGACAAAAGACAGTCCCTGGTCTCAAGGAACTTACAATCTAGCGGGGAAGACAACATGCAAAGTACATAGAAAGATAGAGGGAAAGAGAGGAACAGATATGGTAAATGCAGGCGTGTGCTAGAAACAAACAATTGTTAAATTTTCAGTGTGAGCATTTACAGCTCAGAAATCAAAAATTGTTACAAATCAGGTCTTGATTTATTGTTTTGTTGATTTCTAAACTTAAGAAAGTAATGGAGCACTGGCCGTGGAGTCAGGAGGACCTGAGTTCAAATCTGTTCTCAGACACTTGACACACTTACTAGTTGTGTGACCTTGGGCAAATCACTTAACCCCAATTGCCCTGCCTTCCACCCTCCAAAAAAAAAGGATGGAGAAAATGAAAATAATGTAGATTTAACCTAAAATTAAGTTGATATGGGTACATTCTTTCTCCTGGAGAGCCAGTTGTTAAATATTTACCAGCACGCTCCTGGGTAAATTGAAGCTATTCAATACAGGGAAAGCTATCTTCTTGTGGAAGGTGAGATTTTAGTTAGGACTTTAAGGAAGCCGGGAAAACAGGAGAGAGAGATGAAGAAAAGGGAGTTCCAAGCATGGGGGTCTGACGGTGAAAAAATCTCTGAGTCTAGAGAGAAAGTATTTTCTTGGAAGAACATCAAGGAAGTCCAAGGTCACACAGCAAGCACGTGTCTGAGGCAAGACTCGAACCCAAGTCATCTTGATGCCAAGGTCAGCCTTCTAACTGCTATACTATGTTGCCTCTAAACTCCTTCCAATCTATTACCTATTAGTATAATTTACTTTATATTCTCATTTGTATTATAATTATTTTTGTCAATTGTGAGCTCCCTGAGAGTATGGACTGCCATTTGCCTTTCTTTGTATCCCCACCAATTAATTAGCGCAGTGCCTGGCATGTAGCTGGCACTTAGAAAAATTTGTTGGCTGGCTAAATGTCCTATCTTTGCTGTACACTTGTATTTTAGTCAATTTTTGAAAAATTTTGCAAGATTGAATTAAAATAGAAACAGTCTTGTGATACAGGGAGGGTCAGAGGAAGGAGCAGAGACATTGAAGGAGTTAACGGCCTGGGAACTGAGAAGCCAAGAATCCTCATTCCAACTGTACCCATGGCATGGAATGACCTCAGTGCCTAGCCTGGGCCGCCTCAGACTCTTCTCTTTGAAGTTGTAGTACAGTCATTTTTCATTCATATCTGACTCTTCGCGACCCCATTTGGGGTTTTCTCAGCAAACATACTGGAGTGGTTTGCCATTTCCTTCTCCAGCTCATTTTTACAGATAAGGAAACCGAAGCAAACAGGATTGAGTGACTTGTCTAGGGTCACACAACTAGCTAGTAAGAGTCTGAGGCCAGATTTGTACCCAGGTCTTCCAGACCCCAGGCCACATGTTCTATCTGCTACACCACCTGCTGCCCATAATTTATTAATAGTCCTGGTAAAGACAATATGATAAAAAATCATTATGCAAGGACATTATTTTTTAAAAAACTAAAACTTAAGGAAAAACCTTGATGAGTCTTCAGCCCTGAGAAACTCTGACGATAAGAGCTTATATGTTTAGATATTTAACATTCCAGTGACCTCTGTGGAGAGGTGCTACACCAAACTTCTTAAAGAATCAGTCCTTGACCTTAAGAAGCTCCAGAGCTAGTGCTCACAAGGGAAAGGGGGGATGACTCCTCTTTTGGTACAGAGGACCAAAGTGTGATACAGACAATTAGTCAGCAACTGTGACTTGGGCATTTACTCTATGTAAATCTCACCCCGTGAGGCCCACCTCATCCCTGGAAAGATCCAACCCTTCACTGGTCAGCCAGATAATTCATCTGCTGGGAATTCTGTCTCTAACAAATATTAGACATGGTTACTACCTTCAGGGAGCTATAGGCAAAAACCAGGAAATGAAACAATGTGAGAATTTAGCGAAAGAGGAGCTTTCAAACTGGACTTTAAAAATCTATTCCATTAGAATAGAATAGAATATTCCATTAGAACCTCACATATCTCACATATCTGGCTCCCAGCTATCTAAATTTTGTGTTTATCTGGGCTATTTGATGACCAAAGCCAGGAATGGATTACAAATAGTAATGGATAAAATTGACAAATAACTCCTCAAGTTTTACAAAAGTGTTTTACCTATATAATCTTATTTTACATAAAAAACTTGTGAGATAGAAGCTATTATCTCCATTTAACAGATGAGGGAACTGATTCTAAAAGAGATGTGGCCTGGCCCAAGGTTGCATTACTATTAACTGTCTGAAGCAGGATTTGAACTTCACCCTTCCTGAATCCCACTCCAACATTCCCAACCAATCCTGTGGTTCAGTCATTTAAGTCATGTCCGACTCTTCATGACCCTATTTGGGGTTTTCTTGGCAAAGATCCTGGACTGCTTTGCCATTTCCTTCTCCAGCTCATCATCCAAATGAAGAAACTAAGGTAAACAGGATTAAGTGACTTGCCCAGGGTCACACAGCTAGTAAGTGTTTGAGGCCAGATTTGAACTCAGGAAGATGAGTCTTCCTGACTTCAGTCTTGGCACTCTATCCACTACCCTATCCAGCTGCCTTAATACAGCATGTACATGCTGCCCACCCAATACACCATCTCATGGCCTTGAAACCAGGGCTGGGAGGAAAGACTAGGAAATAAAGATTAGATTGAAGAGAGTTAGGGATCTGGCCTTGGAGCAAGGACAGAGAGTGGAAGACCACCAAAGGAACTCTAGACTATATAAGTTTTGGTATATTTGGATTACTCCTTGTCTCCACCCACCAGGAATGCAAAGTTTTACAATGTGCAATATTAGGTTTTCTAGGCACTGGAATACTATCCCTATTTATCTCCACCTCCTGCCTTCCTTCAGTTTCTCCAAGACAGTTCAAATCTCATCTTCTGAAAGAGACCTTCTGCATTCTCCCTCACTGGTATTTACCCTCCAAGATTACCTCCCATTTCCACTATGTATATCTTATATGGACAGTCTACCAGCGCCATGCCAGGAAACCAGACTGCTTCCATTTGAATTGTCTTAGGAAGACTCTGAAGAGCATCTGGCAGGATAAGGTACCAGACACTGGGGTTCTTTCTTAAGTGAAGGTGCCGAGCATTCGATCTCTACTGCAGAGAGCACAATTCCAATAGACTGGCCACATTGTTCGAATGCCAAATGTACATTTGCCTAAAAGACTGTTTTACAGAGAGTTCACACAAGGCAAGTGCTCACATGGTGGTCAGAAGTAGAGATACAAGGACACTCTCAAGGTCTCTCTGAAGAACTTTAGAATCAATTGTGTGACATGGGAGACACTGGCAAAGGACCACCCAGTATAGTGTGCCTGCATCAGAGGTGGCGCTGTGCTCTATTAGCAAAGCAGAATTGAAGCAGTTCAAAAGAAACATTAGAATGTGCAAATTTAGATACTTCTCCACTCCAACTATTCCTACGGACTATTTGTGCCAGACCTGTGGCAGACTCTTCCAAGCTTGTGTTAGTCTGATCAGCCACAGTTGGACACATTGTACCTTGACCCCAAAATAGTGGTGTCATTTTGGTTCTCTTTGAGAAGAAAGGATGACAACCAACCAACCAACCATTTGTGACCTCTTCCCCACCCCCCCAACCCCGCCCACCATTAGCAAATGAGAGCTCCTTGAGGACAGAGACCATGCTTTTGTCTTCCTTTTTATTCCCAGCACTGAGCACAGTGCCTGGCACACAGTAGGTGCTTCATAAATGCTTGTTGACTGACTGCAATCCAGTTACTAGTCTCCTCGATGCTCATCACAGGACACTCCCATCTCCCAACTCAGTCATTCTCACTGACTGTCCCCCACACTTGGAATTCTCTCTCTCCTCCTCTCTGCCTGCTGGCGTCCCTTCCTTCCTTCAAATCCCATCAAAAATCCGACCTCTTCAGAGGTGTCAAACACGAAGCCCCTCCTGAGTGTGGCAGGAACCAGATTAAAATCTAATTGGGAAACATTTATCAAAATAAATAAATCTACCATAAAACATAGACAACACACTTTAAAGTCCCTAGGCAGCCCCGCTGTGTTCTTTATGTACAGATTAATGGCTCCCATTTCTACTTGAGTTTGACACCACTATTCTACAAGAAACCCTTTCTGCTCTCCTTTAATGCTGGTTTCCTCTTTCTATTGATTATTTCTGATTTATCCTGTATGTGGCTTGTTTGTACATAGTTATTTGCATGTTATATCCCCCATTTGTGAGCTCTTTGAGCATAGAAACTGGTTTTTGTTTTCTATTTTGTTTTTATTTACCTTTTTATCCCCAGTACTTAGTACAGTGCCTGGCACACAGTAGGTGCTTAATAAATGCTTGACTGATTATTACTGTTGATGTCATAATGGAGATTAAAAGCAGCATGCTGAAATACCTGTAATAAATAACCAAATAAGAAATTCCTGGTACTGGTTATTTAAAATAGGACATTTCCTAAAGATGCATGAATCTGAATTAAAATTTCATTTTTATGTTAAACTTGCATCCTAAGGTCTAGCCCTGGGTTCATACAGGTACAGAAGACTGCTCCCAGGGTGCTTCTTTGGTTGTGAATCCCTATTATTCAGGTGAGATTTGACCCTAGGCCCTCTCACACCAAATCTAGCTTGTTTTCCACTAAACTCTCAAAACAGGCTTTCACTGTACTTTCTGCATGGACATGTTGGGTTATTAGCAATAATACTGACAGAGACAACACAGCACAATAGATAGAGAGAGCTGGTCTTTAGATCAAGAAGACCCAGGTTCAAATTCTACCTTTGATATATGTTAGCCACGTGATGCTGGAACAAATAATTTAACTTCTCAGTGCTCCAGGCTAGAGTTATCAAACATATGGCTAGTCACCTATGGTCCACAACAATCTTGAGCGCAGTCCAAACCAGATTAAAAAGGAATTGGGAAACATTTAACAAAATATACGAAAATACAATAAAACATAGCTGATGTTAGCACGTGTTTTTCTAAGTCAATATGTAGCCAGCACAAGGGACTTTTATGTATTATTTAAAGGCCCCCATTTCTGTTTGAGTTTGACACTAAAGCTCTAGGAGACTCTATGCCTGTAATTGTGGTGAAGATATCAACCTGAATTAGCAGATAGAATCCTCTCATCTGGGAATTCAAAAAAATATGGGTACTATCCCCATCCCCATCCTGTAGACATAAAACTAAGGGTCTCTGGGAAAAGTCCACTTTCAAAGAGTTTTCTTAATCACTCAGCCCATTCTACCAGCATAAGAGGAGAGGATGGTACTCTGCGCAAACATTATTTAGAACCTTCAAAAGCATTTCACAGAATCTACATAATCTGTGCAAGTTGCCACAATTTCAACCCTCACAATGCCCAGATTTATACTTGCTTTTACGAGCTTGTCCATATTTATTCAGTTTATCTTTTCAAAGGTAAAAATAAGTATTGTCAAAAAGGAGAAAAAAATAGAAGTTACACCCCTGACTATATATTCTGCTTGCCAGCCCCTCAGCATCTCTGAAGAGCTCCATCAGAGCTGCTGGGAGAATAAGCCTCTGAAAGCATGCATTAATGTGTTAATTCCAAGGTAAACAGGTGGGTTCCTGACAGCTGTGTAGGACTTAAAGCAACTGTATGGAACCAATGTAAAGGCTACTGGCATAAATAGCTTAGCTTACAGCTGGAGCAGCATGAAATATTTTCTCTTGAAAGGCAAAAATATATACAAGCTAAAAGTAGTATAGGTGACTAATGGGGAATTATCTTAGCATCATTACTCCAGTGAGGGGTCAGTACAGCAGGCCAAGACCCATTCAAAGCATGTAATCTCCATCTGGGTTCATTGTTGTTTCTGATATTTTTCTGAATTGTAGAAATGCTCCAAAGTAGTCATCAGGGAGACTAGAAAGTCTGTGAGAGAGGGAGAATTGAAATGCCCCAAAGTGATGAAACCAAACAATAAGATGCCTAACAGACAGCCTGGTGTCGTGGTCAGAGAACTGGACTTGGAACTTGGAATATCTGCCAATCTGCTCGTGTAACACCCCTGTTCAACCAACTCCAGTGGCTTCCTATTAGCTCTAGGGTGAAATAGAAATTCCTCTGTTTAGCACCATATGCCTTGGCCCCAAGCTATCTTTCCAACTTCATTGGACGTTAAGCTCCTCCCCAAACTCTCTCTGCCCTTTCTCTGTTCTTCATCCATGACATCCCATCTTCCATTTTCATGTCTTTTTACTAGGCATCCCCTATGCCAAGAATTTATCCCTTCTCCTAGACTTTCTTCCTTTAAGACCTAACTCTGGAACGCTCTTCCTCCCCACTCTACCTCAACTACAAATGCCCTCTCCTAGACTATCTATCATGGAAGAACTTTGTATATATTTGCATTTGTTAACTTTATACTCACGCTATATTTATTTTTACATGTGCTTGCTGTCTCCTGAATTCAAGTGATAAGTTCATTGAGGGTATGGATTGTTTCAATTTTGGGTATTTGTATCTCCAGCACTACGCATAAGGTGCCAGGCTCATAGTAGGGGCTTAGCAAGCGCTTAGATTGTTGTACTTCATTCATGAAGCAGACTGAAATGACATCACTATGTTGGAGTCAAGTTATAGTATGTCCCACCTGGCTGATCAGAACAACACGAGCTTGAAATGCTCTACCATGGGTCAGGTACAAATAGTCTATATGCATATAAGTACATATTGAATAATTAATTGCCTTCAGTTCAAATCCTGGTATTTACTAGCTCAGTGACCCTGGGCAAGTCATTTAACCTCTCTGCCTCGGTTTCCTTGTCTCTAAAAGTGGGAGTTCTACGTAATAGACTCTAAAGTCCATCTCTGGTCTGAATCTATGATCCTATGATTGTTATAAAAGGTATGTAGTTGCCATATCTGAATCTAGAGTTGGTGACAGTGCCGCTCCTGACGTTGGAGGAGTGAAAAGTGTTACATTCCTCTGTGAGCTTTTGTGTGGATGAAGGCAGGCAACTATGCCTGATGACGAAAGGGGAAAGCATCAGTAAGCATAAGCCTGTGGCTGGCTCTGATATCACAGCTGCAATACACCATCGGGAGAACCGTGACCCCCACCAAACAAAAAGACCCCTGCAATGGCAAAGACCAGTCCTGACTGGTCAAAGGACAATGGGAATGCATAAAAGAGAGCCACCTGGTGGAGAAGAGGGGGCAGGGCAAGGTTGGGTCAGGAGAAATGATGAAATACAGAAGGAAGGGCGACAGACACAAGGAGAGAGATAATCTGATATCTCTTGGGAACTAGAGAGAGTTTCAAAAGGAGACAGGACAGAAAGTAATGTCATGAGGGATGATCCTCAACATCTGATAATACTTGCTAAGAGCAACAGGGAACTGCAGATCTACCACTGGAGTTCAATGCCGGCAGAGGGCAGTAGGCCAACTCCAGTTGAGCCACCCAACCAACTGCCAAGACCTCCATAGAATTAGAGAGAAAGAAAAAGTGAGTATTACAGTAAGTGGCCAAGGTTTATAGTGAGTTAACAAGCTTATTATATGCTCATTATGTACTGTGCACCCATCTTGGACACAGAATTGCTCCTTGGAAGGTTTCTATTGGTGTTCCAAGGGTTCCATTTTGTTTCTAAGAGTTTTTTTTCTTGTTCTTTTTCAACAACCTCTTTAATATTATTAACTATGCACTTGAAAAGAGAGTTGATTTTAGTGTGCTGGTTGGCAGGTGGTGATATTCCCAGATTTTCCTTTATAAGAAAACTTTTAAGACAGAGAAAAGGAAACTCAGAGTATACTGGGAATATTATCTTGTAAGAGTTTCTAACACAAGAGTTACATGTGAAGATTTGAGAGTGGGAGATATAATTTTTAAATACATACCAATATGAGGGCATTTAAGAGGCAGCTGGATGATGCAGTAGATAGAGATCTGGGGCTGGAATCAGAAAGATCTGAGTTCAAATCCAGCCTAACATTTACTAACTATTGACCCTGGGCAAGTCATTTAATCTCTATTTGCCTCCGTTTCCTCAACTATTAAGTGGGTAGAATAACAAAACCTACTTTGCAGTGTTGTCTTGAACATCGAACAAGATAATAATTGTAAAAGTGCTTAGCATAGTGCCTGGCACATAGTAGGTACTATATAAATGTCTCTACTCTTCCCTTTCATTTATTGGATTTTTTCCCCATATTTCCACATTATAATGGTTCTCGTCTAATCTATTTTTTTTACTTGCAAAGAGTAAGTAATAAATAAAAAAATAAGTGATGTGTATGGTAGTTTGCAAAGCAATGCATGTACCTTATCTCATTGGGTCTTTGCATAACTCCATGAATGTACGTTATTATTCGCATTTCATAAATGAGGAAATTGGGACCTGGGGGCTTGAGGGACTTGTCTGAGTCAGCAACAAGTCAACAGGCATTTCGTGTTTCCCACGTGTCAGCACTTTGCTTGGGAATACAAATACAAGCCAAAAACAAACAAACAACAAACCACAAACCAGCACAAGATAATAATAAATGACATTTAAAGAGAACTTGAGAGTGGGTAATACAATTTTTAAATATGCACCAATATGAGGGCATTTAAGAGGCAGCTAGGTGGCACAGTGGATAGAGATCTGGGGCCGGAATCAGGAAGACCTGAGTTCAAATCCGGCCTGACATTTACTAGCTATTGACCTGGGCAAGTTTGTGGCTCATATTATATATCTCATATTACATGATCTCATTTGAGCCTCTCAACCATCCTGGGAGGTAGGTAATACAGCAATGATTAGTCGCATTTTCAAAATAAGGAGATTGAGGCTTAGATTAGTTAAGGGACTTATCCAGGGTCACAGAACTAACAAGGGGTCAGAGATGGGATCTGAATCCCAGGTTTTCTTCATTCTAAGTGCCACACTCTCAATGCTGCCTCTTCAAAATAAGAAATAGTGAGGAATTCATAGTAGAGGGGCAGCTAGGTGGTACAGAGGATAGAGCACTGGGCCTGGAATCAGGAAGAACGGAATTCAAATCCGAAGTCAAATATTTACTAGCTGTGTGACCCTAGGCAAGTCACTTAGCCTGTTTGCCTCAGTTTCTTCATCTGTAAAATGAGCTGGAGGAAGAAATGGCAAACCACTCCAGTATCTTTGCCAAGACAATCCCAAATGAGGCCATGGCGAGTTGGACATGACTGAAAAAATGACTCCAGCATCTCATCTGTAAAATCTGGGTAATGATAGCACCTTAGGGGTCTAGAGTCAAGAAGACTCATCTTCGTGAGTTCCAATCCAGTCTCAGACATTTACTAGCTATGTGACCCTGGGAAAGTCACTTAATCCTGTTTGCCTCAGTTTCCTCATCTGTAAAATGAGCTGGAGAAGGAAATGGTTAACCACTCCAGTATCTTTGCCAAGAAAACCCCAAATGGGGTCACAGAGGGTCAGACACAACTGAATAACAACAACAAAGAGGGGTTCAAACCCATGTTTTCCAACCACATGCCTAATTCTGTTTCCACAACATTCCAGTGAAGCCACAAGGTCTAAGCAAGACAATGATGAAGGATCGTTTTTAATAGGCTCAAAACAAATATACAGCTTATAGATGCTGAATTTTTTTCATAATACCGCATGATAAGAAATTATCCTCCTAATAGTAACACTTAGATCCTTACAAGACCATGAAGCATCTTTGAAGATATATTATGAGATGGCATGACATAGGGGAAGAGCATTGGTCTTAGTGCAGCAGTTCTTAAATTTTTTATGTCATATACATAAAAAGGTGGTCTTGTGAAGCCTATGGATCCCTTCCCAGAATAATGGGCTTTTAAAAATTCGTAATTGAAGGAAATGATAGATTTCAGTTAGAGTTTAGAATTTACAGTTTAATTCTTTTTCTCTCTACAGTGTCATGAACTGCCTGAAATCTATTTATGAATGTCCCTCAAGGGGTCCCTAACTTTAATGCCCTAAGATTAAGAAGACGGGAGTCAGAGGTCCAGCTCCGAAGTTTCCTAACTGTGGGACTGCGGATGACTCATTTTCAATTTCCTCATCTGTAAAATGGGAACACAGGATTATTGTGAGTCAGTCAACAAGTATCTATTAACTACCTACTATGTTTGCAGTACCGTGCAAACCTGAAAATGTAAAATAAATATGAATTTATGGAAGCTTTTGGAATTTGAGGCTATCCTCTACTCTAATTGGAAAATTAATAATCCATATATGGTGTAGATAAGTGTCCTGGTAAATGCTTAATCTCTGCGAGAAAAAAGTATGCATGACATACTTTTAAGTTTAATACTATTATTAATATTTATTAACATTATTGACATTTTCTCAGTTGCTTTTTGGTCTAGACAATCAACCAAAATATAAATCCGGCTTTGATTAGTAACATTTACTGATTTCTGAGGTATAAATGCTTATACTGAAAATTTCACAATCAACTTCATGAGCCTCTATGTGCTACGTCCAGCACAAACCTCGGTTTAGATAGCAACTCCAAATTATTCAGAATACTTAATAAACCAGAAAATCCCATTTCCCCAAATTTCTCAATAAATGGTATTTTCTGTATGTTAAATCAGCTGACGGAGAGAATTTACCTTGCACCCAAAGTTTTCTTTGCCATTTTCAAATCATTACATAAAGTGAGTTTTTAGTATTGTATCCTAATGACATGCTAACTAATTAAATATTTGGAAAAAAGTTCCAAATTAGTAACAGTATCTCTCTCATAAAATTACTTTGTATTATTTTGCATATGTATTTATGTATATATAGATAGATATATAAAGAGAGAGAGAGATGGAGAGGCAGTACAGCTTAATGGTTAGAGAACTGATCCTGGAGTGATCAATATCTCTGACAGGTATTGGCAGTGTCACCTGGGGCAAGTCACTTGACCTTTGAAGTCAATTCTCTAAAACTGTGAATTTCTCAACCAAGTCAAATCGCTAAGATTATGAATTCCAAGGGCAGCTAGGTGCCACAGTGGATAGAACACCAGCCCTGGAGTCAGAAAGACCTGAATTCAAATTTGATCTCAAATACTTATTAGCTTTATGACCCAGGGCAAGTCACTTAACCCCGATTACCTCCCCACCCCACCCCCAAAAAGACTATGAATTTCAAAGCAAACAGCACTTACAATTGATAGAGGGAATTTTCTCACTGGGAGCTCCCCATAAGGTAGCTAGGTGGCAAAGTAGATAGAGAGCTAAGCCTAGAATCAGGAAGATATGAATTCAAATTCAGCCTCAGACCCTTACTAGCTTTGTGACCCTGGGCAAGTCACTTAGCTTTGCCTCAGTTCCTCATCTGTAAAATGAGCTAGAGAAGGAAATGGCAAACCACTCCGGGATCTTTGCTAAGAAAACCCCAAATGGGGCAGCTAGGTGGTGCAGTGAGTAGAGCACCTGCCCTGGAGTCAGGAGCACCTGAGTTCAAATTCAGCCTCGGACACTTGACACATTTACTAGCTGTGTGACCTTAGGCAAGTCACTTAACTCAATTGCCCTGCCCCCCCAAAAAAACAACCCCAAATGAGGTCATGAAGAGTCAGACACGAAGGAACAACAACAAAAGCTTTGCTAGAAGGAACTGCTCACCGGGAGCTCATCATACCAATGAAATCATGGTTCCCATACAGTGGTAGGATTCAGCCAGTTCACACTGGTTCAGTAGAACTGGTACCTAATTTTAGGTTGAGTTCGGCGAACTGGTTTTTGGGAAGGAGAGGGAGGGGAGGCTGCACCCTCCACATCAGTGGGTGGCGGCAGCCGCACTTTGGCTTGGTTCCTTGGAGAACCAGTTGATAATTTATTTGAATCCCACCACTGGTCCCAGTAGTATCCTATTCTATATGCTTTGCATTCATATGTGTAAATACGAACACTTCTGTAAAGGCTGCATTCTCCTGAGTGGAATGTAATCTCCTTGAGGCCAGGAATGATTTCATTTTTATCATTGCATCTCCCTAGCCTTGCCCAGTGCCTTACGCATAGTAGGCACTTCATAAATGCTTGTTGAATTTTAAGTGAATCACATTTTAGAAGCCCCAAAAAATTGTGTTTATGTGAATTTAAAGAAAACTTTTTTTTGAGGCTGCCATCTGGAAAACTACACAAATTTTGCTTTAGTAAACTAGCCCGTTCCACTTGGCTGTTTTTAACCTAAAAATTACAAACACAAACACACTTGGCCTTTCTGTTGATTGCTGCCCATTATTACTAATCTATTTATGTCACACCATGAAATCCATAAATGCATGCCCCATTTTCCAAAGTGTAAAAAGTTAGGTCAGCACCCATATCTAAGGTGGTAAGTCTTTGGCATTAAATATTTAAGGGATATTTGCAACTATGAATGCTCAGGCAGACAAATCGATATTTTCCATGACCTTGAACTGACTTCCTGGTAGGACATTTACATGCACAGACACATACCTTTAGTTCTCCAATGGAAGAAAGGAGCCCTGCCCCATATGCTCGAAGCTGCCCTTCTTGTTTGCAAAGTCCAAACTCAATGGTAAAGAAATAACACTGAAAAAAAAACCATACAGGGACAAAAATCAATTGAATTTGAATAGAAAGCATTTCAATAAAGCAAAATGACACCCACTGGGCAGTGTTTATTTAATATTTCCATGTTCTTTTAAATCAGTTTGAATGAAAAAAAATTTTCAAGAGTCTAATCTCCTGATGCCTAACCATTCCCTAGATTTAGGAGTGATGCACAGAGCTAAACCTAGTGTGAGCCAACTGGAGCTTTAACCCATGGCATGAAAATTTAGAGGGCACAAAAAATTTTAATAATAATTTCTAAAGATTATGCAATTTTCAATTTTACTACATTTTGATGATCCTGTCACTCCTTCAGCAGCATAAAAACAAGTTAAGAATAATTAAATGAATTTGGAATCTACTGAATGCAATACTTGCTCCCCTTACTGTCCACCAGCAGCTTCACAACAGATTTTCTCCCTGGTCCAGCCCTGAAGCTGCTCCAGCTCAGAAAGCAGCCTCTCCAAAAATGACCTCATGGTGTCTCAGGGTCTCCCCCATGTGGCCCAGTATCGCAGGATTTCTGGAAACAATTCTGAGGTTCCCCAATTACAGTTGATTTGAGGGTGGATTTTACTTTGTCCCAAACATTAGTAGGCATCAAAATTACTAATTACAGTTCTGGCAAGGCCTATAATAACATTAGTCCTTATGTTATCAAAGATAATAGAGTAGAACCTCATTATTCTCCACATTGGATCTCACTGTGGTCGTATGATTTCTCCTATAATAAAACAACTATAATATAACAACTCCTATAATATAACAACTCCTATAATATAACAACTCCTATAATATAACAACAACTATAATATAACAACAACTAACAGTGAAATAAAAGGTAGCATGGAATTTAGTAAGCAGCCTGAATAAGTTCGTGAGACTTGAAAACATATCTAATTTATGATAGTGACTCAACAATAAGAAAGCAACACCAACATGTTTATTGATGACCAAACTTTCTAGATTATGATTTTTATTTTGACTCATATAGCCAGACAAGAGAAGAAAAGGAGGAGGAACAGGAAAAAGAGGAGAGGAGAAAGGAGAAGGAGGAAGAGGAAGAGGAGGAGGAAAAAGGAGGAAAAGGAAGAGTAAGGGGAAGAGGAAAAGAGGAGAAAGAGGAGGAAGAGGAAAAGAGGAGAAAGAAGAAGAGGAGGAAGAAGAAGAGGAAGAGGAGGAGGAGAAGGAAAAGAAAGAGAAAGAGGAGAAGGAAGAAGAGGAAAATGGGGAAGAAGAAGAAGAGAGAAGGAAGAAAAGGAGAAGAATGAGAGGAGGAGGGGGAAGAAAGAGCACAGGTTTACAAATTTATAACAGGAAAGACCATTAGAGATCTTCTATTAGGACCAGTTCCCAAACTGTGCTCTATCCACAGCACTCTTGGGGCACCTAAGCAAAACCCACAAGAACACTACCCCAGGGGAAGACATCACCAAATCTGTTGGACATTGTGCCAACTAGTAGCTCACAGTTTCAACATTAGATCGCTCCATATCACATCATTGGGAGGCTGGGTTTTAGGTGGTTGCTGTGATTTAAAAAAAAAGTAAGGTAGGAAAATCAATGTGGAACAGGAAATGAGGGTGGCAAAATCCAATCTGATTCCAAGGTATGAGGAGCTGCGCGTTGCCCAAAAGGTACATACATCCTATTAGTAAGTAATTGCGGTTGATTAAGAATGAATTTTTTTTAATTTTTTTCAATTTATGTGTGTTATTTTTTTCAAACTGCTACTTAGGTGCCAAGACATAAATACTTAATAAGTTATCTAGATCTAACTACTAAATAAATAAATGGTTAGATATTTCTTTTTCACCTAGCAATACCATTAAAAAAGAGTTCCATGAACCAAGAAAATTTAGGAACCTCTGGATTAAGGAGAAGGCTTCATCAGCAGCCTAAATTTTGAGTAATTGCCAGAAATGCAAGGAAAGGGGAGTTTCATAGTAACATAGTAGGCACTTAACAACTGTGTGTTGATTGAGTGAATGTCAAAGAAATCCAAAATTAACCCTGCTGGTTGGGAAAAGTAATCCATTAATGAGATCATGGTTCAACCTAAATAAGCTAGAATTACTGCTGAAACTGTATAAACAGTTACACTTTTGCTCAGAGAGAAAAATGAGAAATGGTGACTTTGAAGGGTAAACACTACATGGAATTAGCTGGGTCCTGCCCTAGTAATGATAGATAGCTCTAAATGTGTTGGCAAAGAGAGGTATTTAAAAACTCCTGAGATAAAGAGAAAGAATAATTATTTCAAACCATCAGTAACTTGTTCCACATTCCAATTAACATGCAAGTTAATTGATCCTTAGTTTAATTTTGAATATTTTATTCCCCTAATCAAAATTATATAAGGATGATGGCCAACCAGATATGGCCTAGAACATGGAGCCCCAGGATGGATCCTGAAGGAGCTTAAGGTCTATTTCAAATGTAATAGCCCTACTGGAATACTCCCCCAACTTGTACTCACATTCACAGGTTGGATTTCCAAAGGGTGACTGCTACCTTGGGTTCCATGGGCAGTACGAGTGTGTCAGCACCCTTCCTACTATGCCCCCCACTAATAATCAGTCAAAATTAGCTTTTAGCAAAGGGATTTTCCAAGATAGCGGCATACAAAGCAACGGCTGCAAAACATGTTTTCCCCATAAACCTACTGGTTTATGCTCTCCCACAAAGATACACAGCATGTAAGGGAAGAACGAGCTCAACTTAGTACAATAGTGAAGCACACATACAGGTGGCAAAGGCAACTCACAACTTCTGGTAATTCAGAGCCTAGAAGTCTTTTCTCTCCTTAAAGTCCTCATACCACTCCCTTTTATCGTAGTATCTCCACTGGAAAGTTTGTAGAAACTCTGAGGGCCTTGCCCTCCCAGGGTGATTCTTTTGGGAAGGCTAGGTCGTCTTTTATCTCGATTCTGACCCAGCATTTAATGGAGTTATCTCAGACAAACTGAGACGTGGGAAAGACCTTAGCTTAAAAATGCCACAGTCTCCCATTGCATTCTGAGCCATCGCCAGTAATCTTGACTTATGTCTTACCCCTGGAGTCTGGAGGAGAGAGTGAGGCTGATCACTTTGCACAGTTCTGCCTCACTGGAATCCATTCACTGGCAAGTGAAGATATCATCTTCCAGAAGTTATTGGTCTTCTTCAAGAATGAAGGACCAACGACAACCACAAAATAGTGTTCAGTTGGGATCGCGAGGTCTATTCCTCCACACAAATTGGCTCTCAATTTTCAATTCTTTTCAGTCTCTAATCAGTTCTCTGTTCTTCTGCCATGGATTACAATCCTCAATTCTTCTAACTCCCTAGAGTAATTGCTTTCCTGTATCTGTGTCTAACTGGAATGTGCATCTCTACTCCCTCGGATGTGCCTAAAACTCTCTTGCACAAACTCTCTAACTGTAGCTTAAGGCATCTCCTTCTGGGTGCATACTACTCTACATCATGACCAATGGGCTGGGTTGGGGAGAGGAACCATCTCCTCTTCCCCTTGAGGGGTCTCATCCCCAAAACACTGCAGAACCTACAATCCAAGGTTTAACTATTTTTCATTTTGTTTTTCTTTCTATTTAATTTAATTTTTATTTATTTTTTTAGTTCCAAACTTAAAGTCCCCAAGGTATGACTAAATTTTTTGTTCAGTCAATTACTTTGTTCCCTCCTGACTCAATCTTTCATACTCTGTAAAAGGATCCCTGTGTGTGGCCACAATTTTACAGTTATTTTAACACCTCATTACCACTTTGAAATTGTTGGATCAGTTATTAAATCATGTGACTACATCAACCAAATTATAGGAAGTAGGAGGGGAAGAAATCACATTTCCCTTCCTTACATAACTTAGGCCATGCCCAAATGCCCTCTTTTAGGTGATGCTTTCTGTAAAAGTGTTTCTTACCATCTGCCCTGCTTCTACACCCATCACATTCCACAGGTGTAACGAACTTCTGGTGTACCCCAAGGTCTTGCCATTCATTCCACTACTATGGCCTTAGACTTCTGGGACTTTCTCAGCCCTGTAGCTGTACTTACATGCATTACCCCTCCCAATTAAGAGTGTGACCTCTTTGAGAACAAGGGTTACCTAAATTTCCTATTTGTAGCCCCAGTGCTTGTCACAGGGTTTGGCATATTGTTTTCAGTTGTGTCTGACTCTTCACGATCCCATTTTAGGGTTTTCTTGACAAAGATTCTACAGTGGTTTGCCATTTCCTTCTCTAGCTCATTTTACTGATGAGGAAACTGAGGCAAACAGGGTTAAGTGACTTGCCTACGGTCACACAATCAGTAAGTGTCTAAGGCTGGACTGGAACTCAGGAAGATGAGTCTTCCTGACTCCAGGCCTGACACTCTGTCCACTGTGTCACCTAGGTACCCACGGCATACAGTAAGTACCTAATAAATGTCTTTTCGGTTTTTTAATTTTATCAGCAGAGGGACTTTAGAGTGTAGAACCTCTCCACCAGAGTAAATCTCAACCCTATCTAAAACACAGAATCATAGGGCCACCTAGGTGCCCCTGGCACATAGCAAATACTTAATAAATGCATTTACACTGATTTTTGTCAGCAGGGGGACTTCCAAGTGTAGAATCTCTCTTTCCACCAAAGCAGATATCAACCCCATCGAAAACATGGAATCATAGAGCTAAAGTTGGAAGGAATCTTAGCTGTCATTTAACCTAACCTCCCTATTTTACAGGTAAATAAACCAAGGCCCAGTCAGGGACACACAGACAACAAATGGCAAAACTGAGATTGGAACCCTGGTCCTGTGACTCCAAATTAAGGACTCCAAGTCCTAACGAGATATTATTAGATATACATAGAAATTGAGTGACTCGCCCCATGGTCACATGGCTAATAAGCACCCAAGGCAGAATTTAAACATAGGTCATCTTGTCTCCAAGCCCAGCTCACTGTCTACTATGCCAGACTGCTTCTATGTGATTACTGTGAAGGAAAAACGTGCTATGAAAAATTTTTAAAAACCCACAGCATCCTACTGCCCAGAACCAGCTCTGGGTCTGTCTTACAAAAGAGTTGGCATGTTACAAAGTACAAAGACAGGAATGGAGCCAAATGGCATGCTTCATGATCCAAATCAAAACAGTCTGAGCTAACCTTAGAGGAAACTGGTTGAAAATGCCCACTGAGACCTTCAAACACATTTAAAACTTCATCTTCATTTTAAGTCATGCCTGCATACCTGTTAGTCAGGGGCAAGTCTCAAAAGGTCAGCACTCAAAGTGAATCAAGATTCAGCATCAAATGCATCACCCACAATACCTTTGGTCTCCGCGTTTCTATAAGTAGGCCAGTGTCTCGGGAAATGGATACCATATGACTTCCCGTCCATCTCTCAAAAAGGCTCCTGGACCCATACCTGTTCTGGGAGGCATTCCAGCAACTGTGACCTTCCACCCCTCACTCCATCTGCTGATTTCTTATCTGCTTTTTCCTTCAGCACCTCTCCTGCTGTTCTCCTCTCCCAGCAGACCCTTCAACATCTCCTTCCTGGACCCTCCCTCCTTCGAGAAGTAGATATTTTGCCAAGAGTCTCTTTCCATTTGTGAGTTCCATGTATGCTAACTGATGAAGGGAGATATTAAAATTCCAGTAATAAACAGTACCTGAAGTTAGTGAGTCAGTAAAATGTGTATGATTATCTTGCTAGAACATGCCACATTCTGACATCTCTGTCTCCGCTGCCAACAAAAACCCAGACTTCAGAGTCTCACAGACAGGACGATTAAGAAGGAGGGCAAACTAGAATTGCTGATGCCCCAAGTTTTGTCCAGATTTAGACTTATACCTATTCAGTCCAGCTGAAAAACAGAGGGAAGAGCTATATTAGATGATCCTTGCTGTCCTCTTCAGTCCTAAGATTCCAGGATGAGTGAGAAATATTTTAAAGGGCTTCCTTTTCCCCCAAACTCCTCTTTACATCAGATTCTTCTTTCTTTGGGCATTACCTGGGAAGGGATATGGACTCTGTGCACAATTGTGATTTCACTGGTTTCCCAGTGAGGAACTCTGTCTTCCTAGGTCAGTATCTTCAGCTGAATCTTAGAAAGTTGGCTAGAGCAATAGAGAGGTAAAACAATTTGCCCAGAATCGTAAAGTTAGTATATGTCACAGGCAAGACTTGAACTCAGAGTTTCCTGGCTTTGATAACAGATCTTTGTTTATTACACCACGTTGCCTCCAACACTAGCACTGCAGGTTTTCAAAAACTCTGCACCTTGCATACCCCAAGGATGGCCAAAAGACCATCTCTAGTTATTTGACCACTAATACAAATACTTCTAAAGAGATTAGGAAGAATGCCTGGCTTAAAGAGGACCAGTCTCCTCGTTTAGCTCTGAACATTCCCAGATTCTCATGTTTTGTATGAAATTTTTTTCTGTTCCATGTGGGATGGAAGGGATAAAGGGGAGAGACAGAATCACTTAGAGAAATTAGATGAAGGGGAGATGGAGATGGAAATGGAGATTCCTAACTTGACAACCTGATTTTGTAGTACTTTACTATAATCACAGGCGTGTGTTAAGTGACATTCTGTATGTTTAAATAAGAAAATGAAATTGATCACCCAATGCTGCCATCTTCAGATCATTGCTTGGTAGTTCATTACCAGCATAACTGAAAAGTTACCTACTCAAAAGGGGGGATCCAGAGAGTTGGAGAAACTGGGTATGACCACACATGGTAGATCGCCATTGGTCAAATACCCAATAACTTAGTCAACACCTGACTACCATGTTTGGGATGATATAACAGAGACTGTCAATTATACAACAAAGTGTCCCCGTAAAGAGATATGTGACTTGTGGGAGTACTTGCTGAGACAATAACTTGACATTCAGATGCCCCCTGGAGAGTTCTCTTCTCTGCCTGCTTCTGTCCAAATCCCAATAGAAGGATGTATACAAAGCTTTCCCTAAACTTCATCTTACACTAAAAGCTAATAGGTAACATTTATATAAATGCTTGTCATGTAATAAGCACTTCACAGTTATTGCCTCATCTGATCCTCACAACAACTCTGTGAAGCAAAAGGTGGTGTTATCATCTCCCATTTTACAGAAGGGGAAGCTGAGGTCACAGAGTGGTTAAGTGACTTAATCTCTGAGACAGAATTGGAAGTCAGATCTTCCTGACTCAGGTAAACTGGTTTGCTAGATTGCAGAATCCTGAAGGCAGAGCCTGCTATCTCTTTCTCTTCTTTCTTGGTACTTAGAATAGCCCTAGGCAGAAAGTAATATGTTAAATCCAAGTATGAATGAATGAAAAACAGTAAGGTAAGAATAGACAATAAATATATTTGGTCTTCCTTTTCTCTCCTCTCACTTTTAAAAAGCCATACCTTCAAAAATATAATCTTTCAGCATTATTGGAAAGGGAGGATTTGATTTTGAAAGAAAAAACAAGTACAGTGATACTTCCCCTAGCTAGAACTTAGCAGAGACCCAAAAAGCGAGCCTCTGAGCAAACCACATAGACACTATTGTCTTTTCCTTTAAATTTATATATGTTTTGGGGAGGACCGAAGCTCAGATCTTCTCGCAGACTCAATTACTCCTCCTTTACATGAAATGCTAAAGAACTTAGATATTTGACTTCTACCCATTGCGAATTAGAGAAGCAAGTGAGAGTCTATTATAAGTAATGATTATAACAATAAAATAACAGTAACTAGTATTAATATAGGATTTTAAGACTCACAAAATACTTTGTATGTTATCTCATTTGATCTCCACAACAAACCCATAACCTAAAGTAGGCACTAGTGTTATTCCCATTTTACAGATGAAGAAACTGAAGTAGGCAGAGGTTAAATGACTTGCCCATAGTCACATAGCTAGTAATATCTGAGACAGGTTTTGAACTCAGATCTTCCTGACTCCAACTCCAGAACTCTATCTACTGCACCACCTAGCTATCTGATAGGCACACTGATAAGTTACCAAAAAAATTGGAAAAACTCTAAAAAGCAGACATGAGGTCTTTAAAACTAGAGCAATCTGGGGCCATTTTGCACAGAGACAAATTGCCCTACATATCTCAATTGTTTCTAAGGGCATCAGCGTGTTAAAGCACAATATAGTCATTGATTTTTTAAGTTCTTTGACAGCTGAGATTGTTTCACTCCTGATACTTCTATCCCCAGCATCTAGCACAATGCATGATACATAGTAGGTACTTCTTGACGTACTGAGTGACAATGATCCTGAGCCATCAAGAAAATGTTTATAAAGTGGAAAATCAGATGAGACCATAGAGATTGTCGAGAAGCGTGTATTAAGCACCTACTGTGTACCAGCCACTATCGACCATCTTCCAATTCTTCCTAACTCCAAGTCCAGTGCCCTATCTGTTTTCCTATTCATTTTTTCCAATATATCACCACACTCCATTCCTATGCTCAATATACTTTGTTTAAGAAGTCATAGAACTTTTGACCCAGACATCTCAGTGTAGGCACATACCTCCAGGGTAGTCAAAGACAAAAAGAAAAGCTCCGTATATACCATAACGTTCATAGCACCTTTGTGGTATCGGGGAGCTGGAAACAAAGTAAGTGCCATTTTGAGGAAATGGCTAGACAAATGAAGGGCAACTAGGTGGTACAGTGAATAAAGTGCTGAGCCTGGAGTTAGGAAGACCTGAGTTCAAATTTCACCTCAAACACTAGCTGTGTGACCCTGAGCAAGTCACTTAACTCTGCCTCAATTTCTTCATCTGTAAAATGAACTGGAGAAAAAATGGCAAAACA
>CM053623.1:200907110-200992322 GCA_028646595.1 Phalanger gymnotis
GGCTGGTTCGTGAATCTGTTTCTGTGGAGCCTAAATAAATGTTTTATTGTGTTCTACTTAGAGAATCTCTCATACCTTGCGATTTCAAACCATTCAAACATATACATGATTATATTTGAGATTATAAATTCGGCCTTCTTACTTCACCCTCCATTGGAGTTTAAGGGAACCTAGCTCACGAATGAGAAAACCAACCAGAATGGTGTGGGTAGAGACGGATTCTTTTGTCCAAATTGCTGGAGAGGGCTGAATCTCATGATCAAGCCACACTCTCAGCAGGAGGGGCTAACGACGTTTAGGCCACCCCCACATTAATTGGTCACCAGTCAGGGTTGATTTTCACCTGTCAGGAGCACCCCCTTTTCTGAAAGTATATTAAGACTTCCAGTCTCTTCATGTCTTTGTCTTCAGTTACCGACAGAAACCATGAACCATCAACTTATTAATTATTAGCTAGCCTAATTAATAAATTGATTATTAATTACCCAGAAACTCTGCCATGTTTTTCATTGGCTACCTTCCTTATTATCTGTGTGTATGACTGGACAAATTATCTCACTTCTCTAGGTCTTAAGCTGTAAAATGAGGGAGTTGCAAAAACTAGCCTCTGAGGTCCCTTCCAGATCCAAATCTATGACCAATAAAATAAAGGCTAGTGATTTGCTTGGTTTGCTGCTTTTTTCTGAAAAAAATTTAAAAAAACACTTCTTATCCTGGTTCCATTCAGTGTCTCATTAAATAGTATTTATAATTAGTCTCCATATTTTTGGATTTACTTGCCCATTCCTTATTCTTTTTATAAGTATTTCACCACATAAAGAAGGAAGGAGGGGGTATTGTGTGTGTGTGTGTGTGTGTGTGTTTTAAAATCAGACCTGTGATTTTATTGGAGTAGGGAACTCCCAGCATGGAAACTATCAATGCAGAGTAATTCCTGCTTCCTGCTTTGCAACTTATAGGCTAAGAGAGTGAGAGTCATTGAGAAGCTAAGTGAATAGCCCAGTCACACAGCAAGCCTGTATTTAAGGCATGATTGAAGCCCAGGTCTTCTTGACTCAGAAGTCAGCTCTGCATTCTGAGGTGTCAGACAACCTCTGCAGGGTGCCTCCTGAGTCAGGGTCCTGGGGGAATAGTTAACAAAATAAACAAAAATACAATAAACCATAGATAACATGGGGTTTTCTTAGTCAATTTGCTTGTGGGCGGGGATCCTTACAAATGGTTTAGTGGCCCTGTTTCTGAGTTGGATAGCATTACACTACTCATACTATATATGATCTGTAATATTAATATATTATCTATATCTATTACATATCTCTTATATCTATATATATAAATATTTAAATATATCTATATAAAATATAGATAGATAGGGGCAGCTAGATGGCAGAGTGAGTAGAGCACTGGCCCTGGAGTCAGGAGGACCTGAGTTCAAATCTGGCCTCAGGTACTTGATGCACTTACTAGCTGTGTGACCTTGGGCAAGTTACTTAACCCCAATTGCCCTGCCTTCCCTCCTGAAAAAAAAATAGATAGATAGATAGATAGATAGATAGATAGATAGATAGATCTATTAATATGTTATCTACACAATATTAATTATGATACAGGGCATCCCAAGATTTAGTACTAAGCTTTAATAAATGTTCTTTGGACACCCTCTATCATGTGGAAATATGATTGCAACAGAAGTGGACTCTAGTGAGTCTGAACCCTACTTTTCCCTGTTGGCAGGCCTAAAGTCTGCCAAATGCTCCACATACCTAACCTCATCACACTGACCCTGTGAGGAAGGTAAGACTAGGAATCCTCTCTTTTTCAGATGAGAAAACAAAACTCAGTGAAATAAAGGGGCACACCAATGGTGGTTAGGACTGGTAGCAGCAATAGTCTCCTCCAGAGAAACTGGAAAGGTAGTAACAATGGTTACCCCATTCAGAATCAGTCAGAGGTAGTGTGTTATAGTGGGGAGTGTTCTGGACTGAGAGTCAGAATACCTGGGCTCAAATCCTGCCTCTGATTACATAAAACAATAATAATCAGCCTGGCTCTCAGGCTTATTACAAGGATCAAATGAGATCATGTCAAGCACCGCTATTTTTATTACAACTCATCCATTCCTCTAGATAGTTTAGAGGCAGCTAGGTGGAATAATGGCCTGAGCACTGGTCTTGGAGTCAGGAACACCTGAATTCAAACCTTGTCTCTCACACACTTACTAGCTGTTGATCCTGACCAAACTAAGTAACTGTCTTGGCCTCAATTTTCTCATCTGTAAAATGAGGGAATTTGACTCAATGTCTGTTAATGTCCCACCCAGCCCTAGATCTATGAGCCTATGATCCAGGCCTGCCCATCTTGTGCAACACTTATTGCCATACGAGGGGTCTGTCCAATATGGTGGAGGCCTTTAACACATTCTCCTACCATCAAAAAGCACCAGTAGAATATTTACGTTATCTACCTGTCATCTTTCATTCTTGACACATGCCCAGTCCATCTTCTCTTCCTATCATACGTTTCCCTGATTAAGAGAGAGTCTCCTATACATTATAATTTGAAGAATGCTAGAAAATTCCACAATCCATTCCTTTGGGTTAACAAATGTCCAATTTTAAAAATAATTCTTTAAAAGGGGGCAACACAGAAGGCAGTTACCAATCAGCCATGCCTTGGTATAGAATAGTATGTCAAATTACCATACTCCTGACTGCAGGGTACCAAGGGAATGGGAGCTTAGATTGGGAAGGGTGAGAAAGGAAGACAAATCTGGAAGCGTAGGGCTCTGCCCATGTAAGTTAGTTAGGCTAGATAAGGCCTCAATGGGAAGAAAGAAAGCTCTACATCCAATCCAGCTGAAGGAAGCATTACTCAAAAGCATTGTTCAAAATGGGAAACAATAATCATAGAATTTCAAAGATGGCGGAGGGGAGGGGCGAGTGGACTTTAAGAGGTCATCTAATACCACCCCATACCTGTACAGATATCCTCTAAATTGGAAAGGAAATCTAATAGAAGCATTCGGTTTCCAACTATATAGGTTTTAAATAATTTATTATACTTTTTTCTTATATGACATCTCTTGTTAGAGGATTTTGAATTCCTTAAAGGCCCTCAGAAACCCAAGGCCTTATCATCATTTTTAAGAACTTCTGAGAATATTATGACTAAAGACATAGAGCTTGACAACATAACTAAGGCATCTCTACAGCTTTATAAGAAACACTAGCCTTTAAACTGAGTTTAGTTGGTGCTGAGTAAAAAATGGATCTATTTTGTATTTATATAATGCTTTTCTTCAGGGGAGATTGAAGCATTATTTCATTAATCCTCACCCTGGGAGGCTAAGTAACTTGCTAACCATGGCACAGAAAGTTAATGGCAAAGCCTGAATCTCCTTATGTTCTGTCCAGTAGGTCTCTTGGCCGGAGGTTATGAGCTCTTCTTCATATCCAGCAGTAACAGTTGGCTAGGGCAGAGAGTTGCCTACAGTGAAGAGGCCTTGGTGTTCCTAATACCCAAGACGTTTTCTTGAATTAGGGGTAGCGAGGTTTTTTTTTTTTAATTTGATGCTTTTAAAATATGGTTTAAAGAAAAAGAGTTATTCAACTAAATTAGGGGAATTTCAGCAAAGCACTTAGCAAAGGTTCCTCACGTTCTCCTCAGGGACAAGATGAAGGGAGGTGGGCTAGACAATAGATTGAGGTAGGTAGGTTAGAGCAAGATTAATGACTAGACTGAAGCACTAGTCATCAATAAATTAATGTCAACTTGGCCGGAGGTCTCCAATGAGAGTGTCCCTAGGATTTGTCCTTGCTCCTGTACTGGGTAACATTTTTATCAATGAGAGGGAAGCAAGCCAGTCCAAGAACAAAGAAGACCCGGGTTCAAATCCTTCCTGTCATACATAGAGGCTATGTGACCCTGGACGAGTCAGTCAACCTCTTAGGGCTCTTAGCAACTCTCAAGGAATATGTTTCAGAGAAGGTGCTGACCTGCCCTAGTAGTGGGAATTTCCTATATCAATGAAATTACAGGTCCTTTCCTTGCCACTGTCCCCGTCTTCCTATCAATAACTCAAAAGAGGCAACATGATATAGTGACTAAAGACTCCTTTTTAAAAGTCAGAAAGACATGAGTTCAGGTTTCACTTCTGATACCTGTTTTGTATGACTATGGAAAGTTTCATAACCTCCCTTACTCTAAATAACTCTTTAAGACTCTCACAGAAGAACTGCTGCTCTGTATTGGCAGGAAGAGTTTCCTTATTGAGAGTTCTTAATACCATTGAAATCACAGGTTGAACTGATTTTTAAAAATTGATAACTTGAGTGAAGATGTAAATGAAATGTTTACCTGGCTCATATACTGGATGGCAGGGTCATGATTTAAAAAAGATCATAGCAGACTAGAACAGGGGTGGGTGTAAAACTTATGATGAAATTTAATAAGATAAATGACAAATCCCATACTGATGCCATTCAGGGGCACATCAGTTAACCCTGTGTGCCTCAGTTTCCTCATTTGTAAAATGAGCTGGAGAAGAAAAGGGCAAACCACTCCAGTATCTTTGCCAAGAAAACCCCAAATGGAGTCATGAAGAGAGATACATGCATGACTAATCAACTAAACAACAAAACCTATTTTCACAACTCCATATATCGAAAGCTTTAATACCAAAAAAAATTCCTCCCAGATTTGAAAGGAGAAAAATTGAAATTCATTTTTGTGTAATGCCAACTTATTCCTGTTATAATTGTTGTTATCATTCCATTCTTATCTCTTTGTCTTTTATGTACTACTTTGTCTCAGCTCAGTGAGATAACAACAGTAACCCAAAAGTAGAGCAAGGCAGCCAAGTTGTAGGACAACACATGATGGACCTGATTTCTTATTGGTGTCAAACTGAGAAAATGGAACTTAGTCCCAGAGATAGAACCTGTGGAAGTCTTTGGTCAGAGCACAGCACACACACAAGAACTAACCACATCAAAAAGCCTGGCAGCAATGGTCTTCAAAGCATTCATCGGAGTCAAAAGCTTAGAGCTTTACTAGACTTTTTAAGTATGTGGGTAAGAATGCTTTCCTCTTAAAATTGTATACGTTTATTTCCAAAAAAAATCTTATTTCTTGCCCTATTCTCATCTTCTCTACTTACCGGCTGGCCTAATCTCACATTCTTATGAGGTGCCAGTTATTAGAAGCTAAGTAACAAAGTGGTTACTATTTGTCAACAGAGCTATTTATAGTCCCCTAGCTTAGATTTAGTGGTTACCTCTTTCTTACTCTGAGAACAGTCCTTCGAATACTCAGTCTGCCCTAGGAAACATGTCTTCTTGTAGTGTCTTACAGTCCTATGAGTAACCTTTTTTTACCACGAAAACAGTTCCACTAAAACTGAAAATGTTTCTTCAATGTTGTTTGTGGCAGAGACCCACCTAGCCAGTGAAGCTTATGTTATTTAAATGCCGCAGGAAAAGATTTAAGAGACAAAGCTCCAATCACAGACCCACTTCTCACTACCATCTAACAAAGAATGGGTTAAAAACCAGAACAGAACCAGAGGCATTCATTATTAATATAAAAATGAATAAATTCAGTGTGTTGGGAAACATGAATAATGAAACAGAATTCAGTTAAATGTCAAACATTCAAGTCAATGAAAACTCATTGAGGCAATATGGTACACTGGAAAGATTGCTGGATTTGGAATCAGAGAACCTAGGTTCAAATACTGATTCCCCAACTCACTACCTGCGTATCCTTAAGCAATTGAACTAACATCTTTGGGCATTAGTTCTTCATCTGCAAAATGTAAGGTTTGGACTAGATGACCTCTAAAGTCACTTTTAGCTCTAAATCTAAGATCCTGTGGTCCTTCCTGCCTGAGGAAGCAATGAGGGATGGAATGGAATCTGTATAGGTCGTATTTATCTGGCTTCTGGCTGGTAGTCTTGGAATTACTTGGAAAAAATCCAGAAGCCTATGACAAGAATCAAATCATCATCTCATCAGAGGCAGCATTGAAGAGAGGATGAGTGCTGGACTTGGAAGTCAGGAAATTATTTTATAAGGTAAACAGACACATTAAAGACCTTTTTATATGGGGTCATTTGATGATGAAAAGTGTTTAAAGAAAAATATATTTTTAAACTATGTAATATATACAGATATTTAAGATATATATTGCTATATAAGATATTGCTATTCATAGATGTTCATTTTGATCCCTAAAAGGAGGAGAAAGAGAACTTTATTTTAATACATACTGCTAACATACATATTTGAAGAGAAACAACTTTTAGGTAGGAGTTCGATAATTTTGGGGAGAGAATGAATGCTGGACTTTAAGTCAGGAAGTTATTTTATATATATAGTGTAAACATAAAGACTGAAATTTCTTTGTGAATGATCTAAGATGATGGCCTGCTTGTGTAGAGTTTAATCTTATAAGTTTTATTTATAAAAAAATTAGAGAGATATAAGAAAAGAGAAACCATTTCAAGGACACCAAAGAAATAGATGACCTGTTGGAGTCTTCAGAACTATAAATGTGATAGGTACCTCGATTTATTTATATATGACTGTTTGATAACTAAGGAGGGTAAAATATGAGTGAGAGAGAGAGAAAGAGAGAGATCTTATAAACATTTTGAGACCGTGGTATGATTTTAAAATGTTGATTTGACAGGGAAAATTGGGGGAGTTGTGACTTTTAAAATGAAAGGTGAATTATTAAGACACAGGAGACTCTCATTTAAGCCACTGAAAGAAAAAAATACCCAATGTAACATAGAAACTTGAAGAAAAGAATTGAAGACATATCAGAAAGGCTGAAACGCTGCTCTGTTTGGAGTTCTGGCAATTGGAAGCAGTCAACTGATGGGAGGCTTCAGCTGAGTGTTTCCTGATTGATAGGAAAGAGAATTCATTTCATTGGCCAAAAATTCATTGACCAAGCTTCAGTGATAGCTATTGCCCTTCAGGGCCACCTAGAGGTGGAGAGAGGTAAAGTTTTCCAGTATTCCTTATTGCTCTTTGCTGCCACGCTGGCTTCAGAAGGAAAAGAAGGGGGTTTAGTGGCATTTTATAGTCTTTGATATCTTTGCTGAGCTGGATTAAAGAGTCTACCTGAGTTGTGTTGCTATGAGCTCTATTCTGATTGGACAGAGCAGCATTTGTGAGTAAATAACTAGCTGATTTGGTCTGTGTAGCTGAGAGATAGCCAGTTTGATAAGCTTTGCTGTTCTCTGGCTTAGAGAAAATTACTATTTACATTAAGAGCTAACGTGTTTTAAATGCCCTTTTAAGGTGGCAAAATAAAAATTAAAAAAATACCCTTTTAAGGATAATGGTAAATTGTAAAGGTTTTTAAATGCTTTGTTTAAATAGAGGAGAAAGGGTTTTCCCAGCTTAAGAGTTATGAATATCAATTGTCAAGTGGTGAGCAGAAAAAACAATGTGTGTGTGTGTGTCTGTGTGTGTCTGTGTGTGTGTGTGTGTGATGTTCTTGAATGGACCAATAATATCGAAGCCTGTAGCCCAAGGTTGTGAGTTACCCTAAGCATGTGTCTTCCTCCCTCATGTGCCCCTCTGCCAGATTCCTCTATTGCATCATTCCATTCTCTCTATATATCTTTAGTGCTCACCTTTGCCTCATAACATGCCAGCATAACAGCAGCTCAGTAGATAATGCCAGTCACTCAAAAGTAGAGCGTGGTAAACAGATTATAAAACGATATGTCTGTGCCAGATGTCTCTATGTGCCCATTTTTCACTTCAGATATTGCATGCATTGTGGGAAAGTATGATCCAGGATTATATGCACATATAGTATATTTTATTGTTTCTGCATTTGCTTTAATATATTAGTATCTATAGTGATCATTTCTTTGGCCTTATTGTTAAATAAGCATTAGGTTTAGCGTGTCATGTTAAATAAATGTTATATTAAGTTTAAAATTTCAAAGTGTAATTGTGAGTGGTATAAATAGAAAACACATTGGATGGGGGCTCAAGAGCTAGAGCAGTGAATGAAATAAATTTCTCTCAAACAGGACCTAAAGAGAGTTTGATTATAAGCATGCAGTGATAGTTTGTATCTGGGAACTTAGACCTACTATTGTGAGTACAAATTGGAATGGATGATTCAATCCCAGAGAAACATAGAGTGTAGACATACCTAGTAAAAGAGGTGATATTGATACATATTTTATGACATGGCGGGGTGCTAATCCCAAATATATCCCAACAAATCATAACTGTAACACTGTGACAGTTTTCCTCTTTCATATTTGTATATCTAGCACTTAGCACAGTACCTGGCACGTGGTAGGCACTTAATGAATGTTTATCGATTGATTGACTGACATCACATTTACCCAGTCACACAGGGTTCAAATCTGATCTTAGAGACTGATTAACAGTGTGACCAAAAGCAAGCTGCTTAATGTCTGTGAGGTTTGGTTTCCTGATCTATAAAATGGTGATGTCAGTACCTGGGCAGCTAGGTGGTACAGTGCATAAAGCCCTGACCTTGGAGTCAGGAGGACCTGAATGCAAATCCAGCCTCAGACACTTACTAGCTATGTGACCCTGGGTAAGCCTCTTAACCATGTTTGCCTCAGTTTTCTCAACTATAAAATGAGCTGGAGAAGGAGATGGCAAACCACCCCAGTATCTTTGACAAGAAAACCCCAAATGCGGTCACAAAGAGTCAGACACGACTAAACAACAAAACAGCACCTACATCACAGGATTATTGTTGGGATCAAGTGAGATACTGTATATGACGGGCTTTGTAAATCTTAAAGTGTTATATGAATGTGAGCTATTATTATTAGTTGCGGCACATTTATTAAAAACATTTATATGCAGGGCACGATATTAGGACCTGTGAAGAAAATAAAAAGGCCTAACAGTAACCCTGCCATTCAAGGAGCTTATAATCTACATAGAGAGACAGGAGCCTCTATACATGAAAAAAATAATTAATGATAAAAAGCATTGCATAGCAAGTGCCACATAAATGGTATGGATCAGAAGTACTGTAAGCGTTCTGTGGAAAGTAGGTTTGCTGTGGTGTGAGATTGTCCAAATAGCCTTCTTGGAGGAGATGGGAATTAAAGAGAACTTCAAAAGATTGATAGGATTAAGAGAAATAGAAGGGCTTTCTAGCTGGACAGAAACTGAGCAAAGGCACAGGGAAGGGAATATACCCAGCATGTTAAGGGCACAATGGGGAGAGCAATGGGAAATAAGGTTGGAGCAGTATCACAGAATCACAGGGTTGGAAGTGACACTGGGGATAACCCATACCCAACTAAGATTCCGCCCTACAACTCAACCACAAAATGGTCGTCCAGTCTTTGCTAGATACTTGAAGATGTCCGGTGAGAGAGGAAATAAACTGATGCCAGATCAGAGATGCCTTTAAAAGTAAGGCTAAGTAGTTTGGAATTTGTTCTTCAGATATCTAGGAGCCATGGAAATACTTCCAAGAGCCACCTCAACCTTCTAGATGAGTGTCATTGAAACCTTAGAGGTAGGACAACAATATGCTGCTATAGAAACAAACAAGAGTTGGCCTGCCACCAGCTCCAATGATTTCAAAAATACTAAGCACTGATCTAGTTCTAGTCGTGAAATATGAATACTCACGGTTCTGGGGTGTAGAGTGGGTCAGAGCCATGTCTAACATACTGAGTACAGTGGAACACTCTATAAGCCAATCCAGCTAGAAAGTCTCGAGGAGAAAGGTACCCAGCCACTGGTCTCACAGTAAAGCCAGATCTTTCTAAGGAAGCAATGAAAAAAAAACAAAAAAAAAACCTTATATTAATACAATAGCACTTAATGATTCAAGAAAGTGTTCTATGCTATTCATAAAGATGTTACAGGCATAGTTACAATACTAAACATGTCATATAGAATAGCACATGTAATTTGTAGTCATCAAAATGAAGGGACCTTTAATTAATCAAATACAATCATGATAATTTGTTTCCAGAAAGGCAGAACATCTATTAATAAAGAGAGATCAAAAAGTATTTAAGAACTCTCCAAAACCAATTCCAGAGGGGAAATCATCAAGTTCAGAAGAGAAAGGATCAATCCAAAATTATATTTAAAGCAGAAGCAGGAGAACAATGTACAAAAAAGGCAGTAATAATTAAAATGAAAAGAAATTGTAATTGTAGAGGATGAGAAGAGCTTGGTTCATATTACTTTGAGTTGAGACTAGCCTGTAGCCTGCTACAGGATCATCGAAGAAAATCTGAATACTTTTATGCTAACATAAACACACATGAAAAATGTATACTTAGGCAGCAATAAAACTTCTATATGATACACTGTAACTATCATTTAAAGGTGTTTTGCCAATGTCTTTTGTTTTTATATCCTAATCATTTTCAGATCCACACCCCCTTATCCCCATGAACTCTCTCTTGTAATAATTAAGAAAAACCAACAGGCACAGTAACAGAATCTGATGCTTATTGTCTCCCATTTCTCTACTGAAAGGAGAGAGGCATATTCTTATTTCTTCTCCAGGGCTGAGATAGATAATTACAAATACTCAGCATTTGACTTTGTTTTTCTAGTTTGAAGCTAAAGAAGCCACATTGATTTTTATGCTCATAATCAAGCAAGTAGCAATAATAGATATGTAAATAAATAGGATTGTTTTCATAAATATCAAAGAAATTAGAACCCTATTATAAAGAACCTCACTATGCTGTTATGCTATTATATAGGACATATTCATGTACTCCATATGTCTCTCTCTGTGTCTATGTCTGTCTGTCTCTCTCTGTCTCTGTCTCTCTCTGACTCTCTTTCTCTCTCTCTCCCCTTCTCTATCCCTCTTTCCCTCTCTTTCTCAAATACCTAAGTGTTATTTTCATTTCAATACCAGCTTTGTAATAGGCCTCCATTCTGAAAATATCCACTCATTATGAGAGAACCTTGGAGGTGCAGATTGTTGTTTTAAAAAGCAAGATCCAATTAACTGTGAAAAGAAAGCCATTTCCAGAACTCTAGTACCAACATCCAAATAACCCTAATCTTCAGCTCCAGCCTTCATAAACCACCTTCACTGATGCTGTAACATCATCACTCCTCCTTCTACATCCTTCGTTTCAGATTGCTACTCATTGAATATTTTAAAGATAAATTATTTTTGGACTTTTAACCATCCCTTCTTTAAACAAAGTATGGTACCATGGCAAAAGGACTAGATTTAGACTCAAAATCCCATCTCTGTCTCTTATACTTGTGCCATCTTGAGCAAGTCACTTCACTTAGATGGGCCTCAGTTTCCTCATCGTAAAATGAAGAGATGACACTAAATAGCCATTCAGATCCCTTCCAATTCAGCATCTACAGTTCTATGAAGTGTCAAATGAGGACTAAAGACCTACGTTCAAATGCTCCAATCTCAGAAAATGGAAAATCACTGTGGCTACAGTGGTCAGAAAAGTATTTTTGGAAGACACGAGGCTTGAGGCAGGCTTTGAAACATAGGAAAAAATTCAACAGGCATAGAAGGACTCTCCTTAAGAGAGGGTAGAAATGGAAGAACAAAAAGCCAAAGACTAAACTCTGGGGAATACCCGTAGTCTGAGAAAGGAGGAAGCCAAAGAGCCATCGTGAACTGGTGTCTGTGATTTTCTCTTCTTCCTCCCACCAACCATAAATTCAAATGAACGCTAAAAGAATGGAAGTGTCTGGTAACTCTTTATACAGAGGCAAGTCACTAAGGTTTCATTCCCTTTACCCACCACCAGGATGGTGATGGATATCACCATCAGGAAATGTGAACCATTTCACATTTGGTGAATGGAATGTCAGGAAATATGAACTTACATTACGCTTCTTTAGCCTGATCAGAAAGGTCTTTAAGCTGTTTTTTTTTTTTTAACTGAGTCCTTGAACATAGCTGAACCTACAATTTGCAAAGGTCCTTTGTGATTTAACCTTTAAGCTTGCAACCATAGAGATATATATCCTTGGCTTTGAGATAAACACAGGAATCAAATTCCATTCTAGCCATATTGATACCTCTCAGCTTAATGACCCATCATAACCCATCACAATTGCTCATTTAACGCTCTTTTTTAAAATTGTCATTTGCTTTGAAAGGAGCCATAACTCCAACTTGATTCCTTAAAAAGCAAAGAAAACACTAGTTAAGAAAGGATGCAATGCCTAAAGTCTTACCTTTCAAAAAGATGGAGACATCTTCAAGTTGGGGCACATTGTCTTCTCTGTAGCCACAGTATTTCGTCAACAAAGGGAGGTTTTTCAAATACTCTCGGCAAGCATGAGTAGGATAGAGTTTGGTGAGCTCTCTGAATACAACTCCCCAAGTTCTAGTCTCTTCTTCTGTATATTCCACTCTGGGAATGGGCTGTCCACTGGACAAGAGAGTAGAAGATTAGTAAATCAGATGTCATAAGACCAAGCTCGGTACCCCCTGCCCCCTAATCCTATTGTAAGTGGGCCATATCTGTGAGTTCATTGGTATAGAGAACTCTCGATGAAGAAACTCCCTCCACTGATACTGATAGATTTAAAGAGTTGTGTAGGGCACTGGGAAGTTAAGTTCAAGTTCAAGAACTCAAACCCAGGTCTTTCTGACTCTCGGGACAGTTTTCTATCACATTCCAACTATTAAAATTAACTAGAAAATATGGATGTATTTCTAGTTTCTCTCAATAGAGCACTATATAGCTTATAAGATGCTTTCCTGGTGATAGCTCTGTGAGTTAGATATTGCCAGTATTATTTCCCTTCACACAATTAGTAAGAGGTGGTCTTGGTGCTTGACCTGAAGGGTTCTAATCCTAAATCCTTTGGCGTTTTCCACTACATAGAAGGAAAATAAGAATGTATCTTATCCATCAGATTGCCCCCTCCCTCCAGACCAACACCTAATTCACAGCAATCTCATCATCAGGATGTTTTCTGTTTAAAGCTATTGTTTTTGTTCTGCCTGACTGTGTTTCCTACTGCTCACAAAGCAATCTAAAAAACAAAATAAGATAAACAGCTGAGCTAGGTTGTGTGTGAGGCATGGGGGGGGGGGGGAGGAGAGACAATTGAAAAAGAATAAGAAATTACTGTTCACCTTTCCCTAAGTGCCAGAACTGAGATCTATGCAAACCAAATTAGAATAAGATTAGCGTTAGTTCGACTTGGATGCTCGTGATGAGAAAATTACAGCCTGGCAAGTATTATTGGTAGTACTGAAAATGTGCTAACTCCTAGGGATTGTGATGAATTTAGAATGAAAACTTGAATTGGAAAGATTTTTTTAGTAGAAAGGGGGCAAGGACATAAATATATCGAGGAAAGTCTGCTTTTGACTCAAGAAAAAAGCCACCAAATCAATCTGAGTTCATCTAGATGATAAAAACTAATAAAGATGCTGAGCAATCCAAAGGAGGAAAGCCAAGAGCCTGAAAGAGTAGATGAAAAGATTTAGGACTTTATGAAAATCATTATGAGCACAAACTTTTTGCAACTTTCAACATCTCCAATGGTGATGATATGCATCTTTCTAATGGCCAAATGGGGTGAATGAATATTAGTGTAATTCTGGCCCACTACCTTTTCTCTGAGGATAGCAGAGTGGCCAGGCTCTGGTGCCCATCTCTTGCTTTCTCTCCTGGAAGAAATCTAAAAGTAGGGAAGGACCTATTTCATTTATATGCTTGGGTATAACATGGCCAGAGGTATCATCCTCTGTCCCAAGAGTCTTTCTGTTTTACTTTCATATTATAATCTAGTTATATTACAATTCGTATTATGATCCATTATAATTTCAAATTATAGTCCATATGTAGAAGTACCTCCATTTACCTGCCTATCTCTAAATAAACCAATTATTCAAATATAAATTCAAAAATTGGAATTCTTAATATAATTTGAAAAAAATTTCCATTTACTCATTGGAGAAAGAAGATAAAAGAGAGAGAATGAGAAAAAAAGGAAAGAGAGGAGGAAAGAAGAATGGGGAAGGGGAAGACAGGGAAGGAGAGAAGAGGGAAAAAGGAGAAGAGAGAGGAGGAGAGACAATGACAGAGAGACAGAAACAAAGAGACAGAAAGGGAGAAGGGAAAGAGACAAGGAGATGGAGGAAGGAAAAGTAGAAAAGAGAGGGAGAGAGAGGAAGGAAAGAGGGGAAGAGAGAGACGGAGACAGAGAGAGGAAAGGAAGAGAGGGAGGTAGTGGGAGAAAGGGAAAGAAGAAAGGGAGAGAAGGAAAGAGGGAAGGAAGGAAGGAAGGAAGGAAGGAAGGAAGGAAGGAAGGAAGGAAGGAAGGAAGGAAGGAGAGGAAGGAAGGAAGGAAGGAAGGAAGGAAGGAAGGAAGGAAGGAGAGGAAGGAGAGGAAGGAGAGGAAGGAGGGAGATGAAGGAGGGAGGGAAGGAGGGAAGGAAGGAAGGAAGGAAGGAAGGAAGGAAATAAAGAACCTCTTAAGAATATGTTGGAAATTATGGGAACCATACATTTTCCTGGATGACTTAGTTATCCCAAAGGACAAGTGAATGGATTTGTCATCCTTACCTGTCACTTCAGCTTAGTGACACAGTACCTAAAAAATGCAAAAGTGTGCTGGATAGTAGAAGGGAAAGACATATGAACTAACATAATTGTCACTAGCTAGGTATAGGGACTGGACTTGTGATTTCCCTGACTTCAGGATGGGAGAAATTTCTCTGCCAATTCAAGTTAGCAACTCCTTTTCAACTTTTGGTCTTAAGTTGTTGCCTAGAGCGTTGAGAAATTAATTAACTTGCCTAGGGTCACACAAACATTCTGCATGAGAAGCAGGACTTCCTGGGTCCAAGGCCGGCTCTCTATCCATTATGCCACACTGCTTCATACAGTATAGATGCAGATTCATAAGGTGTGTAAACTCTAAACTTCTTATAATAAAGTTCTTTTTCTAAATTATGTAACCTCAGATTTGACAAGCAAAATCCAATAATACATCCTCTGCAAAAATAAAAACATCTCCTCTTAGTTTGGTCTGCTGTTAAACAGTCAAGATAAACTACTAATGGCAAAGAAGTATATTATTAATTGATTTATATGAATCCATTGTCAATATATAAGTATATTTAATACATATCAAAGGACAAAATGTTTTACATTTTCTCTTGTATTTTCTGAAAAAAAAAATACTCTTTTTGTAAGTTCAAATTTGATTGGCCTTTTAAAATCTTTTTGTTCAATATTGTATAGGCTCCTATTTTCTTTTCTGTAGTGCTCTTATCAGTGTAAGACTGACTTGGGCGGGGAGCTCCACCTACAGTGAAATGAACAAGCAACAATACTTCCATTTCATTCAACTGTTCCTCCTCCTCTTGAGACACAGCCAACGACAGTCTGTTTTTCTTACATATTTTTCAAATTTAGGGACTGAAAAATGTTTGATCATGATGGTAACGCCAGGCTGTCTCCCAGAGCCCTGCTGCTAGAATTCATAAGTGAGATGCAGCCTTTCCACTAGGGTTATCATTAGAGCAATGGTGATTCACTCATCCAGCGGAGGGAGACAGGACTAGACGAGTGATACACTCTGTTTTAAGATAGTGTGATTGGCTGGAAATATAAAGGAGACTGGTATTGGGGTTTCTTGGGGTTTTTTGTTTAGGACAGCAGGATTTCCATCCTTAGCAAAAACCAAACAAGCAGTAAAAGATAAGCAGAGAGTGAGTTAAAAGGCTAAGGGGGGAAAAACCTTACAGGGCTGAACATATTTCCTAATTTATTTTATTATAGACTATTTGAAAGCGGCTCACTCACTATAATCAATTTTTAATTATTCCAGGTCTGATTGATTTTCTAGCCTTATAGGTTATGCTGAATCCCCTCCTGTCTTCCCCATCCACATCTTTTCAACACGTTTCTTGATTAATGCTTCTACCAGAGGGTTGTTGTTTGTTTGTTACCTCCCCTGTTTGACTAGAGGCTCCCTGAAGACAGCAACTGTTTTTACCTTTCTTTGCATTTCTAATACTTAGCATGGTACCTAACACTTAATAAGAGCATATTGACTGACACTGACTTCAAGCTGTTGCTTGTGGTTCTGAAATATGGGGGTGGAGGCATCAGAAAAAAATATAATCACTTTTCCTCCCCCATTACAGTCCTTCAGGTAGTATTTTCCCCTCACCTTTTATGTTTTCTCTTGTTCAGGCTAATTATCCCCAGTTAATTGATCTGACCATGAGCTCTTTCACCACCTTGCCTGCCCTCCTCCAGATGCTCATTAACTCATCAATGACTTTCTTAAAATGTGGCACGCCAAGCATACCCAATATTCAAGACACAGTCTGGCCAAGGTAGGCAAGATCAGAATGATAACTCCCATTTACTGAACACCAGGTCTACTTTAGTGAAGCTTCAGGTCACATGAGCATTTCTGGCTGCCATATTGAGATTATGGTCCACTATACTCACACAGGCACATATAAGCTTTTTCACAGAAAATGTTGTCTAGTCATGCTTTCTCATCTTTAACTTTACCTCAAAAGTAATTTTCCTCTTCCCATTTTTCCCATGACTTGTACATCCTTAGCTCCTTCCAGATGCATTGGCCTAGTAACAACTGGAGTTTGTCATGTTATAACAAAAGGAGATGACCACTTATACCTCAAGAGATTGGAACACCCCCAACTTGCTAAGCATGGGTTTATTTCACTGAAATTCCAACTCTTTGAATATAAACCTCCACTCATATGTTTTTCAAGATACCATGACTATCTTCTCCTTTTTACTACGAGGATCCCACAAATAAACAAAGCTCAGAAATTCACCATTATTTAAAAAATGAGATTCGGTTGAGTCAGTTGAATCAAACATAATAGTAGCTAAATCTGCAAAGAAACATAGTTAGGCTCAAATAAGGAAAAAATTAACAATCAGTACATAAGTAGTATGGGAGTCATTGGATTCCCAATTACCCAATTACCAGAAATCTTCAAATTAAAGCTGAATAGCTATTTGTCAGAGATGTAGAAGGAAAAGGTTGAACCAGATGCTCACTGACATCCTTTCTAACTCTGAGATTCCATGGTTCCACAAGCTCATTTTGGGTTCCTTTGGTGCCCAAATCAAGTAATCCCAGGGCTGCCAGTCTATGCCATGGAGTAAAACTGCAAGTTGGTCTCCATTTTAACCCATTTTATATGCTAGCCAGGTAAGCTACGTCCCTGATCACATATTTTATTTGCTTTTGCAAATGAGTTTTACACAATCAAGTTTTCCTAAATGAGTCTATGGACCCTAAAGAGCTTTCCAAAGGTAGCAAACAAAAATGTTTGTTTGTTTTATTCACATTGTTAATATCAGGGCTGTCTCCACAATAAACATAATGAAAATAAACGGCTGGCACATGCATAGCCTCAAAGGGGAGTGAATACATAATAAACTCTTGGAAATTATTTGCTCTCATTTGTCCTAAGTATCACAGGATGGGGCTTCTCATCATTTTCTCATCCAGCAGAAAGCCCTCTTCACATTTTAAAGAAGCAATTTTCATATGCAAACAAAGCAATGCAGTCACAGGGGGAGGAGATCTAACATATTGACATGGACATAGCTAATATATGCAATCATAATAATAGAGATGACAATGACGATGAGAAAGATGATAGCATTTATACAGCGTTCTAAGGTTTGCAAAGCATACATCATTTCATCTGATACTCATGACCACCTGTAAAGTAGGTTCTGCAGTTATTATTAGCCCCATTTTACAGATGAGGAAACTGAACCTCAGAGAGGATAAGTAAATTGCTTAGGAGTAGAATGGCATAAGGTATAGGACGTCGCATCGGGAAGACCCAAATTCAAATGTGGCCTGAGACACTAACTAGCTGGTGTAATTCCAAGCAAGTCATTTAACCTTTCCAGGGCTTGGCACAGTGTCTGTCACACAGTAAATACTCAATAAATGCTTGTTGATTGATTAGCTTCTCTCTGCCTTAGTTTTTTCATCTGTAAAATGGGGATGATAATAATAGCACCTACCTTCCAGGATTGTTGTGAGTTTAAAATGAATTAATATATGTAAGGCACTTTGCAAACTTTATTGTTGTTGTTGTTCAGTTGTTTCAATCACATCCCATTTGGGGTCTTCTTGGCAAAGATACCAGAGTGGCTTGCCATTTCCTTCTCGAGCTCATTTTACAGATGAGGAAAATGAGGCAAACCAAGTTAAATGACTTGCCAGGGTCAACCAGCTAGTAAGTATCTGAGGTCACATTTGAATCCAGGTTTTCCTGACTCCAGACTTGCTGATCCACTGTGCCCCCTAGCTATACTTTATAGTGCTATATAAATGTTTGTTATTATTACTATTGCCACCAAATGTATAATCCTGGGTCATCTAACCTCTACAATCCCCCTGGCTATTATGAGACTGAAATAATAGAAAGGTAAATCTCATTCCAAAAAACTACAAAATGCATAAAACATCTACCTGCCAAGGCACAAAAAAAAAGACATGTACAGATTCAATTACAAAGTGCTCCTTAAAGAAACAAAGAACTTAATAGCTAGAGGAATATTCAGTGTTCGTGGCTAGGCTGTGTCAATATAATAAAAATTACAATGCTATGAAAAGTAATTTGTACTTTTGATGCTATATTAATCAAATTTCCAAGGGGATATTTTGTAGAACTTGATAAAATAACAACAAAATTCATTTAGAAAAACAAAAATATAGTATATCAAGGCAAATGATGAAAAGAAGTCTCTACTTCTTTGGCAAATAGCACTTCAAGACTTCAAACTATATTATAAAGCAGCAGTCATCAAAACTATCTGATATTGGTTAAAAATAAGGAAGTTAAATCAATTTAATGGACTAGACAAGAGAGAATCATAAACAAAGTGGAAAACATACAATGCCTAGTTTTAAAAAAACTCCTTATTTGATAAAAACTTCTAGGAATATTGGAAAGCTGCCTGGTAGAAATTAGGCTTATACAAACACCTTCTACCACACTATTTAAATAGATATGTGATCTTAATATTAAAGATCATACTGTTAAAAAAAAAGTAAAAAGAGAAATAGATCACATCCCTCTCATATGCCTCTGGGTAAGAGATGTATTCTTAACCAAACAAGAGGTAGAGGTTTAAAAAAAACAAATAAAAAAACAAAAAACAGATAGAGGTAATTATAAAATATGAAATTAATAACTTTGATTACTTGAAACTGAAAAGGTTCTTCATAGACAAAATGAATGCATGTAAGATTTAATAAGAGAAGCAGTTTAATGGAAAAAAATTTGTACCAACTTTCTGTTAAGAATTGCTATTCAAGATATGTAAAATATAGATTTCTCCAAAGAAGAATAGCAAAGTATTTACAACCACATGAAAAAAATGCTCCAGATCACTAATAATAAGAGAAATGCAAATCACAACAATCCTTAGATTTTATCTCACGTCTTGCAAATTGGCAAAAATGATAAAACTTAGCACATCGACATTAGAGGAGTCATAGAATGATAGGTACACTAATACATTGTTGGTGGAGCTATGAAATGGTACAACTATTTTAGATGATAATTTGGAATTATGCAAAAAAGTGACTAAAACTTCCATGCCCTTCGAACCAAAGAATCCAATGGACTCATACATACCCTCAAGGAAGCCTTCAATAAGAAGAAAGTCCTCATATACACCAAAATATTTATAGCAGCACTTTTTATGATTGCAAAGTGTTAGAAACAAAGTCATCTCATCAATTGAGAAAAGGCTAAACAAATGTAGTACATGAATGTAATAGAATATTACTGTGCTGTAAGAAACGATGTGTGTGATGAAAAAAGAGAAGTATGGAAAGATCTATAATGAACTGATGCAGAATAAAGTAAGTAGAACCAAAAAAATTCACAATAATTACAATAATGTAAATAGAAAGAGCAATTATATGCCAAAAAATAAGTGCAAGAAAATTATAAAGATCAAGCAGAACTTGCATGAAGAAATATGAGAAGGTACCCCAACTCACCCCTTCATGGAGGTAGGAGATCCACAAGTATTACACATTGCACATGTTTTTGAATTTTTTCAATGTATCAATCAATTGTACTAATTTTTTCCTTCTCTAAAAATTAGTATTTGTTATATGGGATGGTTCTCTGGGAGGATGAGAAGGAGGGGCACTTATAGGATGATATAGAAAATAGAAGATATCGATAAAATTATTTTTAAAAATATAATTGGGAAATATTAAATAAAATAAATTAAAATGCAATAAAGAATAGATAATGGTAATTTGTGGTTTTCTAAGTCAGTACACAGCTGGAGGGATACTTATGGACAATTTAGCATTCTGTTTCTATTTGAGTTTAACATTACTCTTCCAGGCAATATTTTAAAGCTATAGGTTACAGAAAAATAGTTGATCTACATAGATAGAGGTTGTTTCTTCACCCAAAGTTCCTCATACTAGTGAAATCACAGGTCCAGTCCCTAAAAACACTTAGAAAAATGGCACCTTTTATATGTTTAGAGGCAAATAATTTGAAAAAAGCATCAGTAGCTAAATTCTATTGTAATTATTTTCAACTATGATAACCTAAAAATGCCACTGTTGGTTCCTTAAAAGGTGTGGCTCTTTGGCCAAAGGCTGAATGAACTCTGGGAGAGGCCCACCTTTGGAAATCTCCAATACAACCTTCCTTAGGTTTTGAGAGACCTAGAAAATGGCATCCACCTTCCAAACGTTTGGTTTTGTTCTCCTTCCCAGTTTACCACTCTATTTCATAGAAATTAAAGCATCAGCAAATGTAGTATGGGGGACTCACAAAGAACTCCCACAAGCTACATGTTATCTTAGCTTTATTCAAAAGCCCAGAAAGCAAATCAATGTGGAATAATGAAACAGGATAAAAAGAGTTCAGTCAGAAAGAAAGTTTGTCTTCCCTCTGAGGCGGCACTCCTCAGCAAGGCAGAATAGGGGGAAGAAGAAAAAAGCTTGGTCTCCTCTCATAAGAGACTCCATGATCCATCACAATGACTGCCGGATAATGAGACTGATGGGAGAAATATAAGTGAAAGTACATACATTACGCCAGCCAATCCATTTCCTTCCAAGCTAATGTAGAATAGCCAGCCCTACCTCATTCATCCTCCACCTCTAATTTATAATGTTTCTAATTAAGATTAGCCTATCTAAAGGAAGTTAAAGTAGCCCTTAGTATTCCTTTTAATAAGGCCGTGTTCCGTAGCTAAGATCCATCAATCAAGTCCACGCTGGCACAAAATGAGAAATTTGAAGTCAACTGGAATTTCTGGAAGTTTAGAAGTGGGCCCACTCTCGTTATCCTTCTGAGTTCTTTCATGATTGCAAATACCTTCTGAGGAAATGATCATAGGCAATTCTCAAATTTAGAGACAAAGTTGAATTCTCATGTGGCTGTGCATGGCCTTCCAACACAGAAACTAGAAATCTGCATGGGAGTCCCTCAAACTGAGTACCATATAAAAGCATTGGCTTCAGGGCAAGGCAACATCTTAAAATTGAACCCTCTGGAGATCCAGTGAAAGCTTTTAGCCTTCACTGCAATGCACGACTTATCACCATCCCCCCAAAAAAATATAAGAGAAAGTCAAATTTTCTAGCATTATAAATGTGTGCATCTATTTAAAAAATTGATCAAAACAAGGGGTAAAAGGTAACAAAGGATAAAGTTGCTCACAAAAGATAAAATAATTTTGATTGAATAGAATAACATCTTTTATACAAACAAATCAGAATTTCCATGAATAATCTTTAATAGGAGAATAATGTGTCAGATATAAGAGTAACTAACAAAAATATATAAGATCAAGAGCCATTTCAAAAGGGATAAGTAGTCAAAGGAAATGAACAAGCAATTCTCAGAAGAATTACAAGTTGTTAATAGCCACATGGAAGTTAGCTCCATATCACTAATAATAAGAGGTATGCATATCATAAGAACTTTGAGCTTTTACCTCACACCCAGAAAACTGGCAAAGATAACAAAGATAGGAATAGTCTGCGTTAGAAGGGCCGTGAAAAGATGAGCATACTTAGACATTTTCGGTGGAGTTATGAATTGGTCCAACCATTCTGGAAAGCAATTTGGAGTTATGCTAAGAAAATGATTAAAAATGTCTAAGCCCTTTGACACTGCTAGACAAAAAACAAGACAAAATAAGGAGATCAGATACAGAAAGATCCCATATACATCAAAAGATTCAAAAAGTATTCTTTGTAGTAGCAAAGACCTAGACACAAAATAAATGTTTATGAGGAAATACCTAAACAAATTATGGTATATGAACATAAAGAATATTATTGTGCTATAAAAAAGACAATGAGCAGGTAGGTGGCACAGTGGACAGAGTGCCAAAACTGGAGTCAGGAAGACTCATCTTCCTGGGTTCAAATCTGTCCTCAGATTTGCGTGACCCTGGGCAAGTCACTTAGGCCTGTTTGCCTCAGCTTCTTTATCTGTAAAATGAGCCGAAGAAAGAAATATCAACCCACTCCAGTATCTCTGCCAAGAAAACCCCAAAATTGGGTCATGGAGAGTCAGACATGACAGAAAAAAATGAATATGATGAACAGAGAGAAGAAGCATGGAAAGACTTAACGTGAAATAAGCAAATCCAGGAAAACAATATTCACAATGGCTACATCAGTGTACATAGAAAGAACAAACAAATACTGATGAACCAACTTGGCCCCAGAAAAGAGATGAGAAAATGCATCTAACATTGCATATGGTTGGTTGTTGTCCTTCTTGCTCAAAGAGGAACAAAATGACATCACTGTTTCAGGGCCAAGGCACAGGTGTGTCTGACTATGGCTGAACAGACCAATACAAGCTCAGGGGGCTTTACAGATCAAGCATAAATAGTCCATATGATCATTTGGAGTGGAGATGTCTCCAACATCGCATATACCATCAGATTCAGTTAATGCATTCGATTTTCCTCAATAATTCTTCTTTCTTTTTTTATTCTTTGTTACAAGGAATAGCTCAGCGTATAAGATAGTAGTCAGGGATGTATTTAGAAATGAAGGTGATTTAAAAATAAAAGATATCAATTAAAAATTTAATGTTTTTTAAATATGAGAGCAAGTAGGTAGTATAGTGACTTTGGAGCCAGGGAGGCTATGCTCTGACATATACTGGCTTTGTGACCTTGGAAAAATCATTTAGCCTCTCAGTGACACCAGGAACTCTCTAAAACTGTAAATTGTAGCATACATGCTAACACAATACCTGGTATATAATAAATGCTTAACGATTTTGCTCATTCATTCATATGATTCCTATGTTATAGGTGAGTTGTTGACCTGTAATGGTAGAAGGAGTTTGCGTACCAGAAGTTCCCCCACACCAATTAAATCACAGGTCCAGTCCTGTAATAAAATAAAAGTAGCATATCCAATGGCCTGTTCCGTGTCCTTCTAAATGTGGGCCCTAGACTGCTAGCTGCTTTGCTGTTCTGTACTGATCTAGTTCTAATCTAGTGTTCTGCTAGGGAATAACTTTAGCCAAATTATTTACTCAGTGACCAAAACAAATCACATTGCCCAAAGCCTAGAACTGACACTCATTTTTATCTGATGATGCTTTGTCTTCATTTTCTTTATACCGACATGTGGCAGCAATGACTGCAGGGGCCATTCTCCTGCCGTGCCAACCTGTGACCAGCATGACAGCTGTTGAGCTCACCAGCAGCTTAAAAGCCTTCCTAAGACAAGGGACTTCTGTCCTGAAGCTTAATATATTCATCGCAAGGTCTATGAATTCCATATTTAGACACTGCCTTGTTGTGTTTCCGAGGTCTTTAATATGCCTTTAAACTTAATGGGATTATGTGGGTTCTCTAACAAATATTTTTCCCATATGTCAATTTTTGTTTGGGGCTATGAATGAGAAGATGGGATTCAAGAAATGCCTTCCTCTAGCAAGGTAAGAAGAGGGACCTGGAATCATCACCTCAATTTTAATGAGATATTGATCTCATCTGAAAATTAGCTGGAGAAGGAAATGGCAAAACATTCCAGTATCTTTGCCAAGAAAACCCCAAATGGCATCACAAAGAGTAGGGCATGACTGAAAAATTGATCTCTTACTGAAGGTCAAGCAGAAGGGGTTGTCCCCGTAAAACTTGTTCCTGGGCTATAGCCATTAAAAATTTATTGAAATAATCATAAGATCATAGATTTGGAGCTCAAAGTGACCTCAGTTGGGGCAGCTAGGTGGTGCAGTCAGTAGAGCACCAGCCCTGAGGACCTGAGCTCAAATCCTGCTTCAGTTACTTGACATACTAGCTTTGTGACCTTGGGCAAGTCACTTTACCACAATTGCCCTGCCTTCCCCCCTCCAAAAATAAAAAAGAATAAAACAAAGGGACCTCAGATGCCTTTAATCCAATCTTTTAATTTTGCACATGAGGAAGCAGCCCAGGGAAAACAAAGGACTTGCCTAGATTCACATAGGGACTAAGCATCAGAGAAAGGATATGAATCCAGATTGTAGGACTCCTAAGGCCAATACTTTTCCCCCACATCAAGCCAGGATGTGACTTGAACAAGGCTGTTCTTTTCAAACATGTTTAGTTATAACAGTAATGATGATAATAGCCAGCATTCATATAGCTCTTTAAGGTTTGCAAAGCACTTTATCTCATTGTATTCTCACCACAACCCCAGGAGGCAAGGAGTATTATCACCCCTATTTTACAGATCAGGAAACAAGTGACTTGTTCAGAGCTACACAGCCAGCAAGTGATTTGAACTCATGTCTCTCTGACTCCAAGTCTAACACTCTATCCATTCTGTCACCTGGCTTTACAAATAGAAGAATCAAGAATGAGGAAGGAATGATTTATTGGCAACTGTAGTTTGAGTCTGAATCCAACCGGACTGGTTTCATTGCACTTCACACTCTCAAAAGGGGGTCAGATTGCATTTCTGGGGAACTTGTAGCAGTTTCCTCCCATAGCCCAGCTATGGTTTGGGACAACAAAGTCAGGTAGTGGCCCATGTATAATGACACCCATAACTGCATGTGGCAAACACATTCGTTTCCAATTGTTGCTATGCAGCACTGGCAAAAGCATCTATCCACTGATGGGTGAGAGAAGGGAAAGAGAAGGAAAGTAAATAAGCATTTATATAGTGCCTACTATGTGCTAAGTACTTTTTTACAAATATTATATCATTTGATCCTCACAGCAACCCTTCTCATTCATAACCCCAATCCAGAGTTACTATTCTCATCTTACATTTGAGGAAACTGAGGCAGAGGCTAGTGATTTGCCTTGACAAGAGGACTTGTTCTTGTATGGCTAGAGGACAGAACCAAGAGAATAGATGAAAGCTCCAATGACAGTTCTCCCAACAAACCTAGTGGGATGTAAGGCTCTTAGAATGTTACTAGGGTACTTCAGGAAGAAGCTGTATGGTTAACTGTCATGAATGCATGAATACGAAAGAATGGACCAGATGAATTCTAAAGTCCTTTCCCATTCCAAGAGATTTCCCAATAAATGGGAGCTGAAGAAATCCTGCAATCTTGAAGAAATGCTAAGCCATTAAACCAGATTTTGGAATGTTGAAATTATCTTATTTATCTTACCGATCCATTGACCCAGCTGCTTATTCTACAGATGACTAAGAATCATAGCTACTCAAATACTCAGAGGTAACAGTAGCTCAATTCAAGTAATGGAGGAAGAAAGTAAAGTTCACTTAACTTAAGCTAATAGAAAAATCATGATGAAATTCAAAATCAATTCAAAATCAATGAAATTCAAAACCAAGGCAAAGTCTGAACCCCTTTTAAAGCAGTAAGGTGGAGAGAAACATTGCATCCCTCACTACACATTAAATGTACAGCTGATTTTTTTCAAAGTTATGATAACCAAAGAGCCCAGGAAAGTGCCAGAGAGTGAGTCCCAAGACCAACACATGATGGTACCAGATAAAGGACACAGAGAAACTTCAGAAAGTTCAATTGTTACAGCCTCCCTGGCACCAGCCATCATTTTGCTATCATTTTCTGTTCTTCCAAATACTACTTGCCCTTTGAACTTCTCCTTAGAACCAGTGAGATATTTTCTAAGCATGGGGTCCACTTCTCTGCTGAATTTTTATTCATTGGAGGAAATACATTTGACATCTTTTTTAAAAAAAAAAATAATTTCAGCCATTATGCCCTGCAGGCTTGGGTTTTCTATTAAGAATAATATTAGTGCCAAAGAATAGTCCCTAAGGTATCGATGAAGCAGTTGGGTCTCATGGTCTAACATCCTATGGACATCTAAGGGAGGGTGGTTAATCATGTCTCTATGCAGATATGTCAATCTTGAAATTCACCAGAGTCCCATCTATTGACAGCTCTCAGCACGTTTACACGTCTCCATCTCCTCTTCTTTTTCAGACTTGTGGCAACATAGATTTTCCTCTACTGTTTTTCCACACAGAGAGAGATTTTTCATTTTTCTCTGCTTGTGTTGATTCCTGTTCTCATTTTATCCTTTCAAGAATTCCATAGGAAACACTGCTATTCATCAGTAATGCTACAGGAGCGGGGTTTCTTGGTTATTGCTCCAAGACATATTATGCTGAATCTGTTTTCTTCATTTTCACTCACTTTCACATAGCTCAAACTCTATCTCATTCAACTTTCTTCTCAGATCTATAGGTAGCTTGAGTGGATTGGAGCATTTCCCATGGACTCTGTGATATTCTACCAACCGCCTCTCTATTTCATGTCCATCTCTGCTCCCTACCATCACCATCACCCATGCTCAAAGGATCTACTCGGTGCTCAGAAGAGAATTTAATTATTCATAGCAAAGTATAGTGTAGTAGCATCAGCTGAGAATGTTGGCAGCTCTGCTTGTTCAAAATTGTGGGGAACCCTGACTGGGTGTGCATACACACACATACACACACACACCCCATGTATCCCATCTGAGTGTGTTCTCCATGAGTGTTTCCTGGAAACATGTGTTCTGTGGGTATGTGCCTTCTTTCACTGATTATGGGGTATCCTGTGGGATGACATCCACCCATGAGAATATCAGAAATCTTTTCTTGCCACTCAATTTGATTCTTTTCTCTTGAGTTGTGTCTTCTGGCTGGCTAGTGAAATCACACGTGTCATTGAGGACTCGTGAAATAGTCATAAGTGGGTGCTAACCCAAAGTATCTTATCTTAGGGTACCTTTTCTGTGGGCCCTTGTAACAGGAAATGTACCTGACACTATACTATAAGAGACTTCCATTTTTCTTCCCTCTTTCTGATAGCCCAACTCATAATTAGCAGGTAACTAGAGAGGGCTCCTTTAATTTGTGTCTGTGTATGTCTAAGGCATGTCTTGGACTCTTCCCAACATTTTTGCCCCCTTCTAACTCACCTGCACTAATACTGTTTTAGGGTATATAAAGCTTTTTACATAGATTCTCGCCTTTAAGCGTCACAATAACCCTATGATTTGTTATGGGTGTTATTATGCCTCTTTTATAGATGAGGAAACAGGTGCAAGAAGATGAAATGACCTGCTGCTACTCCCATGACAACTAAGTACCAAAGTTGGGATCTTAATTCAGATATTCCAGACTCCAAATCCAGCAATTTAGCTATTAAAAACACTCATTCCCCTCTTTAAAAGTTATTTACATTTCTATAGAATAAAGTAAAATCTCCCTACAGACCACATGTCCCTGGCCTCATGAATTAGAAGACCTCAGGACCATAAGCTGCATACAACCTTAACCATGACAAAACTCCAGCCAATGTCAACAACAACAACAACAACAATAATAGCAATGACTTTGTAAGGAGAGATAAAATAAAGACCCCTTTCTCCACTCACTCCCTGGATCCCTGTTTCCTCTTACCTGGTCCCCTCTACTAACTCACTGTACTCCCTCTGTAAGAGTATTCCAAAGTTTGGCCATGTCCTTCTATCCCTTTCTCATCCCCCCAACCTACCACTGACCAACCAACGAAGACTGGGAGAGCAAAATACAAAGTCAATTACACCATTCCAAAGTATTAAAGCTATTTGTGCCTTGTCCTCTCATAGCAGAATACATATGGAGTCAGAAGACTCAGTTCTGACTCCATTTTGCTACTTATCTATGTAAATCACTTCACCTCTTTGTTATCTCTAAAATAAGGGAGTTGGACCACCTGATATTCTGAATTTGTAAAATGCTATGCTTTTCTCCACTTCTACCCTTGAATCTACTTCATTGAAACTTTTCCTTCTTAATCTTCTGTATGATTTTAATCTATGTAGCTCAGTTTCCTCATCTATAAAAGGAGAGAATTGTATTAGATGGCTCCTAAGTCCCTTGCAATTCTGTGATTTCTAACACTCATATTACCATGCTATTTCCTTCCTGCTTCTAGATTTTACCAGGAAGGAAAGCAGGGAAGGGAATAAGCAATTATTTAGTTCCTAGGATGTGCCAGGCACCGTGCTAAGTGCTTTACAATTATTATCTTGTTTGATCCTCACAACAACCCGGTGACTTTTGTCTGTTAATTATCCATTTTTCCAGTTGAGAAAACTGAAGAAGGCAGAGATTAAGTGACATGTCCAAGGTCATACAGCTAGTGAGCATCTGAAGCCAGATTTGAAATCAGGTCTTCCTGACCCCAGGCCCAGCTCTGTCCACTGTGCCACCAGATACCACATATACCTCATGAAACCTTATGATCTCATGCTATTTCTTTCCTGCTTCTAGGTTCTGCCAGAAAATAATGACCCCCTCTGTCATCCTATGCATTTTACTTTATGCATTTAAAAACATTTATTGTGAGAAAGGGTCCATACACTTCACCAGACTATCTAAAGGGTCTCTGTCACACAAAGGGGTTAAGAACTCCTATCCCCCAAACTACAATATTAACATTTTTTCCCTGATCTTCTTTCTTCCATTTTCCCACTGTAATCTTCAGAACTATTTCATATCTTTGAGAAAGGCCTCAAGAATCCCCAAACTATTCATTGATCCTTTATCAATACTTAACAACTAGAAGTTCCCTGGGGTCAGCTGGACTGTTCTTCCTGCCCGAAGGCCGATTTTTACCTTAAGTAATACTAAGTTATCCTTCAAAGTCTTCAGGAAATTAGATTCTACAACTCAGATGTTTTCAGATCCTTAAAAACTCATATTCATTGTCTTCTTCCTCTAAAGTCTGATCTGATGCCTCTAGATGATCTGGAGGTGACCAGGATTCTCAAAAGCTACATCAGTGAGGCACAAACCAGATAAGTCTTACTAAGCTAGAAAAGACTCTGAAATGGACTATTTATGCCTATCATCCAAGGACAAGGAGTGTTACCTTCAGAGATGCTTATCATCATAAAGTTGACTACTGCTTAATGAATTATTTTTGGTCACAACAACTCATGAAGAGTCTCTACTAAGGCATGAAGGGGCTATGTTGATGAAGGTAATAACCATACAGATTAAATCAGGATACTTAAAGTATTCAAGACTGTAGTCTTTTTCCCATTGCCTCTTTATAGAATTTAATCCCATTGCTAGATATTCTTCATTAAAACAAAGATTTTTTCATTTACATGGCATCATTGTGGGCACTTGTTTCCCAAAGAGTGTATCACTATATATCATTTTGCTTATAAAGGTGTACATATCAGAGCCGGGTCTTAACTTCTCTTTTGCAAATTTCAACCACGGAGATTGAAGGTGAAGGTAAGAGGAGCCATGATGGAGAAAGAATATAGGATGGCTAGAAGAATGAGGTTATTGGTATGAGTTGTCATCCAATGGCCAACTTCCATAGAATCATAAAGTTAGATGGGACCTTAGAAGTTACTGAAACTGACCCTCAAATTCTATATATGAGAAAACTGAAGTTTAAAGAGATTAAGTGATTTCCTATGGCCACACAGCCAGGAAGTATCAGAGGCAAGATAGGAATCAAAGTCTTACTGACTCTAAGTCCATTCCTCTATCCATGACAATGGTACTCTGGCTACAACTGCTGGAATGGAGAATTCATGGAAGAGGAAAAGAGAAAAAAGAAAGTGTTGGATGAGTAGGAGTTGTTGATAGACAAAGGGCTGAGTTAAAACTCCTTCGCCTTCTGTCCAAAATGACAAGTATCTCACATAGAGACAAGTGTTAAGTTCTCAACAGTAACAGAAACCTGTCTCTCTCATTTTGCCGCATTATTATGTTCTTGCTTTCTATCCTAGAAAGAATGAATCTTCACTATACACATTATAGATTTAAGTGGTTTCTATAACCAGATAATATAGGTCTTCCTATATCAGATTAGAAAAATAGTGTTTTTATCATGGTCTACACATATTCTGGTAAGTGTTCGATTTTTGTTTAAATTACAAAATAGATGATTTCCTTCTCTGCTATGATTTTTCAGGAAACCTCTCTAAAAGATCTATACTAGTTGTAATTAATACTTGTGACCTTACCACTTAGCAAGGTACACTGACTTCATCCCATGTCTAAGACTACCTATTTAATGTAGAGCAGTCTTACAGTAGATGTATAAGGGTTTGTTTTTCCACACATCCTTGAACTTCTGCCACAACCCTAACACTCCTCCTTACAGTGGTTTTTCCTTTTGATTTAAGAGATAAGAAATTTTGTTTTTATTCTGTCCATGGGACCTTTTTGCCATCTTTGGTGGGGGGAGGGAGGGGTCAGCAACTTTCCTTTGGGATAGTCCTTGAGAGGAAAAGAAGGGGTTAGAAGAAAGAGAATGACTAAAACATCTACGCAAAAACAAAAGTAGAGCCTATTTCCAGAACTGCCTATTCAAACCCTACATTAAGTGACAAGGGAGGGCAAGAGAATGATGGAGAGTCATGCAGAGGCTTACAAAACACCTTACCTTAGAGGAACCAGGAACAGAATGTTGAATATGTAGCATCTGGCACTTGGCCCATAGCCCTCATTATTTTACAATTACTCCAGGATGTCAAGCATCAGTGTTGGCACTTAGAGTCTCCATGGAGCTGGCTAGTATGTAAAGGCTCACTGATACTTCTAGAAAACTAAAAGCTAAGAGAACTCAGTTCTCATTTAACACAGCATGGTGTGTGAGTGTGTGTGTGCGTGTGTGTATGTGTGTGTTTCTAACTAGCCAGAAACAAAGCCACAAGAAAGAATTATATGGGTACTTACTATTTATAACTCATGGCCACATCCACGAAATACTTTCTTCTCTGTCGATAGACATTGTCCTTAAATCCCTTAAGCAAAGAAAGAGATTCATTTATTTAACAATGTACAAGAAAATTAGCCATAAGGAGACTAACAGGAAATAATCAAAGTGTTATATAATGAGTGACCAATTCAAATTTCAACATGGTGTTTTGATGGCTACCATTGATTCAGAAAAGGCAAAATTGAACTTCTAGTAAAATCTCTGCAATTTGGACTCTGCTAATTTAGAAAACATGTTCAGTCAAGCTGAAGTTGACTTTTCCACAATCTATAAAGAATGATTTAACTGAGTAACCAATCATGACTTCAGAAGGCTCATGATGCAGCAGGCCTCCTGCCTCCTGCCTCCTGGCAGAGAAATGATTGATGGACTACCAGAGGTGGCAGACTAGAGCCCTGCTGGACAAAGGCAGCCTCCAAAACTTCCCAGTGAAACTCAAACCAGATTAAAATGTAATTGGGACAGGTTAAACAAGATAAATAAAAATACAACATAGATGATGTTAAATTGTGGGGATTCATTTGTACTTCAGTTTGACACCACCATACTAGAAGAGCAGTAGGAGACATAGAGACAGATATTTTCAGACACGGCCAATGTGTTGAAATATATTGCTTGCTTTGATATATTTATTGCGAGTGAGAGCTTCTGCTTGGAGAAGGGAGTTAATTAGTGAGTAGTGATTAAGATGTAAAAAAAAAAATCACCAATAAAGTATTTTAAATATAGAGAAGAAGAAAAAAAGAATCTCAAAAGGGAAAATAAACAGGATATCTTTGTTGCTCTCTTGTTAAATTTAAGACATTTTTTAAAAAATTACAACAAAAGTTCGTAGTTTTACATACAAGTGCCTTCTTTGTTCTTTGTGAATTGAAATATTTATGTTTGCTGATTAAGCTCATAATAAAAAGTACATTTAATTTTTTTTAAAAGTAGCTAATCTCAGGAGAGAATTCTGGGAAGATGGTGGAGTAGGTCAGAAAATTCCAAGCTCTCAAGATATTCCCCCACAAAAGAGTTAAAATAGCACCTTATGGCAAACAAAGTGTGGGTGGAGACAAAGAAAAATAGGGGCACAACCCGAGTTTTCCTCAGACAGTTTGAGAAGATCTGAAGAGAAACCTCAGAACTAGGTTTTGTCCCCACTAGGAGTAAACACCTCCAGGCTAGATTCTGTTTTAACAACAAGCAGGGAAGCCACTTAAACAACTGGCAGCAAGCCCCCAGGATTAGTTGGTCTGAGAGGCTGCCTTGGCCCCAGCCACTGGAACTTTCACTCTGAGATAGTGAGGGGAGTTGCACATTTGAGCCCAGGAAGACTGTGGGAACTTCTGCTGATAAGGAACGCCAGACTCAGCTGTGTTCCAAAGATCAGTGGGGGACAGAAGGAATCAGCACACGCCCAGTGAGTGCAGAAGCAGTGGGGCAGAAAGCCCCTGGCTGTGGGCACTTACAGAAGGTTGGAGTTTTGACTTTGGTTCCAGGTTAGAGGACAGAACTAAAGATCTGGGGCAAGAGGCACCAGTTCCCATACCCCAGGGCTAGAGGTGATTACAAAAATCAAGTTATTACTAAAAAAAAAAAATGCACAGGCAAAGGAGAAAGAATCTAACCACAGAGACCTATTACAGGAATAGAGATGACCAGGGTTCATCATCAGAGGAGGATATTGAAGTAAAGAAACCCCCAAAGAGCAATGGTCAAATGGTCACCTGCCCAAAAAGAATTTATAGAAGATCTTAAAAAAGACTTTAGAAATCAAATCACAGAGATGGAGGAAAAGACTAAAAAATAAAAATAATCCAAGAAAAACAAGAAGGTTATGAAAGGAAAATCAACCAATTAGAAAAGATCTAGAATCTCAAGGAGGAAAGTGACACTTTGAAAATTCAAATTGGGCAAAGTGAAGCCAGTGAAATTATAGGAGATCAAGAAATAAATAAAACATGAATAATGAGAAAATAGAAGAGAAAGTGAAACATCTTATAAGAAAAACAACAGGTTTGGAGAATAGATAAAGAAGAGAAAATATAAGAATAATCAGAGTAACTGAAAGTCATATTCAAAAAAAAAAGAATCTTGATCCAATAATATAAGAAATAATTAAACAAAATTGTCCTGAAGCATTAGAACAAGGCAGGGAAGTAGAAATAGAGAAAATCCATTGAACACCACTTAAAAGAGATCCTATGAGGAAATCTTAAAGGAATATCATAGTCAAATTCCAGAACCCCCAGCTCAAGGATAAAATATTAAAAGCATTAAGATTAAAACAATTTAAATATGATGGCACCACAATTAGAATTACACAAGACCTAGCAGCAGAGACATTAAGCGACCACAGGTCTTGGAACACAATATATCGAAGAGCAAAAGACCTGGAGCTCCAGCTGAAAATATCATACCCTTCAAATTTCAGTATTATCTTGAATGGAAAAAAAAAATGGACATTTGTCAAACCCTCAGACTTTCAAGACTTTGTTAAAAAAAAATCCTCAACTTAATAGAAGATTCAACATACAAGAACCCAGAGAAACATAAGGTACACACCAAAGACTGACTATAAGGGATTCATAAAAACAGATTGCTTACCTTTTATATGACATAAAATGTAAAATGTATGTCTAACATTCTTATTAATAATTGTCAAGCTCATAAGAGGGGGATAAACCTGACTATGATATGAATTTTAAAAGTGAAACCATTTAGAAACAACTAAAAACAGGAACTATTTTATACAACAGAGGTGCAAGAAGAAGAAAGGATATAGAGGATTTAGATGGGGAGGAAGGCTGGTAACCTACTTTCATTGGGAATAGATTTAAAAGGAAACAATACATATATATTTAGAAGAGTATAAAAGTCTTCTAAATTTAGAAGAAATAAAATGGTAGGGGTTTAGTGAGGGGGAAGAGGACAAGAGAGGGATTAGGAGAAGGGAGGGATTTTTAGAGGGGAAAATGAGGGAATAGGTAAAGGGAGTTTAGATTAATGGGAATAGGGGGATAGGGGAGGGATCTTTAGAGGGGGAAGGCAAGGAATAGGAAGGCGATATAGCCAGTAGAAGTCAAGTAGAGGAGGCAGGAAGGATAGGAAACAAAAGATATGTACAAATATAAAAAACAAGATCAGGAGTAGATTATGTTTGGGAAAGCATATGTCTATATATGCATGTATACATACATATATATGTAAGTGTATGTATATATCTGTATGTCTATGTATATGTCAAGAAATATCTAAATTATATTCCAGCCTTTGGTGGGGAGGGAAAAAAAAGAATAAAGTCAAAAAGTGCACAGCAGAGAACAAAAGAAAACACAAAGAAGCAAAGAAAATTCTCAACACAAGGTGTATTATTTATCATACAGGCTTTCTTGAAATGAAAATTTATTGTTACATATTTTGAATCCTCTCCTATGTTCTGCTATGCACATGACATGCTTTTATTTCTTTCTTACTTTATATTTAAGTTTCAGTATCTAAGTTTATGATATGTTGTGTTTCTTTTCTCTATTTTGTATTTGTGTTCTGGTAAAATAAAAAACTGTTTTAAAAAAGTAGCTAAACTCACTATATTAATGATGAAAATGAGATTTCAAGAGAGGAAGAATGTTTAAACCATTTAAAGGGAACTGTTTTCAAGAATCTTCCAAGCTCTGGAAGCTCGATTTACAAATAATTGATGTGCCTATTATAAACTATTTTTATCTCTTTATAAAATAGGTCCCCTCAAGATATCTTTAGGCAAACTTCATTTCAGTTACTTTTGTGTGCTTGAAAGTAATAAGATTGTTATTTCTTTTTTTAAAGTAGTTTTTAAGTCACTCATTTCCCCCCAATTAGTCAAAATGGAGATTTTACTGTATTAAATGATCACTTCTACAGATTCCAAGCATAACATATCTTTCCTCTCTTTAAGTCTTAGAGAATGTGAAAGCCTTATGCTTTCTGTCTCTTTGGTGGAAATGAAAAAGTTTCTGTTTCCATTAAATGGATTATTTCTATCAGTGTTTGCACATGTGGACCTTCTTTTAAAAAAAAATCTAAACTTCGGGAAGTCACCACTTGCACCTGGAGGGAGTTCTATTAAACTTCTGCAAGAAGAGACCCCTGAGAGGAGGACTCTCTCCTCTCTATGACTGTCTCTGTTTTCCTTTTCTTTAGATGTTCTCAGCCACTTAGAAAAAAGAGAATTGTTTCTTCATGCTATGAGCAAAGTACAAGCAATTTTTTTCCTCTCCTCCATATCCCAGATACCTGGAGTGATATTATGGAAGCCTCAACACAATCCTGAAAATGGAGTCAGAGTAGGTACTGCTGTTGTAAGTAATGTATCTCCCCAGGTGTTTGAGCTAAGTGGAGGGAGTAATTTCAAAAGGAAACAAGACAGTGGGAAGATATCTACAAACCTAAAGAGACTTAAGCTGATTCTGCTGTCAAACCTCACAAATTCCCTAAAAAATGGACAGTTGGCTTTGGTTAATTTGATTTTAAAAAAGAAAGAAGAAAACCAAATTACCAGTATGAAAAGACTGAATTCACCACCAATGAAGAGAAAATTATAGCAATAATTAGGAGCTATTTTGCCCAACTATATACCAAGAAATCTGACAATCTAAGTGAAATGGATGAATATTTGCAAAAATATAAATTGCCCAGATTAACAGAAGAGGAAACAAAATAACCCCAATTTAGAAAAAGAAATTGAACAAGCCATCAATGAACTCCCTAAGAAAAAATCTCCAGGGCCATATGGATTTCCAAGTGAATTCTACCAACATTTAAAGAACAAATAATTCCAATACCATTTAAACTATCTGAGAAAATAGGCAAAGAAAGAGTTCTACGAAATTCCTTTTATGACACAAATATGGTGCTAAATACCTAAACCAGGAAGAGTCAAAACAGAGGAAGAAAATTACAGACCAATTTCACTAATAATATTGATGCAAAATTTTAAAATAAAATATGTACAAAGAGATTACAGCAATTTATTACCAAAATAATATGCTATTACCAGGTGGGATTTACACCAGGAATGCAGGGCTGGTTCAATATTAGGAAAGCCAACAGTATAATTGGCCATATCAATAACAAAACTAGCAGAAATCATATGATTATCTCAACAGATTCAGAAAAAGCTTTTCTGTTTGATACACCCAAAGACTCCGGCTTCTGGGATTAAAAACTCACTATTTGACAAAAACTACTGGGAAAACTGGAAAATAGTATGGCAGAAACTAAGCATAGACCAACATCTCACATCCTATACCAAGATAAGGTCAAAATGGGTACATGATTTAGACATAAGGGATGATACCATAAACAAATTAAGGGAGCAAGGAATAGTTTATGTGTCAGATCTATGAAGAAGGGAAGAATTTAGGACCAAACAAGAGATAGAGAACATTGTGAAATGCAAAATGCATAATTTTGATTATATTAAATTTAAAAAGTTTTTGCACAAACAAACCAACACAACCAAGATTAGGAGGAAAGCAGAAAGATGGAAACAATTTTTACAGCTAGTGTTTCTGACAAAGGCCTCATTTCTCAAATATGTAGAGAACTGGATCAAATTTATAAGAATACAAGTCATTCCCTAATTGATAAATGGTCAAAGGATATGAGCAGGCAGTTTTCAGATGAAGAAATTAAAGCTACAAAGTCATATAAAATGCTCTAAATCACTATTGATTAGAGAAATACAAATTAAAAGAACTCTAAAGTACCACCTCATACCTTTCAGGTTGGCTAATATGACAGCAAAAGAAAATGATAAATGTTAGAGAGGATGTGGGAAAATTGGAACACTAATGCATTATTGGTGGACCTATAAACCATCCCAGAGAACAATTTGGAACTAGGTCCAAAGGGTAACCAAACTGTGCATACCCTTTGACCCAACAATACCACTTCTAGGTCTGTATCCCAAAGAGATCATAAAAATGGGAAAAGGACCCACATGTACAAAAATATCTATAGCAGCTCTTTTTGTGGTAACAAAGAATTGGAAATTGAGGAAACACCCTTCAGTTGGGGAATGGCCAAAGCAGTTGTGGTATACGAATGTAATGGAATACTATTGTTCTATAAGAAATGACGAGGAGGCAGATTTCAGAAAAACCTGGGAAAATTTACATGAACTGATGCTGAGTGAAGAGAATAGAACCCAGCAAACACTGCATATAATAACAGCAACACTGTACAATGATCAACTGTGATAGACTTAGCTTTTCTCAGCAACACAATGATCCAAGACAATTTCAAAAGACTCGTAATGGAAAATGCTATCCAGAGAGAACTATGGAGTCTGAATGCAGATTGAAACCTACTATTTTCACTTTTTCTTTTGTTTTTACCTTCTTGTGGTTTTTCCCTTTTGTTCTGATTCTTCTTTCATAACATGACTAATGTGGAAATAAGTTTAACATGATTGTACATGTATAACCTATATCATATTGCTTGCTATCTTGGGGAGGGGCAATGGGAGGGAGGAAGGGAAGGAGAAAATCTTGGAACTTGAAATCTTACAAAAATGAATGTTGAAAACTTTTACATATAACTGGAAAAAAAAATACTATTAAGTGCAAAAATTAGAAAGAAAAAAAAGGAATGGCCAGTTGGCCCTGGGAATTTGGTCTGTGAGGTCTGAAATCTTCACAAAACGAACTTGATAGGAAGCTGGAGGAATATACACTCCATGGCCTTCTTCTTTCAAGAAGGTCATAACAATTAAAAGATGGCGCCTTATTTACATGATGACCACAATAATGTAAAGGCATACAAATGTCAAAGATATTGGATATTGGTCAACACAGAGACCAATCTTATCTTCAGAGGATTGGCAATGAAGTTCATGACCACCCTATTGGCAGAAAGATAGGATGCTAGAGCTGTAGAATGAGGCATACCTTGTCAGACATTGGCAATCCATAAGTTTGCATTGTTTAACTGTACCTTTTTGTAACCAGGGAATGCTGTATAGGGGTAGAGGTAGAAGTTATTGGGAAGAAAGAGTAATTTTTTTTAAAGCATAGGGAAAATTAAAAATTCAATCTTAAAAGCAGTGCTTTGTAAACACCCAGAGAAACAATGCAAACAAAGGAAGCGGTGGGTTAAGATTTGAAGATGCAAGAGGAGACATGTGTTTTTGGACATAGATGACATGGGAATTTGTTTCACTTGGCTAGCCATATTTGTTATAAGGGTTTGGTTTCATTGGAGATTTTTTCTCCCAAAGTAGTGAGAGAAAGAAAATAAATATTCATTCATTAGAATATTTTAATTTAAAAAAAATAATAAGCAGAGGTCTCCCCTTCACTAAAAGAGAGTCAGAAGTTGTGAGATTTTCAAAACTCATGGATCAAGTCAAGGTATCTCAGAGAGTAAAGCTGAAACCAATCTTTGGGCCCCCTGAATTTTTCAAAGTGACAAATATCATGACAAAAGAAACAGACTCCTGGCCATGGATTACTCCACATCTGCTCCTCTTCTCTGAGGCATGACACTATCCTAATGGCATCCCACTCCTGTGAGTTTTCCAGAGAAATCCTGAGTACTCATTCAAAGCATGCACCTGCATCATCTCAAAGTAGCTAAAAGAATGAATGGCTACCATTCCTCATTAACCAAGTGTGGTGATTATCCAAAGGCCTCCTTTTAGCTCCACTAATCCAGACTGTTCTATGTGGCGACATGAGCTAGCTGAAAACTAAGAAGAGAAGACATTGAGTAGATAACTACATTACCATTTAGAGACAGCATTCTTCAGCCACCCAGCCTAAGCTGGGCTACAGTTGGTCATGGTGTCAGTGTTATGCTGCTATCACTCCAAACAGAACACCCAGAATGGATGTCTACCTAGTACCCTCAACTGAACATTGACACTATTGTTTTATTAAATATTGGCTCAATTGTTGCTGTTGTTTGTCCTTCGTTCTTGAAGAAGACCATGACATCAGGGAGTTGATTCCATGACATGCAAGTGAATTGGGTTTAAGTGAGAGAAGGCTGTTCAAAGTCACCAGCCTCACTTTCACCTCTGTAGGTATCTGGGTCCAGTGGCCGGATATGGATCAGGAGAACTGCAGATGACCCAGGATGCACTGGAGAACTCTGGCCTTTTCAAGCTAAGGTCTTAAACAGGTCTCAGTTTGACTGAGGCAGAACCCATTCGGTAATTAAGTCTTATCAAGAAATGAGGCAAAGAATGGCCGCTTAAAAAAAATAGATTTGAGAGGGGAAGACCCTCAGGGTTTCTGGCTAAAACAGAAACAATTATTATTTACATTCATTCTGAGCCAATCAGGACCCAAACCATGACTAAGTGGGACTTGACCTGGGACCTATTGTTGGCCAATCAATGAGAGCTAGAGTGATTTGGGGTTAAGCCTGGTCTTTAAGAGAAAAAACAAAACAAAAAAAAAACCTGTTACAATGGTCTAGGAACCATAGAGTAGTGGAAAGGACACAGGATTTGGAGTCAGAAAACTTGTTTTCAAACTCCAGCTCAGATTCCTGCCGTTATAACCTCACTTCTCGAGGAGTCAATTTCCTCATCTATAAATATGAAGGCATTGAACTAAATAATAATAATAACAGCTAACATTTATATATCCTCTTAGAGTTTACAAAGTATCACATGCATGATTGTTATATATGTAATGTCATTTTATCTTTCTAACAACCCTTACAGGAAGGCGCAATTATTTCCCTCGTTTTATAAATGAAGAAATTGAGGCTTAGAGGTTAGATGATCTGTCCAGGATCATGTAGCTAGTAAGTGTCTGCAGCAGGATTTGAACTCAGATTTTCCTGACTAGAAGTCTCTACAATGAGGCAGCAAGGTAGCACAATGGATGGAGTACTGGACCTGGAATCAGGAAGACTGCATGTCAAATCCAGCCTCAAAGACTTGCTAGCTGCGTGACCCTGGGCAAGTCACTTAACTTTTGTCTGACTTAACTTCTGTTTCCTCATCTATAAAATAGGCATAATAATAACACCTATCTCCCAGGGCCATTGTGAGACTAAAATGAGATAATACGTGTAAAGCACTCTACAAACCTTAAAGCACTATGAAAATGTTATGATATGGGGGCAGCTAGGTGGCACAGTGGATAGAGTACTGGTCCTAGAGTCAAAGAGGACCTGAGTTCAAATGTGACCTCAGACACTTGACACTTGCTCTCTGAGTGACTTTGGGCAAGTCACTTAACCCCAATTGCCTTGCCTTCCCTCCTCCAAAAAAAGCGGGGCAGAAAATGAGATGATGATGATGATGATGATGATGATGATGATACCTAGCTACCTCTGGAAATCTCTTCTAGATGACTTCTGAGGTCTCTTCTAGCTCTAACTCTAGCATCCTCTGATTCTAAACCCTGTCCAATAAGGCTTATCTCCCTAAATCTCACACTCTAAGCCTCTTCTGTAGTCAGCTGATTTCCCTTTTGGGACAGCAAAGCAAGGTGCCCTACCTCCATACCTATCCTAGCTTTGGGTTTGTCCATGCACAGAAAAAAAATACCATTTCCTTTCCCTTACTTACTAAATAATAATGCACCAAAATTAAATTTTGCAAAATGAACATTTGGTTTATCTGTAAAATAAATGTGTGGTGGAAAAAAAAAAACCCTAACACCAAAACACATGATTGAGGTGGGGAATTGCTAACTACTTGCAATTATTTCTAGTGGTTGCACATCAAATAAGAGAAGGCCTCATAAGGTGGATATAATTAGGAGTAATGAGATGAAATTAAGTGAAGAGAAATTTAGGCTGGATACCAAAATAAAATTTCTTCACAGCAAGGTCAGTGATGCTATAGTCATTCTGGGGAAATGGCCGACCCCCTGCTATGGGCTGAATAATTTTCAAACTAACCTAAGTGGAGCATTTGGGAGTTTAAGGTTGGAAAGAACTCCTTCGTTGGTTGAGAAATAGGTGAGGTGAGGCAATAGATGATTTGCAGTTCTGGGATTAAGGGTCCATGCTCTCCAAGATCCTTTCCAGTTGTTTTATTAGCAAGTCTTTTCAATACCCCCTTTGAGGTTCATTAGCATCTTAATTCCCACTTTGTGTATAAAAAAGAGGTGAAGCTAGGTGGTGCAGTGGATAGAACACCAGAACTGCAGTCAGGGAGACCCTAGAATTTAAATCCAGCTTTAGACATTTAATAGCTGTATGAGCCTGGGCAAGTCACTTCACCCTGTTTGCCTCAGTTTCCTTATCTGTCAAATGAGCTGGAGAAAGAATTGGCAAACCACTGCAGTATCTTTGCCTAGAAAACCCCAAATGGGATCATAAAGAGTCAGACATGACTGAAATGACTGAACAACAATATAAAAAAAGTGGGGGCAGCTAGGCGAATAGAATGAATTTGAAACGTTCATCGCTGACTGAGCTTTATGGCTGACCTTTGATGCAGCTTGTCCTGTGAAAACTGTGGAATCTAGAAATCACCCAGTGTGGCTCTGATTACAATGTACTAAGTGACAAATGCAGTGGAAAAACTCAGTCTATCCTCTTATTTGGTATCAAGTAGATCGAAACTGAGGTAGCTAGGTGACAGTGAATAGAGCACTGGCCCTGGAGTCAGGAGGACCTGAATTCAAATCTGACCTCATACACTTGACATACTTACTAGCTGTGTGACCTTGGCCAAGTCACGTAACTTCAATTGCCCTGCCTTCCACCCTCCAAAAAAAAAATGATAAAAAGAAAACTTCAGGCTCACAAGGTGAAAGGTCTTATGTAAGACCACTCAGAAAGTTAATAGCCTATCTTTGCATTGCCTTGGAATAGGTACCTTTTAAACAAGAATAATAGTTCACATTTCTATAGAACCACTGGGTTTGAAGTTGGAAGGGACGTAGAGTAACATGTTTGTTACATGGGATCATATTTAGAACTGGAAGGTACTTTAAAAGGTCACCTAGCCAAGTTTTACCAGTGAGTAAACTGAAGCCCCAAGGTATTAAGTCACTTGCCAGAACTCACACAGTAAATAAGTGAGAGGCAGGATGTAAAGTCTGGTTTGGCGACTCCCATTTCAGTACATTCCACTGTGCCCTGCTTCTTTCTTAGGCTAAACCTTCCTCAGACTTGGGATCAGATAACCTTGGTTTAAATCCCTGCTCCCTGCTTTATAGATGAAGAAACTGAAGCTCAGAGACATTAAGTGATTTGTCCAGTCATTTCAGTCATGTCCAACTCTTTGTGACTCCTTTTGGGGTTTTCTCAACACATGCTGGAGTGGTTTGGCATTTCCTTCTCCAGCTCATAGATGAGGAAACTGAGGCAAACAAGGTGAAGTGACTCACCCAGGGTCACACAGCTAGTAAGAGTCTGAGGTTGTATTTGAACTCAGGAAGAAGAGTCTTCCTGACGCCAGTCTCAGCAGCCTATCCACTATGACACCACCTAGCTACCTCATATTTGTTCTGCTTGATACTAAATAGGAGGATAGACTGAGTTTTTCCACTGCGTTTGTCACTTAGTATATTGTAATCAGAGCCACACTGCCTGATTTCTGGATTCCACAGTTTTCACAGAAGGACAAACTGAATCAAATGTCAACCATAAAGCTCAGTCAACAATGAACATTTCAAATTAATTATTCAGTTTTTACTCTTTCATCTTCTTGTTTGGCTTCAGTGTTCCTGGTTCCAGCCCTTGGGTCCCAGAAAAGTAGACAATAAATGACCAAGCAAGTTTCCAGAGGACCCATGATGAGGCATGCTACTATCCCCTCACAGAGAGATGATGGCTTCAAAAAACCGAATGAGACATATAGTTTGGGCCATGGTCAATGTGAGAATTTGCTTTGTTTGACTATGCATATGTTTTAAAAGAATTTTGTTTTTCTTTTTTTCCCAATTGGGTGGAATAAGGAAGCGAGAAAATAAATGTTTTTGATAGCAAAAAAAACAAAATTAAACTTTAAAAAGATGTTTGTATGTGAGTAGATGGGTTCCTTCCCCTAGACTATTTCTATATACTTCTACTGGACTTGAAATAGGCATCCGAGTCTCACGTGAAAGAAATATTGATGAAGAAATGCAAAGAAAGGGGCAGCTAGGTGGCGCAGTGACTAGAGCACCAGCCCAGGAGTCAGGAGGACCTGAGTTCAAATTCGGCCTCAGGCACTTGACACATGTACTAGCTGTGTCACCTTGGGCAAGTCACTTAACCCCAATTGCCCACCCTTCCCCCAAAAAGAAACAAAAAAAAAAAAAGAAATGTAAAGAAAATAGTGGAAAATCATTATCAAAAGTCCATATTACTTTAAAGGCAATGTTTGTTTAGGTAGAGTAGGAAGAGTGGGAAAGAATAGATTAGCCTGTTCCATCGCAGTCCTGTTCTAGAAATTTTTGCATTTCCATTGAGACTAAAGCTTACATTGTTGTATCCTTGTCTAATTATTGACAAAAATTATGTCAGAGTATCATTCTTTCAGTATGTCTCCATAGGACAAGAGTTCCTAGCCATTTTTTGTGTCGTGGACCCCTCTGGAAATCTGGTGAAGCCTAAAGATCTCTTCTCAGTATCATTTGTTTACATGTATAAAATAAGATATAAAGGAAATCAATTATATTGAAAGACAGTTATCAAAAAAATTTTAATAAGTTCACACTTCCCCTTTTCCCTAGGTTAAGAAGCCTTGCCATAGGACAATGATAAGCCCTCTTCAGCGTTCCCAAAGTGAAATCCAGTTTGACTAATTATTATTCAAAAGACCCCCCTCAATGACTAAACAAGTTGGCTTAGAATTATCTTTCTACAGTACATTTCAGGAGTTTTGGAACTTCCATTGCCTGTATCCAATCCTTTAAAAATAAATGAAACAGTATGTGTACACAGTTATGAAGACATTATCTCTCAGTCAGGGCTTCTTAATCCTGGGGATACATGACTTTGATGCGGTATAGTTGTGTGAAGATAAGCAGAGAGATAGACAGACAGACAGACAGACAGATGATGGATGGATGGATGGATGGATGGATGGATGGATGGATGGATGGATGGACAGATAGATACATAGACAGATACAAAGAAAGAAAGAAAGAAAGAAAGAAAGAAAGAAAGAAAGAAAGAAAGAAAGAAAGAAAGAAAGAAAGAAAGAAAGAAAGGTAGATAGATAGGTAGATAGATAGATAGATAGATAGATAGATAGATAGATAGATAGATATAAAATGGATGGATGGACAGATAGATACATAGACAGATACATAGACAGAAAGATAGATAATAGATGGATAAATAGGTAGACTGATAGATGGATAAATGGATAGATAACTGTATTTCAATGTAATTAGTTGCCCTTGTAATCCTACATATTTCATTTTATGCAATTTAAGATATATTCTAGCCTTCATCAGACTGCCAAAGGGGTCCATGGCACAAAAAAAAAATGTTAAGACCCCCTGATCTGTCCTAACTATGGCAGGTTGGCACGTATTTTGGTCTGAAGAGCTGCTCTCATTAACTTGACATAAATATCAATATAGCATTACCCCACAATAAAATCTAAAAACACAGAATATCCTCACTGGGATTTTCCTTCTTACTTACTGGGTGATCTGCATCCAGCTCTGAGCCATACATGAGAACTCGGTGAGAACATTTGTCTAATTCAGCAATCTTCCGGGGAAACCACAATACATCCTCTAGGTCTGTTAGAAACAGAGTGCAAGGTCAAAAATATTAGCTTATTCTTCCCATGCAATATTGACTAGAGAGTAAAAGCAAGAGATGCAAAAGTGGCCTCACCTTCCTCCTCCGTCCAAATATTCTCTGGTGGATTCAGGGTCACAATGGTGGTTTGAAATTTCAGCAACTGAATGAGCTCATTAAATTCTCTCTTACTGCAGTCACAGTCCACGAAGATTTCTACTTCAGAACTTCTTCGCCTGGATTTCCTAGACTCAATGTGGACCATGTTCACATGCTTTTCCTATGGAAAGACAACCAAATGGGCTTTTTCAGAAATTGTTTTTCCCTGCTTTGGGTCTTTTTGTCATCACCACCTGGTGCTCAATAGGTTACCTCCCTCAATCAGACACACACTTGAGAATAGGCTTACTTTCTTAGGTGTAGGAAATATGATTCATGGGTTGAATTTTTGCTACGCTTTAAAAAAATTATTTATTCTTTGCTTTGGTGAATGAAGAAAGGAAAAAAAATTATATACAAGCAAGTCTACTTGGTTACTCTAAGCAACACTACAGTTTTAGTGATGTCAATGGAATGTCAAAACTTCCAACTATTTTATACTTAAAATAGCCAAAGAATAAGAGTGGTTGTTTAGCATTAAATAGACTAAACATTTTGTTGTCTAGCTGAATCTTCTCACCTTTCAGCCAGTAATTTCGGTGTCATATAGACATGGTTTCACTCAAGAATTCATTCAAGTGAGTTACATGGCATACTCCTTGCAATGAAAATTCAGGCATTCCTACAGTCCAAATCTGGGACCGACCTCCATGTTTAGCCTACCCTCCCACTTCTTCCATACAAATCCTACTTCATTGTCAAACTAGACTACTTACTGTTACCCAAAGAAGTCTGGAGTTTTCTTGCCTCTGAATCTTGGCTCTTTGCCATTCTCTACTCCTGGAATGCCCTCCCCAGGCCCATCTCTTCCCCCATTCCCACCTCTAGGTATTCTTATCCTTCGAGGCCTAACTTAACTATTACCCCTTCCTCCTCTTTCCTCAAAATTCTAGTCAAAAAATCTCTCCTCTTTCCTGAACTTTTAAATATTTTCTTTGTAGCATACATACCAGCCTACATATTAGTTTCTTGCATATATGTCTTATCTCTCCTGTTGAATTATAAAAGCTTTAAAATGGAGAACTATGGTCCTATAGAACTTTATATACCCAACACTACCTTACACAACCCTCTGATCATATAATAGACACTCAAATATTTGCCAAATGAATGGGTGAATATAGAATCATACAATTTTAGATTTGGAAGAGCCCTTGAGTGCATTTATTCCGATTGTCTCATTTTATAGATTAAGAAATTAGGGCCCAGAGAGGTTGTGATCACACAGAATTATGATCGCATAGCTAAAAACTGTCAGGACACATACATAGATCTCTTGACTTTGTGCACTGTGCCCCTTTCACTATATCACTCCAAATGATTGGATTTGGTTTTTATTTTTTAAAAAACCATAAATTGATTAATAACAATTCTTCATTAAATTCCAACTTGTTGTAAAGTGAAATTACCTTGAGTTCTCAAAGGTTATACGTGAGGATTAACCTATTGCTAGGCCCTAGCTGACCGTTGAATCTCTGTTTGACTACTGATCAACCTACCTGTGTACCAGCAAGTTTCTATGCACTTAGTAACTGACTTGGTCAGCTACACTTAAGCAATGAATGCAAGATTAGCAAATTTCATTCCAATCCAGGTAAACATGGTTAGCAAACTTTCCTAATCACAATGACTTTGTAGTCAATAAGGGGGTTGTGCAATCCATACCACTCATTGATTGACTGTCCCTAAGGTCTCCTTCCCACTCAGTCCTGTGGATTTATTCAGCAACAATAGTCAGTTATTAGGGCAGAGATACAGACTCATGAGCAAAGTATGCATCTCATAGTATGCCCAAGCCACCACTTGAGTGCCAGTGGTAGACTAGTGATCTGGGGATCCTCGTGTTTGCATGCCTGCAAGAAATTGCCTGACTCATGATCCTTTGGGTACTTATGTTCTATTATTGTATCTCTTCACCCATGACCTCCTCATATATACCAACAGAGCATCAACTATGATGAGTCCTATCAAGCTAAAAGGGCTTTGAGAAAGGGCCCAGTAACATCCATCATCTGAGGATGCATGTAGCTACATGTGGAAAGACTCACCACCAAAAGGTAGATCACGAGGTGCCAGGTGATTCGTTCGAGGGGCTATAGCAATTCTACTAAGGTGTGAAGAAGTTCCAATCTATGTTAGTGGAGGACATACCCAATCATGGATTCTTAAAAATAAGTTAATAATGATGATGATGATGATGCATCATATTACTATAGAGATTTACTTTCTTCAATATGATTTCATATCAATTGTCTTATTTGATTCTCGCAATATTCCTGTACGGTAGGAACGGCACGTATTTTATTTCCATTTTATAACCGAAGAATACTGGGACTCAGAGAGTTTAAGAGGCTTTCCCAAAGTTCAACAGCTGATAAAGAACAGGGATTAAACTATAGTTATCCCTTCCACATTGTGACTTTCTCCATCATATTTTGATATATCATGGGTCAGCATAAGAAATTAAATGGGAATTTGGGGGGAGTTTTGCGGAAGCCACAGATGACACACAAAGGCCAGCAGGTGACACAGAAAAAGTTTAGAGACTCAGAAATGCACAAAATATATATATAGTATTGTGTAATATCAACATATTTTACCTTTTAATATTATAATAATTCAGACTTCTTCCCTGGCATGAAGGGATGGCTAAAAATTTTACACAGATTTTCCAGATCTCGAACCCCCACAATGTGGAAGGAATAACTATAGAACTTGGATCTTCTGGATCTTGTCCCAAAATTATCTTGTCCACACTCTCTGAGTGAACTCACTGATAGGGCATTACACATGTATTTTTAAAAACTCCTGTTTATGTCCTGGAGGACAGAGTGGACTTGCAAATAATAATTATCTATAAATAATTGTTTGTAATAGAAGAATTGGTCATTATTTATTTGTTTAATTTGATCAATGTAGCTAGCCAAGCAGGTGAATTTATTTTTTTTGGATGCTGGTGTATATTCCCACAGGATATCAAAAGCAGGGCCTATCCCAGCCCCATCCCAACCCTTGTTCCCTATCATTTTCTAGGTATGACCTTGGAAATAAGGCCATTGTATTAGTGTATCATTAAGCATATTATTATAATATTCCCAATATGAAAAGCTACCAAGATAATTCCTCTATCTTCTTACCACATATTCAAGACTTTATTATGAATAAGGTTCATAATCTCAATATTACATCAATTCATGAAATCCTAGAATCTCAGAGTTAAAAGAGGATTTTAAAAGTCAACTGGTCTAATTTGAATGTTGCACAGAAGGAATCATATGGAAACCAGGGTGGGATTTGAAGACCTTAACCTCAAATCTGTTCAAGGAGTTGCCTGCTCCAGGTTGCTAAATTGGCGTTTACTTTTAAACTCAGTCTTTTAGTGCCATCATGGTAGACTGAATAATGGTGATGGTGTTTGTCCTTCATTCTTGAAGAGGATCACATCAGGAAGATGATTTCATGACTTGCAAGCGAATTGGATTTAAGTGAGGGAGGGTTGTGCAAAGCTTACTCTTTCCTCTGGAGCCATCTGGGTCCAGTGGCAAGATATAGATGAGGATGACTGGAAATGGCCCCAAATAATGGTGTTGCTCCTGGGTGTATATACCAAACCTCCCCAAGTTACATTAGCAAATTTTATATGAGTTCTGCCAATGAAATGCTTCAACTAAGATAGCAGATTCTCACTTTGAATCATCTAAATCATATCTCTCCCACTCAACCAAGGAGTACATTTGGCCTTGAATCCATTCTATCTCTGACGCTAACTATTACTGACCATCTACAAAGTGTGTATAAATGAAATGATTTTAAATGTCCAATGAAGACTTTTTATTTAAAGGAATACTATTAGGAATCTTTCCTAAAAGTAAAGGATGATGTTGTAAAGTTCATAGAATTATAGGATTTTACCCAGTAAGAGGACTGAGAAATCATATAGGCCACCCTACCCCCTCATTTTATAGCTGAAGAAACTAAGGACAACATAAAGTGCTCTAGATCACGTCAGAGGACCTGAATTCAAATCACAGATTCATCGCTTATTAACTGTATAACCTTAGACAAATCTCTTCATCTTTTGGCCTTCCATTCTTCATGGTCCCAAAAAAGCAAACAGCTTCCTGAATTGTATGCAATTAGTAAGTAGCAGAACTCAGATTTGAACCCAGGTCTTCTTTCTCCAAGTTCATTGCTCTTTCTGCAACAACTACCAATAATAATCATACACAATCCATCTCTACTTTGTACAAATCTCCATTTTCCACACATCAGGATTGCTTAAAGAGAGACGCCCCCCTGTAACCTTGTATTATTGCCATTTCTACCCGGTAATGTGGTTAAATCATTTTCTTCCACAGATAGTTTGGGTTAAAAAAGCATATTTTATATGATTGTGTTTATTCTGTTATTTAGATGATGAACGCTACTTGTGAAGCTTTAGAAGGTTCTATTTCTTCATACATTCCAGTATCCATGATTTTACCATCCCCAGAAATTGCCTCCCTCCACTGAGTCATGCTTCCCAACAGATTACAGGTCCATACCAATACACATGGCTATGTTGGGAGGTTTTATACATACCTGAAAGAGCCTTAAGGCTTTTACCAATTCGCCAACTTCATTTTTCAAAGAAAACACCACTGCAGTCTTTCCGCTTTCCCCAGCAGCTTCATTCTTGCCACTACGTTTGTTGTCTTTCTTATCATCATTTGCTCTGTTCAGCTATAAGGAAGGAGGGACAGAAAATTACAATCAGTCATGGGAAGTTTGAGCTGACAGGCACCTTACTGTTCAGAGGTTATTCACCAAACAATGTCTTGCATTTACGTAGCGTTTAAAACTCTGCAAGGTACTTTACCTATGTTATCTCATTCAATCTTTACAATGACCCTATCATTCTCCTTTTTTAAAGATGAGGAAACTGGAGGGGAGAGAGGTTAAATGAAGTGCCCAGAGTCACACAGGTGTTGTATGAGGAAGAATTAGAACTCAAGTCTTCCTGACTCCAAGTCCAAAAATCTGTCTTCTATGCCAACAAGCATTAATTAAGCACCCACCATATTCCAAGCACTGTGCTAGGTGTTGGAGATACAAAGACAGAAATGAAACTGTCCATATTCTCAAGGAGCGTATGTTCATCTAATCTAACCCTCTCTCTTCCTTCCCAGTTTTACAGGTCAGGAAACTGAGCTCAGAGAGGCAGAGAATGAGCACGAGCTCACACAGTTAGCTAGTGAAAGAGATAGGACCCAATTTAGGACTATGGATTCCCATTTTAATGATCTCTCCACCAGATTATGCTGCAGCTTATGAATAAATTAAAGATGATATAGATAAGCTTCCCATAAATGAATTTATCAGAAAGTCTAGACTAGTACTAAAAGACAACTTTAACAAAGCAATCAGACTCTGTGAAGATATTCCAGATATAATTGAATTGCTCAAAACAGAACATCAGAAATGTGACAGTAGGCTATTTTGAGTCACTAGTTTTGACTGCTTTCAGCTGATCAGCTACTGATTAAAATTCTTTTTTTAAAGTTTGGGTCCATTCTGTCATAAAAGAAACATCTGTCGAGAAGCATTAAAATTTTTCATTAGCTAATGTGTTGATTTGTTTCCTCGACTGTACTTATTTATTACAAGGGAAAGATCCCCGTGGTGGGGAAGAGAGGGAAGAGTAATTGGAAATGAACAATGATGTAAAACATAAAATAAAAGAGCATCAATAAAACATTTAAAAAGGGAGGGAAAAAAGAATTACTAATTAGTAATCTCTGCCTTTAGGTTTTCTTTCCAGCTTGTATCTTGCATTGAAGTATCTCTCATTCAATTACCATAAAATTTTATATAGCATTTTACAGTTACAAAGCATTTCACATACTTCTCATTTATTCCCTCCCCAAAAAAATACTGAGTAAACATTACAAGTATCATTATTCCCATTTTACAAAGGAGGAAAGTGAGTTTTAGAGAAGTTATTATGTGATGCAAGCCAATAATAAATTCAACAATACATGAAGTACCTACTATTTGCAAGACAAAGCTGGGTCACAGACCCTGCCCTAGAGAATCTTTGGATCTTAGGGGAGTGGAAAAAAGGAAGAAAATAATTACATACATAATCATACAAGGGAGAGATGAGACACATGTAGTGGAGTAGTGCTGAGTAAAGGTATTTGTTTCATCTAAGGGCAAGGAGGAATCAGAGAAGACTTCATCCAGAAGGCACAACCTGAAATGGAGCTTGAAAGGGACTTCAATAGATAAAAATAGAGTGTGTGGGTCAGGATGAGGGGAAAGCAAAAGATGGAAAATGGCAGGATGAGAACAGGAGACAGAGAATGATCCAATTCAGTTGAAATGTAGAGTATATGAAGTATCAGATAAGTCTAAAAAGAGAATTTGGAGCCAGACTGTACAAGGTATTTAATGCCAGAATAAATAGTTTATATTCTATCACAGGGCTGTCCAAAGGGCAGCCCATAGGCCACATGTGGCCTGAAGTGCGATTTATGTGGCGGGCCTACCAGCATAGAAATTCACATAAATCCTTTAGTAAACGAAGCCCTGTTCTATCAGACAGACAGTGAGAGGTTAAAGAAGGTTTTCCAGTAGAGGGGTGATACAATCAGAGAAGTACATTAGATGCTTTGAGAAGGATGGATTAGAGAGAGGAAAGCCTGGAGGCAGAAAGACCAGTAAAGAGGCTCTTAGAATAATCTGAGTGAGAAGTGATGAGAGCTTGAATTAGGGTGGTTTGAGTGGGAACAGAGAGGAGGAAATGGATTTGAGAGATATGCTGGAACTGATAGAACAAAGTCACAGAAGAGACCAAAATGGATCAAGTCCAAGGTATAGGTTAGTTTCAGGAAAGGAGGAAGGCCCTCTTAGCTTCTGAGAGAGAACAGAAGGAGAACAATATGGGCAAGGATACCGATGGGTTGAGAGGAGTGAAAACGAGAGTTAAGAGAAACTATGCCTGGTGGCTTCAATTGGCTAAGTAGGAGGCAACAGTGAGGATGAAGAGAGAGTGTGAAGTGTGAAGAGAAGTGAAAAAGTGTAAAGAGGCCACAAAAAATATTGTTGAGTCAAAAATATTAAGAAAGTCATTTTTTTTTAATTTTTGTCTTTATTTCCTTCCCTACCATCCTCAGCAGAATACCTTGCATCTCTATCTATAGGAATGGGGACAGCACTATGATTTTACTGTTACAGAGAATTTCCAAGTGAGGAATTCCCTCTACCAATGCAGATGGGTAACTGCTGTGTAATATACATTCTTAGCAAGTCGCCTGGGGCACTGAGAGTGATTTGCCCAGGATCACACAAACAGGACATGTCAGGGATGGAACTTGAACTCATTTTACTTCTTGGCTCCGAGGCCAGTTCTCTATATGTTATGCCACACTGCTTCTGTTCTATCTACAGTAGATGAAACCCAGGTCTTCTGACATCAAGCCCAGTCCTCTTTCCCCTGCTACAACATAGTGCATGGATTAAACCTGTTACTGAAGCAAATTCAAAAGGATCAAAGATTTATTATTCCTATTTTTTATTCTTTCCAACATAACTTGAAAGTAAATAACCATTTTGCATTCTTCCATCTGACTATGCATGTGCCTAAATCAATAAAACCACCATTTGTAACTTCTGACTCTAATTTTATGCTGTCAATGGAGATCTAATTGCTACAATGCTGGCAGAAAGTATATCATCCAGGCCCACCTAAATTGTGTCAGCAGATAACAATTGAAATGAAGGTTAAAATCCAGACATGAAAAAACTAGATAACTAATCCTCATGAGCAAATAGAGGCATCTGTGAAACTGAAAGGTATTAAAACTTCATTAGCCATGCAAGATACTACAGTATGTGATTAAGTAATGACTAGTAGCTGGAAATTGCTAATGATAACGATGACAGATTCTTAGGAGTCAGAATACTTTCAGAAATGAGGAGTACATGAGGGAATAAAATAACTTGCAAATTGCCTTTGACAGATGATGCAAAGTTATTGTAAAATTATGAACCGATGGTGCTCTCATCCAAATGCATACGGTTATGCAATATACTCACTAAGCTTTGACGATTAGGCAAGGAGAGTGCTTCCCCCTCTGCAAATGAAGATATTAAAACATTTACAACATTCCCATGCATTTTCGTAGGAACTAAGAAATGTGTCTGTGGTAGAGAATTCGGCAAACAATTATTTGCTGTTCTCTTCTTCTGTCCCCCCCTTTTAAAAAAATTTTTCGTATTAACATTCCGCCACAAGTCATTCATACTCAGTTTTTTAATTATCAAAAATTCATAGAAAAAAGACAAATGTTGACTTCATTATTTACAATTTCACAGACTTTGAAATGTGTGCTGAATTCTGTGTTTAATAGTGATAGTCTGTTTAAAGCTATTTTAAACTACAATTTCCTATTACTTTCAACATCTGTTTCCTCACCATATTAAAAACATAATCCTAAATATTTAAGCTTCATTTTGGAAATGAAGAGACTGTAATTTTGTTTCTGTGTTTTCTAAATTTAGTATTTCATTCTTTAGAAATTCTTGATGTGCTTGCTGGCTCATTTAAAATATCTATATACTATTAAAATGCAAGGAAAGTCATTTACATTTATTTAGAATTTTTTAAAAATTGATTTAAATAGTTCTACAAAACAGCATAATCACAATGGTAAAATTTCCTTGCTTTATCAACTCATTTAGTAGTAATAATGTGTAAGTATAATAAACCTCTGACTTATGCACAGAGCTAAGCAAGATATTCGAACAGTTTTTTTTCTCCCCACAGAATTAGAAAGTTGATAAGCTCTACTATTGTAATAATGAAATATCATTCAATATTTTCATTGCATAAAGACCTGGATACATTTTCTTTCACTGCAGTTTTCATCTCAAATTAGGATCTGAAACATTTTGCTTTACTCCATTCCTTTTTTAATTTTAAACAACTTTAAAACTAAACTGCGGAAAGGGGAGCAACTTTTGAAATGAAATCAATCTTTCCAGTTTTCAAGAAGTTTTAGATATAGCAATGATTACTGAAGATTGTTTTGGAAGACTAAAATAGAAAACAATAATTATTGACTTTAAAATTGGAGGGGGCTCATGGAGGAAACAGCAATATACCTCTGTTCCTCCTCATCGAGAATATCCTTCTTAAATCTAATACAAATTTTCCTACTCTACAGTAAGAAATATTTCCTTACAACTTCTTTCTCTTACTTCCTATACTTTATAGCATACTTTATGCTTTAAACACTTCCCAAATAACTTTCTAAGAAGGACTGTAGAAAAACATGGAGATATGTTACTTTAGTAAATTGATGAGTGTTTTAATTCATTACAGGAGGAAGTTTAGAAGTGTTTTAAGTGGTGTGTGTGTGTGTGTGTGTGTGTGTGTGTGTGTGTGTGTGTGTGTGTGTATGTGTGTGTGTGTGCGCGCGCGCGTGTGGTGCAAGTCTACTAATCCACAGATAGATATTGTTGAGAACAATAGTCACCAGTCTAAAAAAATGCTCTCTTGAAAGTGCCAATCCCTTGGTACTCACTGTTAAACTGCTGGATAGCTGATGCTCTTCAGGCACTGCTGAGTCCAAAGAAAGCCCCCTCCTTGCCCAGTATTTGCTGGAAAACATCATCATGGCTGGCTGCATGGGGAAATCTGTGCAGTTTCTTTTCTCTACACCAGGGGGAACCAGCGGACTGGTGGCTAAGTCTGAGTCTTCAGCTCTAGCTGCAAAGTAAGGGAAAGAATACAAGGGAGGCTAGGGAGGATGAGCAGGCTGCTCAGGGCGCTGTCCAGAGTGCTGAAGAAGGAGCAATGAAGCTTCCCTTCTCCCTGAGCTCTTTATATGCGTAACTGGGAACTGATGCAAGGCTGATTAGACAGGGACTCATTTCTGGCTGAGATGGTTACAGCCAGATTAAAGACCTGCGCCTTCAGTTTGTCTCCAACATGGAGATTTTTTTTTTCACAATGACCTTTTCGCACATATTGGAAAAACAACACACAAAAGAGCTTTCTTTGTACAAGAAAACAACTTGGCCTGAGCTACTCATTTCTCGTCTCCAAGAATACTTTAATCTCTTAAGCCATCAAATTTCATTTTTTTAAACATTAGCATTTTTCTGCCTTGGCTGTCTTTCATTATTTTAGTGTGATAACCGTCATAATAACGTACACTCTTTCCCAGTAAAGAAAATAACTGAATGCTCATTGATATAAATACGAGGCAATGTTTTTCATGTTCCATACAGGGTAGCATTACTGCAGAAAAGTTGTAGGACTTGATTTAGCTACAGGTCAGGTACTATAAATATGTTAAACTTAAGGATTCCTCTAGATGCTGGGGAAGAGGAAGGAATGTAAGATGTGAATGTGCCTACATTCAATCATCAATAATAATAATAATAATACTAATAATGCTCTCACACCTATATAGTACATCACTTTTACACACTTTTTTCACAACAACCTTGTAAGATACTTAGTGTAAGTGTGTTATCTCCATTTCAGAACTAAAAGAAATGAAGCTCACAAGGATTAATTAACTTACCTATTGTCTTTCAACTAGTAAATAGAAGTCAGTCATTGGATTCAAAGTCACTAACTTTCTATTATAAATATTACTATTATAAATACTACTATGATCTGACATGTTTATAGTGCTTAAAGGTTAGCAAATGGAAGGAACAGAAGGAAATAAGCATTTATTAAGCACCTACTATGTGCCAGGCACTGTGCTAAGTACTTCATAAATATTATTTTATTTAATCCTCATGACAACCAGGGGAGATAGCACTATTATTCCCTTTTAACAATTGAAGAAACTGAGGAAAACAGATTAAGTGACATACTTAGGGTCACGCAGCTAGAAAGTATCTGAGGCTGGATTCAAACTCAGGCTTCCCTGATTCCAGATCCAGCGCTCTATCCACTGTGTCACCTAGCTGCCTGGGTGCAGTGGATAGAATGTAGTATTTTACATACCTATCTCATATGATCCTTTCAAAAAGCTTATAAGTGCTACAGTTATTATCAACATTTTCAGGAAAAGGAGGTAATCAAAAATATAAATGGACAGTCTGGTGAGAAAACAAGTTGCTTTGCTGACACTCTTAGTTGTGGCACCATCTTTATGCTGAGAGTTACACTAGCTAGGCACGATCCTCTTCCTCATTACGTTGCATTCTATTCTCACTTTAAAAGCCCAGCTAATAGCTTGCAAAGTATAATCCTGCTAAGCTCAAACCCACAAAGAGCAGAGTAGGACTAATACTTTCATTATTGCGGATATTCTATGTTTACCAAGGTGGTTTAAGATTATATAAACTCTTTGACAGATTCATCATATTCTTGATTCTCATTGAGCTTGCGATTAAGTAAAACCCTCCAATTATTTTTCATATGTATTGCTTTTAAATCAAGAGTTCCCTATCCTTTACTTATGGAACTGATTGAATTTAAATGCAGAGGTTTACACTTATACCTGTTCAATGTCATCTTTTTTTACTTAGATTCATTGTTCCCAACTGCCAAGCCCTTTTGGAGTCTTGATTCTGTCATCCAATGTATCTATCCCTTCCAGCTTTATATCATCTGAAAATTTGAAACATTTTCTCTGTCCTCATTCAAGCCATTAAAAATGTTGACCATGGTAGGGCCAAGTAGAGGGGCCTCTGGCATGGCACCAGGAGCTACCTCCAGGTGGACATCTTTAATTATCAAAACTTTGGGTACAGTTGTTCAACATTCTACAGATTCACCTAACAATACTATCATCCAGCCCACATTTCTCCAATTTTTTCTGTAAATATATCATGAGAGACTTTGTTAAATGCCTTGATGAAATTAAGATATATTATGTATTCCTTTATGCACCGATATAGTTAAAGTAAACCTATCAGAAAACAAATTGACCTAGTCTTCATTTTATTTTCTAAGTACTCAAACCAACTTTGTATACATAATTAATGTAAAAAAAAGCCATCTATCCTGACTTTTAAATAGAAAATACTAAATGTATAACAAACATGAAGCTAACTAGGCAGTACAGTAGATAGAGAACTGGACTTGGAGTCAGGAAGACTTGAGTTCAAATGTAGCCTCAGACTCTTATTAACTGTGATCCTGGGAGTTTTCTCAACTGTAGAATGAGGGTAGTCATAGCACTTACCTTGCAGGGTTTTTCTGAGGACCAAATGAGATAATATTTGTAAAACAGCTTAGCACAGTGCTTGGCACATAGTAAGTGCTACATAAGTGCTAATTATTATTATTATTATTATCACATGAAGGCAAAATTGACTAGGAACAAGGGGTAATAGGTTCATTTGAATGAGTCAGTACCTCTAGTTCAGGGGTTATTTATCTGGGGTCTGTGAGTTGATTTTTAGATATTTTGATTATTTTTTAATATAATAACTGGTTACTTTTCTAATCCTAAGTATTTGAATTTATTCATTTGAAAGTATTTTTCTGAGAAGGAATCTATAGGCTTCATCAGACTGCCAGAGGGGTCCATGACATAAAAAGAAATTAAGAACCCCTGGTTTGGTTGCAAGTACCTCTCCTACATTTTGATCAATCAACCAACCAATTTACAAGCATCTATAGTGCCTACTATGCACTGGCACTGTATCTTAGAAAATTACTCTGAAAATAGTCTTCATATATAGATGGTCATTATTCATGATATCAAGAATGAAGTTGTATGAACAAGGAAAAAAATTAAAGCACACTATATAGTTTAACCAAAAATATCTTTTTCTTTCTATCTATTGTTTATTGCTATAGGACTAGAAAACTTTTTTTAAAAGTAAAGATGAGATTATGACCCAATAATTCACAGCCAGTCTCCCTTTAATAATTCAGAAATTGACATTTTGAAATAAGTCACAAACCAAAAAGAAGATGGGACTGGATTCCACAGTAATTCTCTGACCACACCACATCAAACATCTAATCAACTTAGTCTAAAATCAAGTCAAATTGGGTCATTTGGTGCCACAATCTGAAATGACTAAATTGGTCAGATGTTGAGACACAGCTATAGACACTGTTGCCCATGATTTGTCATTGACTTTCAAGTAGGCATTCAAATGATTACTTGGTTATTGTTGCAGCTGGCCCCAAACTTCCCATTCCTACCAGTTCTCATTCCATAAATGTAACTCCTGTTTCAATTAACTTCAATTCAATGAGCATTTATTAAGGGTTTCCAGGCACTGAGCAAAGCACTGGGAAAATAAATACAAGCAAAAGAAAGATGGTCCCTGCCCTCAATGTGCTTATATTCTTCTTTAAAATCAATTTAATCAGTGTTTTCTTTCTTTTGGAGTGGGGGGAAGGCAGGGCAATAGGGGCTAAGTGACCTCCCAAGGTCACACAGCTAGTAAGTGTGTCAAGTGTCTGAGGCCACATTTGAACTCAGGTCCTCCTGACTCCAGGGCCAGTGCTCTACTCACTGTGCCACCTAGCTTCCCCTAATGTGCTTACATTCTAATGGGGGAAGACAACAATAAAAGAAAACTGAAAAGCCAGGGTAGGACATGGGGGAAAGGTGGAGAAAAAGGTCTAAAGAGTCAGGACTGGTGCCTGGGGAGTAAAAAAAGAGTACCCATGGCTAGCCTGAGAACTTCCTTTAAAATAGACAATCTGAGAGGAATTAACTAGTCAGAGGAAAGGATTGCAGAAGTGGAGGGATCTTCCAGAGTGAGAAGGCTGCTGGGAAATGATGGAAAAAGAAGTCCAGAGAGTCAGGAGCAGAGTTGTAAGAGGAATAAAGACATTTAAGTTGTGACCAATCATTGTTGTTTTTTATCTTTCATTTTATTTTCTGAACCTACACATACATTTCAGTTTATCTATAAAATGAGGATAAGAATAGCACCTACCTAACAGGGTTATTGTGAGGATCAAATTAGATAATGTATGTGAAGGGCTGTAAAAATTTTATGTCATTAGGTAAAGATAAGCTGCTATTATTTTTGTGAGAACAAGTGCTACATAAATGTTCTCTATTATAATTAGCTATCAGTAATATGTATTAAAGTAGAAGCTGCTTCAGAAATCATCAACATATCTTACACATGGCATTACATTAATATTTATATCTCTCCACTGCAACTTAAAAGATAGGATCAACAGCTAAGCAATTTATAGTTTACTTGAAGAGGATGAAATTAAGCTAAAGGATAGGATAAGTGACTCATTCAGGGTCGCACAGTGAATCGGGAGCTAAACTGAGACCAGAACCCCAAGTTATATAACAAAATTAAAACTATATTGTTCAGCCATGCCATGACCAACCATGATTCCAGAAGACCCATGATGAAGCATGTTGTGTACATCCTGACAGAGAAGTCATGAACTCAGGGTGCAGAATAAGATTTTTTTTGGATGTGGCCAATGTGAGAAATTTGTTTTGCTTGACTAATGCATATTTGTTACAAGGGATTTGGTTTTCTTTCTTTTTTCCAATGGAGAGGAGAGAAAATATATTTTTGTCATTTGAAAAATAAAATTAAAATTTTAAATAGTATATTGACCAGGCTAGAGGCCTGATTGGAATTAAGTGACAACAATATGCCATTCCACGGCTATATGTAGAGGGCCAGAAGTACTTCAAGAAGAAGGTCAGACAAAATGCACAGCTGTGCAATAAGGAGAGATTGTGTATGATTGTGTCCATGTGGAGGCAATCGATGCGCTTACTCCAATACTCCAAAGAATCATGATTTTATCAATGTCTCATTCCATAAATCACAACTCCTTTGTAACTTAGTAGATGGCCTTCAGAATTGGCTGGGCCTGAAAGATTCATAACCCTAAAGCCAGCCTGGTTATGAACCTCCCCAATTTAGTTAGCTTGGTCCTTAGACAGAAGACATATGATCAATTACCAAGCCCTTATCCAAAGTCTTCCCAATGTGGTACAGGCTGTTTGTGCTGGATTAACCTTTGCAAACTCTAGGTAACCTCCATACCACAATGAGGCATTAGAATAGAACTTTAATGGAGATTCACATCCAATCCAATCCACTATTGTGATGTAGCCAAACAATTGACCATTTTTCCCTGTTTTATTTGATTCAATTGAGGACTGAGTTGGCATTACATAGACATTTCATTGTTGGGTTGATATTATATAAGGTTGTACTACAGTTTACCTAAATGGTACAGAAGTTCAAACAATCTTTCTTTAAAGGAAAATTATCAGAAAAATAGGCATGAAAAGGTGGCCCAGGATGCAGGTAAATATTTCTCACCTCAAAATGAATTTTTTAAAATAATTCAGCAGGCTATTTTCATGTACCACCCATCCCATAACATGTGAAAATTTGATGGAAAGCATGATGAAAATTTGAGCTTTGTCAAAGAGATCAAAAAAGGGGAAAGGACCTATTTGCACAAAAATATTTGTAGCAGCTCTTTTTGTAATGGCAAAGAATTGTAATTTGAGGGATGCCCATCGATTGGGGAATGGCTGAACAAGTTATAGTATATGAATGTAATGGAATACTATCGTTCCATAAAAAAAATGGTGGACCGGCAGATTTCAGAAAAACCTGGATAGACTTGCATGAACTGATGCCGAGGGAAGTGAGCAGAACCAGGAGAATACTGTACACAGTAACAGCAACATTACACAATGACTAACTTTGTTAGATTTAGCTTTTGTCAGCAATACAATGATCCAAGACAATTCCAAGACTCATGATGGAAAATGCTATCCACATCCAGAAAAAGAACTATAGAGTCTAAATGCAGATCGAAGCATATTATTCTCTCTTTGTTGTTTTTTTCCTTTTGTTCTGATTCTTCTTTCACAACATGACTAATGTGGAAATATGTTTAATATGATTGTATATGTATAGCCAAATCTGATTGCATACTGTGTCAAGGGAGGGAGGAGGGAAAAATTTAAAACTCAAAATCTTATAAAAGTGAGTGTTGAAAACTAGTAATAAATAATTTTTTTTTAAAGAAAGGCAGCCCAGGTGAAGAATCTAATACCTTTCCGTTTGTCCTTAAAAGTGGTGGGGGTGGGGGGTGGGAAGCAGGACAGGGAATAAACATTTACATAGTGTCTACCATGTTCTAGGCACTATGCTGAGTACTTTTTATAATATTAGTTCATTTGGTCCTCACAACAACCTTGCTAGGAGGTGCTGTACGCTTTGCCCAAGGTCACACAGCTATTAAATGTCTGAAGCCAAATCTGAACTCAGGTCTCAGATCAATAGCTAGACATGAGTCAACAATTGAACTAGGAAGGACTGTAAAAATCATCTAGCATCGATTTGGCAACCTATGACTAAATCTGACCCACCACCTCCTTTTGAATGACCCGTGGGCTAAGAAAAGTTCTAGCATTTTCAAATACTAATTTTAATACATAAAATCCAATTTTAGCTCATTACTGTTTAAAAAAAAAAAACACCAGGCCATTGGCCAGATTTGTCCCAGGGGCAATAGTTCACTGACTCTCCCAATCTGGTCCACTGTCATCATTTGTTAAGTGAAAACTGAGAGAAATTAAGTGACTTATCCAAGGCCGCATAGCTAGAGATGGAGCCAACATTAGAACCCAGTCTTCCTGTCCCCAAATCCACTGTTCTTTCCACATGATGTTGCTTCAAATTTAAAAGTTCAAACATGAAGATGCTCACTGAGAAATTGTAAGAATGGTTTAGCCATCTTAATTTAAGGAAAAACTAGTGCTTTGGTCCAACTTACAAGAGGCTGGAGACCAGTCTAGACTTCAAGAGTAGGAATAAAAGTCTATCATAAATCATTATGGTTAAGACACCATGGTAGTTGGGGGCCCAAGGAAAATAAGGCCAAGTTCCATCATCATAAGGAAGTCCCAAGAAAACTTCAATTCAATAAGTGTTTTTAAAATGCCTATGTTGTCCAAGGTACTCCACCAGGCTCTGGGAATACAACAAAAAGTAGTCTGACCTCAAGGAGCTTACATTTTACTGGTACTAAAATGGGCTCTGGTAGTACCCAAAGACCTGGTATACCCCAGGTGTAATGACAATTGGAAGAGTGGCATGAACTCTATGAACTATTATATTCTGTGCCCTCAGAGGAGCACTAAGCTATCTGGAAAACTAACGCTAACATATAGAAATCAATTTTAGCAAAGAAACTCTTACAGAGCAAAACTTTTATTACTTCAATGACACAACTCTCTGGTGTCCAATTTTATACTTAACAATGTAAGAGATATGTGAGCATCTTAACATTCAAATAAAATTATATAGAAAAAAATGGAAATGCAAAGATTGCTAGCATCAGAAGCAGAATTTATGCAGTAAACTAAAGAAATCTGGCTTGTTATATTTAACCTGGAGAACTTTGTTTCTTAGAGGTGCTAAAGATAGGATAGATTCTTATCTTTCTAGTATGTATTAATAATCTTGCCTAGATGACGTTAATTACCACTAGGTGCAAATTGTCCCAACTCCAAATCTGTAATACCTAGTTTCCTCAGTCAGTCAATAAACATATATTAAATTCCTATTATAACCCTAGCTCAGTCCACTAGAGTACATTATCTTATGTAGAGAGTTCAATAAATTTAAGGGCTAGCTAAAATGCAGCAGATTTTAAAAAATGAATATTTGTTGCTGGCAAATATACATAATAATAGACAGGAATTTAGACTAGCTTTGTTCTTCTTCCTGGCTTCCTTTTCACATCAGTCAGGGAATTGGAGGGTGGGAAGGAGGGAGGTTGGGGAGGGTAGTGGGAATAGTCTCCCAAAATGGATTCAGGGGACACCATCTCACAATCAGGAACTGTGAATAACACATAATTTTCTAACTTCAAGTCAGATAGTTTCCAGAGACCAAGGATACAGTCAGCACCAAATCAAGACAGTCAAAAAAATAGTCTTAATCTTAAAGGCCTGGGATATTGTTGGCTTTTGTTGGTTGCCTGGCTGGGTGTGGCCACTTGTAGCCATGACCATGCACTAATATGGTTTTAGCCTGTCCTTGTCTAGGAACGGCTTTCTAGCTACTGTTACTTCATAGACGGGGAGAGAGAGAGCAGTAGATAGCCCCAAAAACCAGAAACCCAGATTGCAAGAGAGCAGCTTAGCAACCACATGACCAGAAGAGATCCCCACCATCCAAGAAACAGCAGAAATAGTGATGCCCAGTAGAAAGTAGAAGCACAATGTTCAGTAGAAGCAGATATAGAGCTGGCTGATTAACAGAGGACACAGGCAGCTCTGAATCATTAGCAGTATGAAGTGCACCAGCCACGTATGGTCCCTGACATTTATCTCCATACGTGTGTGTCCTCCATGCATATTTCCTTCCCACTTTTTTCTGGCAATGCATGCTCCCTACATGTGGGCCCTACCTGGATGTATCCAGCTCACATCTTTTCTCTGTGTATATCCTGGATGGACAGTAAAATGGGAATTCATCAGTAGTTTATATGTTACAAATGGGTGCTAACCCACACATAGCTAGTACCTGGGGTAGTTTTTCTAGGGCTAGTGGGAAGGGGACGTCAGGTGTTTTATTTTAGAGTTTCTCTTACTTCTTGTTGGGCATACTTATCCTTTAGCTCAAACGGTATCTCTACAAATTAATCATATTTTGCAAATGTAGAGGCAAATAAAACTTAAGCTCAATTCTTTATTTCACAGTGACTTCAATTAATTCATTTTTAATCCGTTAATCTTCTGAAGAGCTAGGAAGGAAATCATCTATTCAACCTAATTTGTTTTTCTCCCTTTTCCTTGCCCTCCCCCAATCAGTTCCCTTTGATGTACTTTGTTTCTCCACTTAAATACCAATGGGCATCTCTTATTGCTGTTACCAGTTTGGTCCACATGGTGGATTCTTTACTAACTGACCTATTTCAAGGTTTGCTCAAAAGTTTTGCTTATTTATATGAGGAGGGAAAAGCAATCCTTCATCTTGAAATTTCTTAAGGGCAACAGTAGAAATTAGTGCTATGAACTAAATGACAAATGTGCTCAATTAAAGAAACTAACATCTTCCTTAGAAAGGAAAAGGGAGTAGGAAAAAAGCTCTAATTGGCAGTATCTTGGCACAACTCTCACACTGACACTCAGAAAAGTAATACCAAATTTGAGGCATGTTATAGGGGTGCCATTCAAAATCATAGTTCATAAGCTTCAACTTTTCGTTTTACCAGCACAAATAGCTTAGGTATCACCTTCGCCTTCCACCCATCTTAGCCTCCTATGAGCACCGTATGTTCTCATTTCATGCCTCTAATTATCAAACCCCAAAACTGAAACCTCGGCCCCACAAGCAGGATTTTGCAGAGGGCCCTCCCATAAGGTCTCCTGAAATGTCCTATTCATCCCAGAGAAACCTTCCTCTTATTGGTTGACTCCTGCGGGAACTGATTCAGTGGTAGTTACGATTACCTTAACTCATTTAAAAATACTTTTTCTTCAAAGCCAGTTCCTAGAAATAATGTATCAATGCATTTTACAGTGAAATTTATTCACTAAAAACCATCAGCTATTTTTTTTTACAATGAAGCCACTAGCTTAACAAATTTGCTTTCACAATTTCCTCTTGTATATTTAATAAATGTTTGTACTAGCCTTTCGCTATAAAATATGCAGGTTTTAATTCTGCACAGTAAGGATTTGTTTACAGATGGCTGGCAGATCTTAATATCCATACTTACATGTTTTATTAACTCATGTCTAGTCCATAACACAATAGGTTTGATTCTAAATCCACGTTACCACGCTCAATGTATAAATTAAGCCATTTAAAAGGTACTATAATTTTTTCTTGCTACCAGGTCACCATTTATCATTCCTAGGCTGAGTAATATCCAGGAAAGACATCTTTCCCAATACAACCTAACAACACAGCTACTTGTAATCCAGGTTTTTGCAGGATTGTACAAACTGCAATAAGCAAGTAACCATTTGATGGGTAGCAGTGTCTATAGCTGTGTCTCAACATCTGACCAATCCAGTCATTTCAGATTGTGGCACCAAATGACCCAATTTGACGTGATTTTAGACTAAGCTGATTAGATGTTTGATGTGATGTAGTCATAGAATTACTGTGGAATCCAGTCTCACCTTTCTTTAATTTGGTTTGCAACTAATTTGCTAACTACTAGTTTTTGTTCTTCAAATAATGAATCTTTTATTGGAGTGTCACAGCAAAAAAGGTAAGCAGTGTGATCCAATGGAAAGGGGATGAACTATCAGAGGAGATGGGTTCAAACCCTACAGATAGGCAGTGACCTGGTGCACTTCACTTAACCTAGGTCATGGCTGATCTTTAAGAGAGTTGGACTACATGGCTCCTTCCAGTTCTCAATCAGGATTTTATTATCAAAGCAAGACCTAGGCAATTTAAATAGCTTTCAAGTTATACTACACAAATCATTCACTTAAAAAAATTACTGCTCATGGATCCTAATTAGAATACAGTAGAACCCTCTTCTTGTCATACTTTCTATGTTCTTTAGTGTAACAAATGAAAAAAAATGAGATATACATGGTTAAGCTAGATGATCAAATTGCTTACTTCTGACATTCTTACTTAGGTAGGGGCTGCCTTTTGCCTTTTTGTATCCGTGCTTTAGCACAGTGCCTGGCCACAATCATTTATTGTTAGTGACTGTATGGGTGTTAAATAGCACAAAGAAAACAGCAGGTTAACTGGAAATGGAAAAAAAGTTTGTTTTTCCCATTTTAGGTACAACAGGTTGAAGATGATTAGTATCATCCTTTGCAAAGTTTAGAGAGAGCTTAGAATGATTACCTCCCTCTAATTCTGTGTACTTTATAGTTGTGTCCTGAGGATTAGTTATTATCTGCAAAATGCTTTGGAAATGCCTTTAACTGGTTCAAGGTTTTTGGTAACTAGTAATTTTTTGTTTTCCTGAAATGTTTTGTTTAGCTTTTTTATTTTTACATTGTCTTCAATCCATGTTGACTAAGCTATTTAAAATGGAAAAAAAAAATTGTCATATCACTATGGGACAAGTCCTAGGCCTTTTGCTCATAAAGTAAAAAATTTCAAGACATGAAATACTTAACAATTATTAAACTATTAAAATAGGGATCCTAGAAGTAAAAAAGTACCCTGGCCACTCAAGAGAACGTATTTAGAACTTTAAAAGAAGTCAAATTATCTAGATAGTTCTACAAGTAAAACTAATAATCTACTTTAGCTTTCTAGGATTATTTCTCTTAAGTATTTAACCTTAATTGTAGTAGCCTTTTGGCAGACTATTTCAGAATACTGAAAGTCCTATCTTCAATTGATTCAATTGAGAGTATCTTCTAATCCTTCATATCTATATGGCGTTTTGAGGTTTTCAAAGGGTTTTCACAAGCATCATCTCATTTCAATGTCACTATAACCTGGTGAGGCAGACAAGAAAGTTGTTATTCGTATTTTCTGATGAGGAGGCTGGGCTAACAAAAAGCCTACAGATACATATATATACATATATATATGTATATACATATATATACATATATATATACATATATATATATATATCTAATAAAAGGCTCAGGACTGAAATAGAAGCTAGATTTTCTAACTTCTAATATGTAGTTCTCTTCATTTTGCCATTCAGGCTCCCTTAAGAATATGCCTTTATATCACAATTTTAGTTGAAAACTAGAATTATTGACCATTCCAAAAAATAACTCAGAATTCACCTGAATTTTGTTTTGTCTATGCAATTCAAGATGGCAAAATATTTACTCTCCCATTTGCTTTTTGCTGTTTAATGTAGTCTTGGTGAGAGCTTACTCAACAACTTTAATGACATTTTATATGAAAAAAAAGACAGCATATTTAGTTAAAATGTGTTTTAAGCAAAAAAGTTTATATTTTTAAAAGTGTCATTAATTTTACAAAAGTTCAACTTGCAAAGGAGTAAACATCAAAGTAGGTGGCAAATGGCATAGGAAATTCTCCACCCATCCACCCTTTTCTCCAGAAAAAAACTAACATTCAGACAGGAAGAACAAGAAGGGCATCATGATGTTCTAGTAATTTCCTGGATAACAGGAAATGAAAGATTGGAGATGTTGAGCTTTCGATCAGTTTGCTTTTTCTCTGAATAGGCTTATTCATTATTAACTGATAAAAGATAACACACATGTAATATTAAAAGCTAAAATATAATGGTTCCACTGTGATGATTTTCAGCATCTATTCAACTAGAAAAGAAAGTTTACTCAGCTTCCCCAACTTCCTGAAATAATCGATCTTCTCGTTCATTTCAGTACTGTGTTAAAAACTTTTTCTTTTTACACTGTGAACATCAGGTTCAATAAGATGCTTTGAAGGGCCAGATAATAATCTCCTTCATATTCAACACCACTGCCTGTTCAGGACATGGTGATCAAGAAATTTTTATGCTATGACAGGGTAGATTTCTTTCTCACTTCCACAATTCATTCAAAAGACTATTTCAAGCATACAAAAGCTAAGATATACTGAAGTCCAGCTTGGACCCTTTTTTTTCCCCTAGACTAAACAAGAGACTTTCCCCCTAAGTGTGATTTAATTGAAAACACTAAATCAACTTCAGGTTTATTTCATAATATGTACAGTAATTAACAAATTACAATACAGTGAATCAGTTATGTTAATTCCACATAACTTTAAAAAGTCATGCAGTACATAGTGTGCTATGATATAAACAAACAGCCTTTGTCATATACAAAAAAAATGCATTATTATGAGAAATGTGATTACTATCTTTGCAATTCTATACATACTTTAAGGTTTCCCTCCAGGAGTCCTTCATAAAAATTTAAAGAGTTTACTAATCAGTTAATGCATTATTAGGAAAGAATAAACATTATTAGTAAAGTTAGATTACTAGCAATTAATTTTAAAATTACACCAGGAACAGGATTAAATGTATTCTCGTGAAATAAATCTTTAGTTAAGAAAATAGTTTTGAAAAAAGAGCTCATACTGAAGGTATGCATTAATTTTGTCAAATTAGTTTGTACAAATCAAGTCAAATTTATTACGCTGAATAATGAAAATATGCCTATCCTTTTAATGCTCATAAATAAGTGCTCATATATGTAGTATTTATATGCACAAGTGAAGAGATGTTAACATGTAAAAATATACTGTTCCTCCACTTATGGGAAAAACATAGATCATTATGTGGACATCAAATTCAATTTTAAAATGTCCAATTCAAATCTACATTCAATCAGCACAAATACTTAAGCAGAGTATTTTTTGTAAACAGTTAAGAAACAAATCCTTTTTTTGTTTGTTTGTTTTTTCAGTCAAATCATCTCTACTGGGAAACAGCTACTTTTCAACTTGGCCAGAGGCTTCAATTTTTATTCCATCGAATCCAAAATCCACCAAGACTTCTGGGTAAACAAAGTGAATGCTTTTAAAAGTGCATAATTTCCAACTCATCCACTTTAAATATTATGCAATTCCAGTTCATTAGCAAGAAAAGAAAATGCACTTGGCTATAAAAATATTAAGGAATGTTATTGAAAAGAAAAGGCTATTTGGTAGAAGTAACTACAAAAATAATTAGTTTAAATCTTTGTAAAGCTTTAATGCAAGAACATCACAGTACACTTTCTTTCCAAAAACCTTAAAGCGTAATCAACTCCAAATTATAAATATCCACCTTTCAAGTACTTGAAAAAGAATCGCAGCAAAGTGTCTCTTAAAAAATTAAGTAAAGAAGACTGATCATGCAGGTGTTAATCTGCTGACACTCTGTGACATCCCTAACTGCCTCGTGTTGTCATCTCTGGTTCCATTGGTAGTAATTAAAGGCAAGGAGCTATTCTGAAATGCAGGTGTAGAACAACTAATCACACCAACATTTTCATCTTCCCCAGTGTCTGAATCTGGTGTTGTGACTTCACTGTTGTGGTGTCCCAAAATTTCACAGACTGCTTGAGGCAATTCCTAGGTAGAAAAAAAAATAATGAAAGTTAATAGTCATGGAGAAGAAGGAAATTGTAACAGTAATTTTTTGTAATGTTTAAAAAAGTATATTTCATTCAAAGCTACTTTAACAGGCTGCTTTATTTATCTATTAAAATTGGTGTTTAGATCCTTGAAGAAACAAAAGTATGACAACAAAACAGGAATTCTCATAAGACGTACCCTAGACAAAAATAAAACACAGAATAATGATTTGGTTTGAACTCAACCTGCTGAGCATTAATTTTGCTTTTTAAGGGGAAAAAAAAGTAATTTTACTTTGTAAAATAGATTAAAAGTCCAATTAGTAAAACTTAATAGAACAACCAAAATACTATTCATTTAATTATTTCTGATCATCATCTCTGTTTCTCACTACTGCAAACTTAATAGAATGCCCTATTCTGCATTTTCTAATTCAATTGGATAATTTATCAAGACTTAGTTAAATTTTGTTGCCTCTCAAGTCCTCTTAAATGTTTTCAGTAATGTTTGCTACATTGTCTTAGTATGTGTTATTTCCCAACTGGCAAATGTTTTCAATTAAGAGAGATAATCCATAATAGTAGCCAAAAAGCTGGCCAGTGCTTTCCTTGGCATGCCTAAAACTATCACTTATTTATTTTGCCTCAAGTAAAGAATAACTCCTCTGGCTGCAAATCTCAAATTCTTCCAATTCTTAAAATTACTACAGCATACCTTGCATTTGGTCATCTGTATAGAAATTGCTTCTGCCTTACATAGTACATCTTCCACATCAATTTTCATGGACAACTCATTGATATGCTAAAATGCATTCATAAAATAAAATTACAATCAGAAATTAGACATATCATAATATGCTAACATAAAAATGTTTTCAGTTCTATCTCGATGGTGATAAAATTCTTACCACTCAAGTATTCAATTTATACAAATATTTTTCCTACCAAAATGCTTAAATTTTTTTATCCTAAAGCATTTAAATTTATTGAATAAGTTCAGTAACTGTACAAACAATGTATAACCTATAAGAAAAGGAAGCTGCTCTCTAATTTAGATAAATTTCATGTTTTTTGTTGAACATAATTTTCACTTTATCCAAGAAAAAAGTGATTAGTACATATTTGTTGCACTCTCCCATCTGGGTCTAGAACTTCTGCAATGATTTGAATACAGGTTAAATTCTTAAAATAAAATCTTTTTGAAATGACAAGAGCATATAGCCAAACACTAAAAAGTAATTACTTCTCATCACTATCTTGCTTTGCTAACAAAGATTCCCATGGAGGCGAATATTTCTAAATGCACTGAGAATAGGTCACCTTTACCTGCCTTCTTTATATCAACGATTATTAAAGCACCTCTTTTGTCCAAGGCAACCCTTTAGAGGCTCTAGGAACTCCACTTCAAAAACCACAACAGTCAAGGAATTACAATGCTCTACATACCACTGGAGGGATACGACATGTAGAGAGAAGTACCTACAAGTACTTACTGAGGAGCTGGAAGGCAATAACAAATAAAAGATTTCACGGAGTTGCTGACAGCTAAGCTAAGCCTCAGAGGATTGGGGGAGGGCGGGCAGGGGTGGGGAGAACTGCAGAAGAATTAAAGTCTGAGAAAGATTTCAGTTGAGTGTATTTGAAAAGCACAAAGGGGGAATAAGTACGTCAAAAAATGTTAATCTAACGGTCTAATTTGGTGGGGTATACAGCATAGGTGAAGGGGAACAGGATGAAACTTTTTAGACACAGACAAGGTGTCTTGCTTTGACTTTGCTTGATTATGAATATTTGTCACAAGGGTTTTTCCTTTTTTTTTTCTTTTCGATAGGAGTAAGAGTAGGAAAGAAAATAAATGCTTGTTAACTGGAAAAAAAGAGAATAGTATGAAATGAGGTTTAAGATTCTAAAGAATCTTAATGTCAGGCTCCAGAAATTGTATACAGAGTGCTCCAAAAATCTAAGTGCAATTTTAAGCTTATATTAAAGTTTAAGCCAGAATATTCTGTATCAACCTCAAGACAATAAAGAACCATGAAAGATTTCCAAGCAAATGAGTGACATGGTTAGAGCTAGTCCCTAAAAGCTAAGTTTCAGCTCTTACCACTCTCTTGAATGACTGACAGTGAAAGTGTAGGTCATGGAAGTTGGAGCTGCTGAACTAGGAAGCCGGAGTGCTAGAGAAGATATCAATAAAATTCCACAAAAATGAACATAGGGACTGAGAGATTCCTTGAAAAAGGAGGACAAGAAGCCTGGTAGAAACCAGCAACAATGTCAAAGAGGGTAGGCAACACAACTTCTTGCAAAGCCTGAAAGACCACTACTCCAAGGGCTCAACCACAGCAGCTTCCCTGCTCTGCCCGCTTCTCTGTTCTATTACAGCAGTGCAAGGAGTTACCTCTACAGGTGCAAGAAGCATCTCCAAGATCATCTACCTATAAGTGATCTCCGAGTTCCTTTACAATGCTAAAATTCAATCATCATAAGTGAGAAGTCAGCCATAGGACAAAGCTATAAACTCCTTGGGATACAGGATTCTTGAGAACCCTACCACCACTCACACTTGGCAGTCATCTACAGCTTTGAGGAAGGAAGGAAGGGTTGAAGATTTTGTGAGTTTTGCAGTTAGATCCCTTTGCTAATGAATTCTGGGTAAGGGTATATGTAAACAGTTACACGCATATGGAAGTGAAATGTTTTCCTTTCTTTGTAGCACCAGAAGCAAAGGCATCCAAGCCAGGCTCTTCCAACAGGTGGTGGAGGAGATGGAAAAAAACTCTGTCTACTGTTTCAGCTGGGGAAACCACTGAGGCTCTCTCTGGTGACAAGATCACAATTTTCAGCTTCATTCATGTTTTGTATAAGACATATTTAAGGAAATGAATGTGGCCTAAATTTGGAACAATGGGTATATGATATTATAACTTGAAGCCACTCAAGAAATTTATTTATACTCCACTGCAAAAATGTTCTGTATGTCAATGCCACCAAAATGAAACAAAGAAAAATCTACTAAATGCTAAGTCAGGAATGTGCTGAACTTAATAAACTATCACATACCTTAAGTATTTCATTAAAACCATAATGCTTTTCTATGATTTGCTGCTTTTCAGATTCTAGAATAGCACAGCAAATTAGTAGATGGAAATTCTGACAAGGTAATTCAGTCCACATTACCTACAAAAAAAAAACAGAAAATTAAACAGAAACTAAAAATTAAATAGAAAATTAAATTATTCCTAAAGTTTCTAAGATGCATTTCTAAAATTTTGATTCCCAGAAAGACAATGCTATGCTTTATGCTTACATTAATCGCAACGCCAAACACAAAAAAATTCTCACTCAGCAGCCCTAGATGCTGGTAGGGAAGTATAGAAAGGGCCTCTTTGTAATCAAGCAAATGAACTAAAAGAGAATAATTCAGAAAAAATCAAGCTGAGGTATTCTGAATAGAGAGCATCCTCAAATCATGCCACATAGCCAAGTTTGGCAAACTTATTTTGCCTCATCTATAAAACTGACATTCTCTAAAAAGTTCAAAAGACCTAGGAGTGTGGCCAAGCCAAAGCTTTAAGGCTACTTTTTACAAGATTTCTTCTGACTCCTCAAATTCTTCATTTTAATTATTTCTCCTACGAGGGACAGGCTAAGCCTTGGGAATATAAGTTCCATTATCACATCTTTATAAAGGAGAAAGAGTACACGAGTATGGCTGCACCACCAGACACCCAACCCTCGTAAAGTGGTCTGTCCAGTTCAGTACCTTGCTTCCAATGCTGAGGAGAAATTTAAAAATCTACCCCATGCAATGAAACAAGAGGCACCATGATGAGTGGAGAGTGCCAACTCTGAGGCTGAGGACAAACACTGACTGTGAGATGATGGGCAAGTCACAAAACCTCTTAGTAGCCCAGGCAGTACTCTAAGAGCATAAATTACAAAAGGAATTAATAATCTACACCAGAGTATATTCAGAAGGAATGGTGATAAAAGGTGAAACACACTTTAATGGGTATGTTTGAGTGGTGACACTACTGGAATACGGACAAATAATTCTTAAGTCCAGCTCAATAACATAACCTTTAAAAATTATTTTCTAGAGTGATGCAATGACCGTGTATTTTAATATGGTATTTCTTTTAATCATGTATAACTACCGCAGCTTGGTGGAACAGTACAGGGTGTCCCTAAAGTCTAGACACATAGGAAATCTCATTGACATCTCATTAACTGTTTCACCAAAGACTGTGTTGTTCAGCGACTTCTTTTTTTTTTTTTTGCTAAAGGAGGTGTACTCAATGAAAATCACAGATGCAACACACTTGACTGAACCCATAAAGAGTGAATGTGCTAAAACTGATGGCAATGTGGCATCACTGCATCGAATTCATGTGAATCTTGCAAAGCGCATCAACCTTTGCAACACAAATGATGGGAATCACATTGAAGATGCTATTTTGTTAATATGCCAATTAAATAAAATGTTGAAAATTTCATTCATTTCATTTCTTGAAAATATGCATTTCTGCCTATGTGTCTAGACTTTAGAACACCCTGTAGAGGGTAGTAGTAGAGTGCTGGGCCTGGAGTCAGGAAAGCTTGAGTTCAAATATGACTATCTAGACACCTACTGTGTGACCCTGGGAAATTCACAACTTCCATTTGCCTCAGCACCCAGAGTTATTGTGAGGATTAAATGAGATAATGATCATAAGTACTCAGCATAATGCCTGTGTAGATGCTCTATAAATGCTAAATAGAATTAATAAAATTATTCACATCGCTGCCTTGTCCTTGCTAAGCCTGGAGCCTCAACTTGTACTCTGGCCCCTAAGCTTTCCCATCATTTTGGGGAGCACAGCCCAGCAATTATTCCTTCTCTTTCATCTTTAAACTCACCCTTTCTATTGTACTTTGTCCCCCACAAACATGCTCAAGCCTGCCCAACCATTAAAAAAACAACTTTTTAACCTTGCCATCTGCTCAAGATATCAGCTCTCTCCTACCTTCAGTACTTCTAATCTAAGAAACATTCAAAGTAAATTCCACTTTAAAGTTTAATTATAATGCAATTAAAGTCAAAATTTTCACTTAAAATATTCTAGTCAGCCAAGGCAGATTTAGTAGCTATTTCTAACATGTGATGTTTCCTTTGTATTTTAACAAGCCTTAATCTTTTTTTAATGAAGTTGGTAAGTCATGAAAAAGAATTGATAAACATGAAAAATAACACCAATTAAAATATATATCAATTCTGCTTCTAAAATTCATTCTAGAACACAGAACAATCTGATAACTGCATAAAGCAATAAAAATCTTCTCAGTCTGAACATGGTCCTCTCTCCTAGTAAGGCACAAGGATGACTAGGAAAGAGAACTTTTGAAGAATATCTAGTACCAATAATTGGCATCATCACCACAGTAGAGGTTTAAGTGGATAGGCTTGCTACTCTCACAATGGACTTAATTTTCCCACTTTTTGCTGAAGATGTCCTCTGTGCCTCTTTTTGCTTTGGTGTGTACTTAAAGATAACCTGACATTATACCATTTGTTCAGTGTAAAAAGATGAATGTAAAAAACTTTAATCCTCTGGACTTTAAAATATACATTAATCCAGTATACTAATCACTTGGTGTCTCCTGTGCACAGCTGAACAAGCAGCTACCTTGACTTAGAGCGTCACAGCTATCCCATAAGCTCATCTGTTTCAGAGCCTGCAAGGACTCTGGAGTACAAAGTACTCTGGTCTATGACAGATTTGCTAAACTTCTTCTTGGGATGAAGCCCTCCCAAGGCACTTGTTCATAGCTCTAGCAGCTCCTGGTCAGAAGAGATGGTTCCAGGGTATGCCTGACACTACCTTCCCCTCTTCCAGTCTCTGGTGGATTTTGATATACTCCCAGGGACTCCAAAACATCTTGGATGACTCTGAGCTTCACACTTCCATGGGCAGACTAGTGATGTAGAAGAAAAGATTACAAATAAAAAACCCTAATACATTCAAAAACACTAGAAAATTTCAGTTTTACTCTACAGAACAAAGTATATTTCTCTGGATAATAGAAGTGAAGATTCAGTAAGTATAAAATACAGTTTGTTACCTCCCATAATCGAAGAATATCTAGAAAGCTAAATTCCCTTTTGAATCTAATTAGAAGCCAACGGAAACAAAAATAAAGGTATCCTGAGTCTTGAGATTCTGAAAAGAAAGGAAAGAACAGGTATTTTAAAAGCAAAAAGCATGCTGTTGTGGCATGTGTGACACTGTAACACACTATAGAGCTATCTATGAAACTTATGACATATTTAGTCCAGGCCATTAAAAGAGAAGTGTTCTTGAACATGTATTAGTAATTATCAAATAATGAAAACTCACAGGTTAAACTGTTAAAGGGAATAAAAATCTGTTGCATACTCATGTACATACATATTAATGTGCCTGTGTGTGAATATATATATGTATACATATACATACACATATAAACACATTTCATTCAGTGAATCACTGTATTTTTTCTAGACTACAATTATAAAAAGATGATTCTGTTTCAATCATTTTCCAAAGATATCTGTAAAATTTTTATAAGCGTTCTTTTTTTCTTAAGAGCTCCTTATTTTTTTTTGTAGACAACCAACTAAAATTAGGAATTAGTTTTGATTCACATAACATACCTAAGTAACTGCAAAATCCACTATCCAGCAAGCGAAGTAAGGTACTTAGCTGAATTAACTGTGTCTTCATGCCTTGCATCTGTTCTTCAAAATTCTGATGCTTTAAAAGGAAAGAATTATTATGGCTCCATGGAGGATATAAATACTTTATACCATCCAGATAGTCACATATTACAAAAGTGTCATTTCTAAATTCAATCGTGAACTTATCATTGTTCTGTTAATATCTGGGATAAAAATTTAATTCTAAAATAAAGCCTACAAAGATGGAAAAAAAATTTGGTTTCATTGTCTTGGCAAGTCGATTTTTTTTTCTTTTACTCTTTTCTAAAACAAAATGCAGAGACATCATCTCTGAAGTGAATAATTCATATACTTTCCATCTAGAACAAGAAATTTAGTGTGAAAGTGTCATGCAACTAAACATAGGAACATTAAGAAAAACAAATAGTTGACAAATTATTTCCCTTCATTCTAAATATCTCAAATTATAAAATGAAATCAACTCCTAAGTACTTCTCCTCCTCATTAAATTGATACAAATGACTGGTTGCTTAGGTGCATTCCTTAGATTTTAGCAATTCCTTAGATCTATTGGAAAGTATTATAATAAGCTTTCATCACATACAACTGATATATATAATAGTAGAATTAAGCACTATATGTTAGCATTTAGAAAACAGGTAATCACTACAAGCCACCATGGGATCAGTAAGAACAAGATAAGTCCATTCTCCAAAATACAAATAAGTCAAAGAATATGAAGTTATTTTTCAAAAGAAGAAATGCAAGCTAGCAAGATTATATGAAAAAAAAGCTCCATATTACTAATAATATAAAAAACACAAATTAAAACACCTCTAAGATTATACCTCACATATACATCATACTGGCAAAAATGACAAAAGATGAAAAATGTCAATTGTTGGAAGGACTATGGGAAAACAGGCACACTGATGCTCTGATGGTGGAGCAATGCACTAGTTCAGACATCCTAGAAAGGAATTCAGACAAAAGGAAAGGTTTCAAAGAAACCTGAGAAAATTTGTATAAACTGATACTGAGTGAAGTGAAACTGGACCCTGGAGATTAATTTGTACCATAAATATCAATACAATGCCAAATCAGGATCCCAGAGAACCAATAATGAAATGACATATGAAAGACCCAAGGAGCAGAATGAGACATACATTTTTGGACCTAGGCAATATGAGTATTTGGGTTTTTTTGTTTTTAGTTTTTTTGTTTTTTTTTTTTTGCTTAACTATGCACATTTGTTACAAGGACTTTTCTTTCCTTTTTTTTTCCAATGGGAAAATTAGGAGGAAGAGAGAGAAAAGAAAGGCAGGGTAGTGACAGATAGGGTTACTTGAAAAAAAAAAGAAAGAAAGAAAAGAGAGTCATTGAAGCACTTTTTTAAAACACACAGAAGGCCAAAAAGAATCACAGAAGCAGAAAAGCTTTGAAAGTTACATGGGGAAATTTTTGGATTTTAAAAGAAGCACAAGCTGTACACGGTAATTTACAGATGTACAAGCCTCTTTTTCTCTATTATGTATAAGAAAGTACTCATTTTATTCAGTACTGATTAACAAATAAAATTTTTTTTTTAAAGCAAACAATACCAGCCTTCAAATAACTCAAAAGCATACTATTTCTTGCCCAGGAGAAACAAAAGTTAAATGTACTCAAGTTTAATAGTAAAATAGCATTTTAAAAGTTTAATAAATTGTGGGCTATGTTTATTTGAGAAGTAGAGACCAGATAAATCAGCAGACAAGAAGAGCTGTATGAGAGAAGGAAAGGAAGCAGAGAAACAGGAAAAATGGAAAGGAGAGAAACTAAGAAAAATTATAAAGGATAGCAGTAGAGTGAAAAAGGTAGGAAGTGTTATTGCTTGCTCTAGGCTGCAGGTAAATATTTCTCACCTCAAAATGAATTTAAAAAAATAGTTCAGTAGGCTATTTTCATGTACACCCAACCCATAACATATGAAACATGACGAAAATTTGAGGTTTGTCAGAGAGATCGAAAAAAGAGGCAAGGACCTATTTGCACAAAAATATTTATAGTAGCTCTTTTTGTGGTTCCATTTGAAATTGAGGGGATGCCCATCAATAAGAGAGTGGCTGAACAAGTTGTGGTGTGTGACTGTGACAGAATGTCATAGTGCTATAAGTAATGACAAGCAGGATGGTTTACGAAAAACCTGAGAAGACTTATGTGAACCACTGCAAAGTGAAGTAAGCAATACCAGGATACCATTGAACAGAGTAACAGCAATACTATACAATGATTGACTGTGAATGACTTAGCTATTCACAGCAATACAATGATCTAAGACAATTCCAAAGGATTCATGATGAAAAATGCTATCCACCTCCACAGAGAGAACTGATGGAGTCTTAAATGCAGAAAAGGCATATTATTTTTCACTTTTTGCATTTTTTGTGGGTTTCTTTTTCTTTGTGTCTGTGTCTTCTGTAACAACATGACTAATACAGCATGATTGAACATGTATGACTTACAGAAAATTGCTTACTGTCTTATGGAGGGAGAAAATTTGGAACCCAAAATTTTAAAAAATGAATGTTAAAAATTGTCTTTACATGTAACTGGGGAAAAAAATAAAATATTATTAAAAAGTGAAAAGAAAAGAAAATTTGAGGGTTGTATTGAGAAAATAGTGGAAACCTCCCTAGGAGTTGCTTCTAGTTCATCAAATACAGGCAACAAGAAGAAAAGCATGAAAGCAAGAATACATCTATCCCTGGTTTCTCACTTCTTACTCTTCTCCATACAATGCCTTCCTTTTCAAACACCTCCCCTCTAAGCATCCTCTTCTTCCTCTTTAGTCAAGTCACTAGACTTCCAATTCTGTCAATATCTCTTGTTGCTTATATGCATTATTAAGCTCTCATCTTTTCTCTTAAAATCCACTATTTTTAGATGACTCTCTATTGCCTTGTTAATGCTCTGATTACATTATTCTGGGCACTTAGAATGTTTCAAATGGTTTTTAGTTGAAGACAAGCATAATATGCCATACATGTTAATAATTATACATTTCTGAGAAAATATCAATGCATTATAGAGAAAGGGGTATGGTTAAACAAGTAAAATGCAAGAGGAAAAAATTAGAAAGGTTGAAGAATTATCATAATGACAAAGCCCAAGGTCACACCATGTTCAGGAGCAGTAAGGCTATTACTCAATGTATGATTAAGCCTTGTCTTAAACAGATAAGAAGATCAAGATCAACTATTCTACATGGAAAAAATTCATTTATTTAATCAATATCCTAGAAAGGGACATGACTCTTCTGCAGATGGGAATGCTTTCTTATATTAAATTCTGATCTTTCTGCTACTTACATTGTTAAAAATACCCTTTTTTCTATTAAATAAAATAATGTCAACATTCCCAAGTCTTGAGGGACCACTAAAGGAAAAAAAAAAACCCTACTGGGAAAAAATTTATATAAATACTTCCTCAAGTTATCTAAAGTCACAAATTAAAGAGACCTACATATGGAAAACGTTATCACTAAAGCTACATTTGTAGATCCAAAAGTAAAGAAAATCTTTTTCTTACCATTTGATTCATGTAAGATACAAAGCACCAAAAAGCATCCACCTCATTCTCCATCACATACAAAAGAGGAGAAAGCAAGTCACTCATTCCTTGGACATATCCTGCAAGAAAAAAAGGGGAAAAAGAACAAGTTACAAACTTAAGTTAACATGTGCCCAAATTTTAATATTAGTAAATATGAATATACTTTAACAATGGCAAAATGTTAATACCTTTGCATGCTCTTAAAGACACATATGAATGTCATGCATTATTTTAATGAAAATTGATTAAACAGCTAGTATGTAAAAGAGGCAGAGAAACAGCATAGCATAGTGAATAGAAGGCTGAACCTTAGAATCAGGAAAAATTGGGTTCAAGGACTGCCTCTAACACACACTAACTGCACAACCATCAGTAAATTCTTAAAGCTCTCTGTCTCAGGCAACTCTAGAAGACTATGTTACAGACGACTTACTCATCTATTGTGTGGGAAGACATTTCCACACCAGGAAATCTCAACAATGATTAAATGACAAACACAAACTAAAAAAAAATAAGAAAACTGCCTGAAAATTCCATTAAACCACATATAGTCATTTAAAATGTTATCCCAAATATGACAATTAACTTAATACTTTCTCAAATAGCTGAATTTAAAGGTAGCTTCAGTCAACATTTCAGAAAACCATATGGATACACATTTTATCACCTATAGCTTAATCTTAGGTAACCAAAAAAAGGTAGTATCTTAGTAAATTTCTAAAAACTTATATACTTCTAGTCTATGCAGTCAACAGTATTGTAAGAAAATTCTCCAAATTATCAAGAAAGGATCTATAAGCAACTTAAAGAAGAGAACAAATTATCTTTCCCTCATGACTTGCAAAATGTTATTGCTGTAACTGCCTACACACAAGCACTTACATGCATGCACTCACATTATCAAGGAGAACTATAAAAATCATTTCTCTACACTGATGAGAGATTTTTAAAAACAAGTAATATACTGAAAAATGTTTATGAAAATATATAATAATAGCTTTCTATATTAGTATCTCATTCCTGTGAGAGACCGCATAATCCTTGGGGACAGGGACCATCTTATCTAAATATTGTATCTTCTCTAGATTCTAGCTTAGTGCTCAGCCCACAGGAAATGATAGTATGTCATACTGTGATTTTATAAAGAATTCTCCCAAATGCTTTGTTATTTATTCTTGTTGTTAAGTCATTTCAATGTCCAACTCTTCATGACCTCATTTGGAGTTTTCCTGGCAAAGATATTGGAGTACTTTGCCATTTCCTTCTCCAGATCATTTTTACTGGTGAGGAAACTGATGCAAAATGGGTTAAATGACTTGCCCAGGGCCACACTGCTAGTAAGCACCTTCTGAAGCCAGATTTGAACTCAGGGAGATGAGTTTTCCTGACTCCAGGCCTGGTGCTTTATCTATTGTGCCACCTAACTGTGCGTCACACCCCCTCAGGCTAATTCTAAAATATTTGCATTTTTGAGGAAGGAAAGACCTGAGGATGTGGGGAAATCGTAATAAGGATGTTTCTTTTCTCATTTCATATCTGTACCTATGCTATACCTTACAGTCTCAAGAGACCTATGCTATAACTTACAGTCTCAAGAGTTGCCTTGAATATTGAAAAGTTAAATAGCTTGTCTAGGATCACACAGTCTGTGACAAATGCAAGACATGAATGAATCATGGTCTTCATGACTCCAAGGCTGGCACTCTATCAGCTATACCATGCCGCCTCTCATAAGAAAGACTATTCTTCCAACGGTATGGACAGAAGGAGGGTGGAATAGGTGAGGAGTGGTAGTAAAGGCAGAAAGATCTATGAAAAGGTAAGGAGAATAATGAAACAAGTCCTAGGGATTGAAAAAAAGTTTATACTAGGGTTGTGGACAACAAAGAAAAAGGTAAATATTCAAGAAATGTTACATGGAATCAACAAGACCTGGAAATTGATTAGTTGGGGAGTAGGGAGAGAGAAGAATCAAAGATAACCCCAATACTCCAAATATAAGAGACTGAGTAAACAATGGTACCAGAGACAGAAACAATGAAGAAAGAAAGTAGAACAGATTTGGGGGGGAAAGAGAACACCCTATTTTTAATGACAACAGGACAACCAAGTGGAATGTAGGATGCCAATGTACCGTTTTTCTGGTGCATACCAACATTCTTCCAATTATGTAGGTTCAAAACCTTAGAATCACCTTCAACTCCTACATACCCAATCAACTACCAAATCCTGCAGATTCCACCTCCACAAAAGCTTTCTCATCCAACCCCTTCTCTCTATTCAAATGCCTACCATTCTAGTTCTTGACTTCATCACCTTTCACTTAGCCTACTGCAACAGCCTTCTAACTTATTCTCCCTGCTGCCCCTCTCCAATACATCCTTCACAAGGCTGCCAAAATAGTATCCTTAAAGTATAGATCTGACAATCAATAAACTCCAGTAGTTCCTTATTACCTACAGAGTCATATACAAAATCCTATTTGGCATTTAAAACCCTTTACATCTCAGCTCCAACCTATACCTATCAGGCCTATTATAAATTGCTCCCTTTCATGAACTCTGTGGTCCAGCCATCTGGGCCTTTTTGTTGTTCCTCTAACAATACTCAATACCTTCATCTCCCAATCCCTCACAACTGGAATGCACTCTCTCTCCTAGTTTACTTCAAGGCTTTGTTCAAATACTAACTCCTACAAGAAATCTTTATTTCCTACAATGACTACAGTCATGCTCCATGAAGTTATCTTCTGTTTTGTATTTATTTATATATGTGCATGTTATATCCCTTGATCAAAAATAAGTTTCTTGAGGGCAGGGTCTTTCACTTTTGTCTTTCTTGCACTGCATTTAGAAGGTGCTTTAATAAATGCTTACTGATTAATTAGAATATCAGGCAGAGTTAGGTTACCACACAGGTCCATACAATGGGTTAAATTTATCTAAAAACTATAAAATAATCTCTTGGTAAATACTTTGGTCAGATACTTACTAGAGGGTTAAGAACTGGATCTTTTATTTCATTGGTATCAGGAACCCCTGGATGAGGAAACTCCCTCTACCAATGAAGGTTTATACCTTCTGTGCAATTTATAGTCCTAGGGATTTGTCTAGAGTACAAAGAGTTTGAGTCACTTGTCCATGGTCACACTAGAACACTTTAAACCTATTTACACACACACAAGAACATTTTAAACATTTACACACACACACTAAATCCTTTTCTCTCTGTCTCTCTGTCTCTCCAATTTTCAGGAAAAGAGCAATAAGTAGCCTTATTTATTGGGTAAACAAATAACGGGTGCTCCATTCCATCAATAATCTACCCAATTATTTTTGGAACTTCTAAAGTAATCATATAATTGTACTCACTAATCTTTTTTTAAAAAGCAACTGCTTTTTATTATACAAATCACCTTTCCGAAAAGCTAATTTTCACTGAATATAAGAGGAACAGCAAAATAGCAGATCTAAAAGTTAATGCATACAAAATTATGTAATCCTTTTTAAAAAAATCTTTTTTTTCCTCAAGAAATTTGTCTTCATCCTTCTTTACCTTCCCTCTCTATATAATCCAGGAAGCATAAGCAACACTATTTCTAATCCAACTTCTCTATTACTGGCTGAATTTACATGTCCTTTCTCCAAATTCTCATTCTACCTCACCTTCTTCTCCTCCTGCTGGTTGAGGCTACTCATGATCCTGTCACAATTCCCATATTTGCTATAAATTCCACATTAGAGCAGCGTAACTGGGAGGCACTTCAAACAGATTTGTCAACACAAAATAAAGTCACTAGTTCTCAAAAACAAAAGCCTAGTCTTAGAATTTTTGTTTTAGTAAAGCAATGCCTTCATCTTCCTTTTTAATTTCCTTTTTTTAACTTTGAATTCTCTTATGTTCCTGCAAACAGACTTAAATAATATTAAATAGACTTGGTGATCAGGGATTTTTACTAACAGGGGAAAAAAAAGGTCATACTGGGTCATTTCACTCAAGATATTAGCACTTTTATATATTATTGTTTAATTTTTTCATTTTTATTAATATTAAATAAATTCTTAGAAGGGTGAAGTTATGGTCTAAATTGGGTTTGATAACTAGATCCTTGACCTTGGCTAAATCATATCCTCAGTAAGCTTTAGGTTCATCAACTGTAAAAGAGGGAGTCTGACAAGAAGGTCCAAGGTCCCTTCTAACCATTAAAAATTATAAGTTCTATTCTCTAATTGTTCAAGAAATTATTTTTCACTTTGAGAGTTCCAAAGATCTGAAGTTTATCATTCACTCTAATTCCTTTGTGTTTGGGATAAAGACAAAACACAACAAAATCATTAGTTATTAATGCTAATAGTGACAATCAACCTTCCATCTCATTTTAATAACTTGGTTTTCTCCATATTTCCAGGACCTAAGTTAAAAGGTAAGTGAAAATTAACAGCTCAATTGCAATAAGTCGACCATGGGAGCAGGCCACAGTTGGACACAGAAATACTGAATTTGGAGCTTGAACACCTGAGTTTCATCTAGTTCTTCCACTTCTGTGACCTTGAGCAAGTCATTTAACTCTTCCAAGCTTCAATTTCCTCATTTCTGAAATGAGAAGGGACTAGGTGGTCTCTAAGATCCTATGTTATAACCCTATTAATGGGGGTGCCCAAGGACACATCTTAATTGTCTTGGGACCAAAAATGAAGTGTCAGGTGACTGAGTACTCTCTGCGCCACAGTACCATTAGCTATGTTTCAGGGACAACTAAATCCAGATCCCTAAACTCTCAGAATGGTTCTAGTTGATCTTAGGGCTTGTCTCAAACTATGAAAAGTGTGAAATAAAAGTGACAGGGGATGCAGACTAGCACAAGTGCTTAGCCATGTAAAGATTTTATTCCCAAATCCAAAGGACAGAGCCATTATTACTACTGTCACTGACAATACCATTAATAGCTTTATAATTCTATTAGGAATTGTTAGAACAAAGGATATGATTTATTATTCCTATGTGCTCCTAGATTTCTTACAAATATTTTATTGGCCAGAAGGATATAACTTAGGTGAATTTACTGACAACAACAGTGGTTTTAGCAGTAGGTTGTATTCCTGCTCTGACTTGCAATATTACTGATACCTGAATATATATATATATATATATTATATATATGGTTTGGCAGAGCCACAATGGTGGCTGGAAAGCGGGGACTTCCCTAAAGCTCTCCCCCAAGGACCCTCCAAACACCAATGAAAAATGGCTCTGAACAAATTCTAGAACGGCAGAACCCACAAAATAGCAGAGGGAAGCAGGGACCCAGCCCAGGACAGCCGGGATGGTCACTGGGTAAGGTCTAACGCACAGAGCTGGGAGCGGAGGGGAGCAGAGCCCAGTGTGGGCTGCTCCCGGACCAATCAGACCAGGAGCCGGGAGGAACAGGCCCTAGCACCCTGAATCAGTGAGCTGTGGCAGTTACCAGACTTCTCAACCCACAAACACCAAAGACAACAGACAACGTTAGTGGGAAAAAACTGCAGGGACAGAGTGAAAGGAGTTTGCGGTTCAGCCACTGCCCCAGGGGCAGTGGAGGTGCACGCAGCTATAGAACTGCAGCTGCAGTTGCTTCTCGCCCCAGGCCCACCTGGTGGGAAGAATTAAGTGGCATATCAGAGTAGGAGTGCAGAATCTACTTAAGATCTGAGTCACAGTCCAGGTTGGCAGGTCTTGGGGAAGGAGGAGTGCTGGTATGGCAGAGCTTGCTGTGTAGAAAAAGCTCTGAAAACAACAGCGCAGCCCCTCAAGCTTGGGACAAAGTACTCTCTACTCTACAAGCAGTCATACCCTGCTGAAAA